>VZSR01001283.1:37426091-37496216 GCA_013398615.1 Brachypodius melanocephalos | reverse complement strand
CCGTAAGGGCGCTGCGTGAGGCGGACAGGATGAGTAGTTCCAGGTGCAGGGAAACGCTAAGGACACCTTGCTGGCTTTTTAAATTCCCCTCCGCCCCTTTTTTTCTTTCTTCTTTTTCAGGCTCTGCTGGAGGCTGACATGCGTATGGAGAGATTTAAAAAAAAAAAAAAAAGAGAGAAGAGAAAAATACTAAATGCGCTTTGAACAACCTTGGAAATTCAAATGAAACCCAGATTTCTAGTGTGTGGCAGCTAAGTGGGCAACTATTGTACCTACTGCATGCAGCAGAAAAAGACATATTGAAGACACATCCTTTTGTTGTCAGTAAGAAAGAACTTCGTACAAGATGTACTTGCATGGCCCAGGTCTAGCAGAGCACTTCAGATTAGTGTCTCCCTAATCACAGGGGTGGATAAGAAGTAATTTTGAAAAGATGAGGAATATATTTCCACCTTAAAGTATTACTATTAATTTAACCCCATTTTTTGTTAGAAAAGTCCTCAAAAGGTAATAAAAATGGAAAATTTAGATGGGGTGAATAAAGAAGCTTCCTTTGTGGGACTGCAGGTGAAAAAAAAAATCTCCTGTCTCTTTATAAGATAAAAATAAGAGGGAGAGAAAATAAGAAGATAATTAACATTGCTAAGGTAACTAAGGTAAAAAAGGAGGCAAAAGAAAAGCAGCCAAGCTTTTCCAAATGCTATAAGGCAACCAGGGAAAAAAACCCAAAATATGGGAAGAGAGTGACATAAACATTTGAAAATAGTATAAACATGCAAAGTGACACCAACAAACTAAAATAATCAAGGAACAGAGGAGGTGTTGCAAAAACGCAGATGGGTTGTTTGCAACATCTTCACTGCTCACAGCAGAAGAAATCATGTAAAGGGAGGGGGGAAAGAAACAAAAACAAACCAAAAACCAAATCAGCCGAAGCCAAGTGTTTACTCCCGCTGCTGTCCATTAAGGGAATCCAATGTGTACACACAGCCAGAGGTTCCCAGGGCCTTGGCGTTTCTGTTCCCTGGTGTGCTGTGGCTCATGCCAAGGCTGTAGTGGTCAAATGTCCAACATTCCCATCATCCTAAAACAGCAGAGAAAACAAAAAGCTGCACATGGAAGACTTAATGTGGCCAGTCCTGCTGTTACCACTTTGATTTCTAAAAACCAAGAGTATGTAAAAGATTTACTGCAGCTATGCCATGTTCCTCCTAAACCTACCCTGTCTGACCCATGGCGATGTCACAAAAAGCACTGCCCACTGCTTGGGGTACAGAAGTGCTCCTGCACACACATGCTCTCCCAAAGGATTTTGTTATGTTTGCACAAAGGACTCTGTTCTTCCATTACTACTGTGACAATCCCCATGATTGTTGCAGCTCAAAAACCTCCAGCCGAACTCATCAATCTGCTACCATCAAGGCAGAGCAAGCTGTCTCTCTCCTCAGTTGCACAGTGGATTCAGAAAGTTGGGAGAGCTGCCTGCAGAGCTTAGCACTGTGCAAGAGCTGGTGTGGATACACAAACCCTTTTTCCCATTAATCTGAAATCTGTCATAGAGCCCTGAGGCCCCTGAGATCATTTCATATCAAACCGATACATTGAGAAGATCTGCATGTAATAAAATCAGTGAAGAATGCACATCTGTCATTACTGCAGACATCACTAAAGCATTTACAGAAAAGTGGCCTGAAGGAAAAGATTTGACAGAACAGGGAAAGGGAGATTATTCAGTACACATAAAGATCGATAAAAGACTCAAGGCTATTATTTACATGTTCATTTTCTTCTCTTCGCCATGGAATGGTTTTTGCTGAAACTGCTGTCCCATGCAAAGGGCAGCAGGACCTGAGAAATACCCAAGGAACAAACCTGCTTGTCACATAGGCAGGCCTCACACATGAGCACACTCTCCACAGGTCTGTTGGTGACACTGAGCTGTGTGCTGTGACTGACAGGTTGAAGGGAAGGGATGGCATCCAGAGGGGCTTTGACAGGTATGAGAGGTGGGTCTGAGCCAATCTCTTGAAGTTCAACAAGGCCAAGTGCAAGCTGCTGCACCTGGGTTGGGGCATCCCAAGCACAAATACAGGCTGGGTGGAGAATGTCCTGAGAGCAGCCCTGAAGAGAAGGACTTGAGAGCTGTCAAGAAGCTCAACATGACTCAGGAATATGTGCTTGCAGCCTGGAAAGTTAACCACACCCTGGGCTGCATCAAGAGAAGCACGGGCAGCAGGGAGAGGGAGGTGATTCTCCCACTCTGATCCACTCTGGTGAGACCCCACCTGGAATGGTGGATCAGATGAAGTTCTTTACTGTGAGGGTAGTGAGGCACTGGCACAGGTTGCCCAGAAAAGTTATGGATGCCCCATCCCTGGCAGTGTTCAAGGCCAAGTTGGCTGGAGCTTTGTACACCCTAGTTTAATGGAAGACATTGCTGCCCATGGCGGCGGGGTGGAGCTGGATGATCTTTCAGGCTCCTTCCAGCCCAAACCATTCTATGATTCTATGCTCTGCTTAGGTCAACACTGCGCAAGAAGCCAGCTGCGGTGGATGGCATTTGGGTGTTACTTTTGCCAAACCATGAGTGATGTCATCCTAGCAAATCCCTCCTACACGATCTGTTAAAGGCCAGGCTGCTCCCCATCCCCACCCCCTGCCCAGAGTGCCAGTCATGCTGACCTTCTCGCTTCCCCCACAGGCCCTGTGTGCGCCGGGGCGTCTGAGCAAAGCTTGCACGAGGCCCGGCTGAGACAGTCTGTACTTTCTCCTGTATCAATATTTCAAAACGCCAGCTCCAAGTATTCAATATTTGAACAAAGCACTCTGAAGTCAAGGCAGGAAGAAGCGGCTTGCTCTTTCACTAATGGGATTCCAGAGTGGCCACAGCAGAGAATTAGTCCAGACCTGTCAGGCTGGGCTGCAACTTAACATGAGCTACGCTGAAGAAGATACAGCTCAACTAAAAAGCACAAGGAGAGGTTCTGGTGCAGGAAAAGCCACGATCCAAGTTGCTTCAGCAACCAATTTAAGTGTACCAGGAAACACCTCTGTCTTGTGGCATGACAGCAGGCATTTAGGGTACAGGCGTCATCATTAACATCACACCCTGGAGCACAGAAATCCCTGGACAAGGGTGATGTTCTGGCTGAGAGAACTGCTACAGCTCTACTTTTGGGGGAAGTTGCTACATAACCGCATTATCTGGTCCCAGAGAAATCCTCAGTGTACAGGCAAGGGAAAGATTTGGCAAGGGAAAGATGGAAATGTCTGTACTTTGAGGAAGGAATACAGAGAAGAATTCTCTTTCTCCTTCTGGAAGATGGTTTGTAGATTCGGTATTACATTGATGAATAGCCATTGGGGAACTAGAAGTTGCATTTTAAATAAAATCAGCTGTGAAGAAATAGGCATCAGTGAAAAATTGCCTGAGGAAACATCCTAATGACTATAGTTAATTTAGGGATAAAATTCAAAGGGAATGGATAGTGTAATTTTACATATATTTGATAATGGTAGATTCTGAATGGATTTTAAGGAAGAGTTGGGTTTTTTCCAAATCTCATCTTACATTTAAATTTCTGCTCATACTTGCTTCTGCCCCAGCACTAGAGGCAAGAGCCTAAAATACAAATCAAAAGTTGCATTTCCTTCCTCATAAACATGTATCTTCTCTTTTTGAACATTGATAGCAAACTAAGCAGAGTTCAGGACTAATTAATGCACATTTGATCACTGAAGATGCATTTCAGCTCATGGAAATGTTCAAGGAGAAAACAGCCTAAGAGACAGAGCCTTGCTTACAGAATACTGCTCCTCTCCTCAGGGGGACTGGAGAAACAGTTCTGCCCTGAAAAATTCTTCTGTTTCCATTGATGATGGTGCTGGAGGCTAACTTCCAATTGGCTTCAAATGTTGAAGTGCTGTTGCAATTTGGTTTTAAGTAATTTACCAACAAACGAACACAGAAGTATAAACAGTCCAGTTCTAAGGAGTAACACACACAATCTCCAAAATACATTTATGAGCATAAAATCTACCATGTAGCCTCTTAGCTGAATTAACCCTGAAGACCAGTTTACTACACTGACTTTTGCAATGTTACACCAGAAATTAGTTTAAGTCAGGGAATGTCTCATTGAAACACAGAGCCACCATCTCTATCTTCCAAGCTGCAGCTAAGACATTGCTCTGCCTGTGTTCAAATCCTGTTTACTTTCCTGGTTTCCAGAAGTCTACTGCACATGTTGGAAACATTTTTAAACATTAAGTGAGATCTCACCCACAGTCATAGTACATTTGAAGATTTGGGCCTCTATTGCTTAATCTTTTATAGGAGGCTAAGCACAAAGTTTTTATGGAAGATATGCACAGAATTTACTGAAGATTTTAAATTTCTTGGATGCATATGCAGGGTATTAAACACAAAGTGGTCAGAATCAAAACTTCCCCTGGCTTATTTCTCAAGCAAATTTTCATGCTCCATACTCACAATGGTTGTGGCATGTTTGTGCTCTGCATTTTAGAAAGCACTAAAAATCAATTATCTCTCCTACAGCAGTTTGTAAGATGGTATCGCCTTATGAACTTGCACACAAAGACATATTAATGGAGCTTGAGCATCTGTGGTACAAAAAACTTGTAGATTTCCCCACCTACAAGGAATGTATTTAAAGAAAAGGCTACATTCCAAAATACCCTTTGATTTCACTTCTCTTTAACAAGCACTATTTAAAATTAAAAATAACCTCCAGGCTTCACAGGGCTACAAAGAAAGGAGGCTCATTTTAAAAAGGTACAATCTATTTTCAAGCCACACTAATCTTAGTATCTTCCATAAAAACTAAATACAAAGATTATTAACAAAATTATCTGCTGGGCCATTTTCCATTGCATATACATTTATCTCCTATCATATCATGAGCTGGTTTTCTTAGTAGCTGAAATTGATGATGCTTCATCTAGAGAGTGTAAGTGCAATATCGTTTTTTATACACACACATAGACACACTCACATGCACTATGCTATATATATGTGTAAAAAATGCATGACTAACAGCTTGATGGATTTCCCTGCTTATTCTTATTTCATTGGGAAAGAACCACCATCATCACAGGAAATTTTCTCCTCCTCCAGGCTGTCTTTTGGCAGGGCTGGCGGTGGTGGAATTTCCCACTGGAAAAAACCATCCATGCAATGATACTACACTTGCAGCAGTCCTGCTGCTCCTCTGGCCAAAATGCAGTGTGCTACTTTTGCAGATCTAGAAAATAACAGAGTAACATGAGCCTCTTCCTCAGATCTGCTGCAGAATGATAAGGAAGATCCCTTTTACAGTGCTTCACACTTGAACAGGGAAAAACCCTATACTGCACCCTTTTAAGTTGTATATATCCACCTTGGTTCCCAGTCCTGCTATCTGCTTTCCCTGATAAGCACCTCACATCAGTTTCAATGGCAGGAGGATCAAATGCAAAGGTGTTAGTCTGTACTCAAAGCGAGGCCTTAGACAAGAGGTATTGGCTCGTGAGAGCCAAAATGAGATGCAAGTGCCATTCTCCTCTACCCAGCCTGACAATTCACTAATGCTTTGCAGCAGTGTGGATACATCAGTGCTATTCAAGACAAAAACACCCACCCTCATCTTTTATTCTTTATACTTAGACATTTATGCAAACCACGTTTAAAGCATTTATTTACAGAACCACCTCTGACTCTCAAATAATGTCAGCCACGTTATAACGTGCAAGAATAGATCTCCTTTTTTTCAGTAGTGTGCTTAGTGTTCAGACTGGTTCCATATTTGTGGCTAACTGTATCAGCAGATTTCTCACTGGGAAATGAACATTCACAGGTTTCTTGCATCAGCCCATGCTGCTCATGATACCAAATCCAAAAGTGACAGATGAAGGCAGGAGTCCCTATGAAAATGTAAGGACAAACAAGAAACTCCAGGTAGTGAAGTTCCTGTGGGTCTGGTTCAGAGTATTTGTGTGTCTGGTGCACAGTATTTGTGTGTCTGGTGCACTTTCTGTGAGAGAGCCATGAAGAGTTGCTTCAGGCTGGCAATTTCCACAACCCTTCTCTTACGTAGCATGGCTGCTCTGTGCACTTGGCACATTGCAGCTCACCAGGAAAGGGTCTCCATGTGCCTCCTGGTCCCGGGCAATGCTCCTGACAGATGCTTTGTGACACCCACTCCCTGCAGCGAGTTATCTCCTGCCAACCAAAGGTACCTGGTGTGTGCAGGCTGGAGCACAGCTCTGTGCAAAGGCAACCAGGTGACACCTGAAGGCTCTTTGACCACAGATTTTGCTTCTTATTAATCTTGTTATCAGGCAGGAAATTCACTCATACCCTATTTTAAGCTGCTGAACACAGAACATTAGAATCTTGAGCTTCTGTCAGAGATCTCAGAGCATTCCTTCAAGCATCAGCTATCTGGAGAACTTTCCCCTTTGGTTTCCAGCACAAATCATGTTTCTTATAAGATTAATAGAGGGAAACAGCATAGACATTTCAAGTAAAAGTATGGGCCAGAGGATGAGGGAAACAAATACCTATTCAAAATGAGCTTCCAAACAGGGCTGAGTAGACCAGGTAGCTACAGGAAGATTTAGGATCTCATTATCATCATGAACAGCTCAAGTGCAAAGAGAAAAGGCAGAATCATGGTCTATATCTAGAGAAAAAGAAAGGGATTGGGCAACCTAAGGGGAACTCCTGCCTCTGAGTCGTGAAGGCAGACTGGCAGCCAGGAGGGAGACAGCTGGGAAGCCCAGAGATGGGTACAGGCCTTTCCACAGCCAAGTCTCATTAGCAAGATTAAGAAAGGCCTTTGCACTGTCTATTTGCTTCCTAACCACATCTGACTGCCTATAAGCTATGACAGGAGAAATAGGAAATGTTTTTTATACCATCCTCTTTAGTTTCCTTTCCAGGCTATTTTACCTAGTGCGAGAAAATATGAGCTTATGAAGTATCTAGATACAGGAAAAAAAGTCAGTTTAACAGATCTGAATTTGATGTCTGCAAAATCCTAAGTGTCTACACTTCAAGTGTGCCCTTCAATATATACAGGAAATTCAAACCTTTCAAATACTTGAATAAAACATGTCTGTCTTACATTTGTACAAGTGAAATGCTTCCTATGTACAAAGGCCCTTTTTTCCCTCTCCCAGCATTAATAGCTAGATTTTCTGTCCTGGCAGAATCATACTTTTCAGTGCTTCCTGTTACATTAAAAATGGAATGATTGAGCACATTGTGTGTAGGAGTGAAGCAGAGTCTGCTTTAGCACCCGACTTCATATGTCAGGAGAAGAAGTAGTGATTAACTGTGATCCCTCTCCTGCCTTCTGCCATGCCATAACCTGCAGGAGCACGCTGCTGCAGAGCCACATCCCTGCATTTCCATCTTGGTGCCCAAGAGCAGCCTGCAGCAGCAGCACCAAGGCTGTGAAACCAAAGTCAGTCACACAGGGCAGGTTTTGAAGCCTCCCTGGCACAACCATGCTGCAGCAGTACCTGACCAAATGCCTCACATCTCCTAGAGCTTAATAAACACTCCTAGAGCTTAATAAAATTGCAATGCAGATCTCACCTCTGCTCCTCACTCCTCAAGTCTGTCATCTCTACTTCTCCCTCACCATCCAGCTCAGCCTTGTTTATTTCCCAGTCTCAATACCTTCCCCTTCTTTCTACCACTGCAAGTATCATTTAACCCATTGTTTCCCTCCTTCCTTAATTTTTCTTTATCTTACATTTCTCTTTTTCCCTTCTTTCATGTATAAACTGTTACATAGCAGTTGCCATTAGCTATGGTTCAGCACCACCAGTTGTGATGCAGCTTCATCATTTCACCTCCCACTTTGGTGTTGGGTTTGCTCATCTGTTGCAGAGACTGAAAAACTTTTGCAGTACTATTTGGAATATGTTGATCTTTCCCAGGGCAGAGCAGTCTCTCTTGCCACAGGAAACATATTCAACCCTAGCTGCAAATTCCTCTCCACTAAAGTCTCTCCAATACGAGGGCAGTTTTGCAATCCCAGTGAATAAGAGGTCATAGGAACAGAAATGAAACATTTTACTTTGAAAGTCCCTGCAACTCCCCCCGTGGTCAGAAATTTATTTTTTTTTAGATGCCCTCTAGACCTCCAGAGTGTGATTCACTCTGTGCAGGTAGCTAGATTTAAAAACTACTCCCTTTTGTCTAAAAGGGCATTCATTCTTTTGTTTTCCTTGTTCTGTTAACACAAGAAGGTAAGATGACAATTCCTTTATTCTGTCCCAGTGACTATATCACAACAGCACTTTTCCAGCTCCAATTGCAGGTGTATTTCCTACATGTAACAGCCACAATGTATCTCAAGAACAAGTTCCACAACAGCAGGAAAAGACAAGGGAACACACTTCAGCCCTTTGGAAAATCCTGCCCAACAGGATCATGTTGAGCCTGACAGATTGTCCTTTATTAAGATGCAGATGAACACAAATCACTCCACACTGGGGACTGTGTTCCTCTGATCTAAACTGTGACCCCTGAGCCTCCTTTTCAGCTCCTTGGCCTTTCCTCCAATTTCCTCCCACCCTTTTATTTCCTACCCTCCCACAGGGTAACTCCTTTCAAGTGAGCTGTTCACACCAGAAGCCACACGAACACCCCTACACCCACATGTCTGTCCAGCCACCCAGGCACAAACAAACCTCCTGTGATGCAAAGTATCTGAATTCCCTGGAGGTGGTAGATATGCTGAATACCTGGGGGAGATTCTGGGTAGGACAGTGAGATTTTATGCATCCAAAATATGATTTCATATGTCCAAAAAGAGGGTACCTTCATTTCGCTAAGTTTTTCACATTAATTTTTGTGAAAAAGGTGTTCAGGTCTTGAAAAGGAAAAGCTGCCTAAGTGATTTGCTGTCAGGACCATTTCAGTAAATGGACTTAGGAAGTCAACATGGAGGAAAGTAGTCGAAGGGATTTGTGTTTGATAGGTGTGTGAGGATCATCCAGCCCTTGTTTGGAGGGGGATACACACATTGCAAAATGAGCTGAGAAGATGTTTGGCATATCAATCTCTCAACAGCCAACCTACCAGAAAAGAGAGGGATCTCCCTCCTTGGGCACAAGAAGGTTTGGTGTGCTCAACACCCTGTGGACTCAGAATGTGTCTGACGGGTTTCCCAGGCAGACTGGGAAACCTGTCAATAACGCAAATGTAATACTGACACACAGGGACAAAAGCTGCTCAAATGCAGTCTGGCATCCACACTGCTCCCCAGTCCCAGCAAACAGGACTGGGAGGGCACCCCAGTGTAACAGCAGGGGCAGACTCAGTACTGCCACTGCCATTGCACAGTGCTGGGATGAGCAGTGGGATACCAGCACAGAAACACCCTCTCCAAACAGCAGGAGATGAAACTGATTTTCAGGTGCAGGCATTCTGCAGACAGAGCAGAAAGAACAAAGCAGATGTCAGGCAGTCTGCAGTACAGCTCTCCTCTTGCAGGCACCCTTTTGGAGCAGTAACTCTTTCAAGGGGAGAAGGGGAGAAAAAACAGCCCCCCAGCAGCGTGTTATTCTTCACAGATGGAGCAGCTTTAATGCTGTCTAATCCTCCAGAGGGAGGAAACAGCATTTCCTTTGTGCCAAGGATATCAAAATGGTTGAAGATGGCAATCTTCACTGACATTAACTTTATTAAAGGAGAGGTATTTCCATGAGCTCTGAGAAGGCTTAGTCAAGAGCCAGCTGGAGATGCACTGCATGTAAACATCTACTCGTAACAACAGCAAATAGCAGGCTGTCCTAGAAGTATATACAGGCACCAAGCGTGCACACAAACTGGAGATGGCATATCACAGCCACACACATCAATTACACAGCTATCAAACAGTTGCATAGCAGCAGCAATGTGAGCAGGTAGTTACAGCTTTTTACTCTTTTTTAATTTGGCTCCTGTATTATTTTGCTGCAGCTATGTAATCAACTTGTACTCTCTGAAGAGGGAAGTGGTGCCCTGGGTTGTCCTAACAAGAACATCAAACCTTCTTGAGCCACTTCCTTGGCAGTGAATTATTTTTACATGTAAATTGAATGGAAAAGTGAAAGAAAGGAAAGTGTTCTCAGTAAATTTTGAGTATCAGGAGCCAGCACTTAATTAAACTTTAAGTAACAGTAGTATTTACGTTTCACTAATAGATGCTTTCTTGCATCTAAATATCAAACAACTGTCACTTCACAATGGCATTGCCTATGAAGTCAGTTCTCAAACAGTTCAGGTAATGCACAGCTCAAACATCATCTTGGATGTCAGTACATCTCATCCAGCCTCCTTGGGAAAAATGGAAAATTAAAGCTCTGAATCAAGGATCTGAAATATAAAGCTCTACTATTTTAACGGAAGCAGAGAATACCCACGCATTCATCTCCCCTTCCTGGAGGACAGTTCAATTATCATCATGTCCCCAAGCAGATTTTGCACTGAATCACTGTGACATCTGCTAGGGAAATGAACACAAATCTATATCTGCATGCAGCAAATACAGTGGCAAGGTTGCAAAGGGGGGAAGGGAAGTAAGTGTCACTTTTCACACAAACTAGAAAATGACAGCTTGTTACATCCATGGGTAAATACTAGCAGAAGTGAGAGGAGGCAAAATGCTTCTTCACCTTTTCCCCCCTCCATAGCATTACAAAGATACAGATTAAGGACAAAACTATGACTTCTTCTTCCCTGCCTGTAGTAACAGCATCTGGACACATTTCACCATCTGGGAACACTAACAATAATGGATCATATCTGCCATTTGCACAGGTTAGTAGAGCTCCCCTGAGTTCAAGGGAGCTGTGCCTCTTTCCTAGATGAAGGGCCAGTACAATATGCCAGAGCTGGGGAAACAGAAGCTGGAAATGCCCCAAAGAGTGAGGGTGCAGAGCAACCTGCTTCAGGTCACTTATGGCAAAGAAGACTTGCCTTGTCATTGCCTTGTCAGCAGCAAGAGACAATTTTATGATACAGAAGCAAGGGGTTTAGTCATGACTTGTATATGTGCGAAAATAATGATGTAATGAAGTACAACTCTGTACAGACAAATAAAACCCCAAACCAATAAAACCTAGAAAAAAGATAAAGTTACCTTGAATAGCCCTGTATTTCCCCAAGGACAGGAGTTTGCTCACGGACAACTGCTTCCAAGCCACCCACACAATTTAGCTGGTCTGTCTCAGCCCATAGACACCTTTCCCATCTCCTTTCAGTCCAGCACACAGGGCTTCACCAGTTGCATCACACGGCAAGGCACAAAGTTGACTCCCAAGTGCAAGATGAAGGAAAGGCCATGGTATGAAGTCACTGAGGGAAAATGACCTTCTAGCAAGAGATGCCTTGGCTCCAAAATCTAACACAGCTGCACCATTGCAGTGTGACCTCTCCTCCACTGCAGTCACACACAAGGCTGGAGATGAAGGCAGCACAGCAGAGCACACCTGGGATTCAAATACCTGAGTCTCATGCAGGATGGGCAAGATGGATCTGACTTTACACCCATAGAGGAAGCAGCAGCATCATTCTAAGTTCATTTTAAGCCAAGGATACCTATTACACAGGGTTACAGTAGCTGCAGCTGTTTTAGAAAGAAACAGGCTCTCTACCAAAAATATATAAATGGGTACAAAACCTCTGCATATCACACCTTCACCTGTAACAAATGCATTGCATTAACATTTAACAGTATCTCACTACTAGAGCAGAGCAGAGCACCCTTTCATCAATGATGGCTTGTTTTCTGGTGCACCTTCCCCACACCCAAAAGCCTGTGTTCAGACATCTCTCTTCAGATATTCTCTGATTCAAATGGCAAGTTTAACATGACTGTAAAAAGGGTATCATTACAGTTTCTTTTTACAGAGATGTACAACCTTCCGCCCACTCTTTCTTGTGCTTTTGGAGTGAGAATTTCTTCCTAATTGGTATCCAAGTGTGCAGTCAGATCAATTTCTCTTCAAAAAAGAGTGCTGCTTTTTATCCAGATGAAAACAGATACTACAGACTTCACTTACAGGCTCTGATTTTAAAAATTACTGTAATCAGACTTTGATACAACCACTCTGATAACAGATGTGTGACTAATGTGTTTCCTAATGTTATGATAATTCAACTGCAAAATAAATAAATAAATGGTTCAAAATAAGAAAAACTTTAGGAATTTGGACAGTGGTAATGAATGCCAAATTCAGAGTTCAAAATCTCCTCTGAAATGTTGTTAGATCATATCCTCCTACTTCTCCACAATCCTGATCTTTAAAACTTAAGATAAAGAAAACTCTGAAATTTGGATTCTTGATCTGAATTCACTTTTTCGTATAAGAAATAAACTTTAACCTTTCAGGAGTTACATATTTAGAGTCTGGTCTCACAATAAAGAACATTAATTCTTCTAGTCAGTAGAAAAATAGAAACAGTTTCTCATGAAAGCTGCATTACATAGTTTACAATTAGGAACTGCCTGGAAAAAAAAAAAAAGAAAAGTAGAAAAGAAAGACTAGAGGGTTTTGTTAAGCTATGTAAAGAAAGGTTATTATTAGAACTGCCAGAATTCTTTATGTACTTCTAATACAGGAGGAACACTGAAATACTTCTCTACTAAATTATCATTTTCAGCCAGGCACTTTAAATTGCTATTTTCACAAATCCACATGGTCCAACTGAAGGGATGCTGGCTAGAGCCATGCCACTGCCTGTTTCAAAGCAGAGGTGGAGAACAAATGTATGATGTGCCAGGTGCCTCCTTGTGTGCTTGCCACAGCCTGACCCACAGCCAGGCTGCTGCTGCTGCTGCCACCCCTGCCCCAAGCACTGCCATAGAAGATTACAATATGAGCAGGTACAGAGACAGCAAAGGAACACCTGTACACCCTGAAGGGAAAAATAAATGCAAGCAAGAAAGAAAACTTGAGGTTTAAAACTGACCTTCCTTCCAAAAAAATGCATTAAAATGGGCTCACAGCTATCTTACACACAGACATACAAGCAATAAAAAAATAATTGAGAAGTTCAAAAGACAGTTGCTTTTATCTTTTTTGCTTTTGAGTCTGCAGTTCTGTGGGGTTTCTCAAATAAGCAGACCTCTCTTCTAATTATTTCTAACACACCTATTGACTTAGATTCCTATCCTGCAAATCTTAACAGTCATTACATGCATGCATTTTTGTCCAAAATGTATTTTATATATTTTTTATCTATCTACTATAGTATCTAGGACATCTTTAAAATTATAAGCACATTAAACACGACAGAGTTTTGTAAAGTATTTCTGTTGCAATACAAAAAGTCCAGCAGCTTTTAAATCAAGAAATCCTAGATAGGTTCCCCCCATGAACTCCAGGTAATCTGGCACATTTCCCACCTCTTCATCTACAAGAACTGTAAGTGGGGGAAAAGCAGAAAGAATTCTGCAGCTTCTGCATAACATAACCCAATATCCCCCTCTTGTCAAACCCTCCTCCTCCTCCCATAATGGCTTAAAATAGATTCACAGTAGACTCTCCATTTGGGGGTCTTACTATCATGCCATTGTTTCAAGCTCTGCAACTCAGAGGATTTGGACCTGAGGTTGTATTTCTGGTAGTGAGAACTGAGTCTGTGATACAACAGCCTGAACCAGGACTCCAAGAAGTAAAACAAAACAATGAAAGTGGGCTGCATATTGGGAAGACAGCACAGAGAGTTGACATTGCACACAGAGCCTTATTTCCACACTCCTTGCTTACTTTCTCTTCTGGTGTCCAAACTGAGTTTTTGTCTTTCTTCTATTGCATGTGTTCCTTACTTTAGGCCAACTGAGCAATTTTTCTTTGTAGGGTCTTGAGGAACTCAAAGGAAGACAATTAAAGCCTTCTTGAGAGCTAAAGCCAAGTCATGCCAAGTGAGCGATCCTTACTATTTATACTGATTAGGAGTTTGAGCCTCACACTACTGTATGGTGTGTTATATCAAGAGCCTTGAGTCAGATAGACAGGCTTGGGAAAAACAAGAAGGGAGTCAGCTCTGGCTGCCTGAAGCTCTCAGCTGAGTCTCACACAGGCTACTCTCTGCCTGAGAGCACACAGAACAGAGCTGAAGGCAAGCAAACACAGCAAGAAACTCCAGCCTCAAGGAAAACCAGAGCCTACCTCCCTCTGATCCTCTTTTTATATCCTAAACAGACTGCAAGAGTGGCCAAAATACATCCAGAGCTGTTTAACTCAGCATTTTCTTCTTTGTCTATGCACTTCCAGCCATTTAGCCCTAGCTAGTCTCAGTATCTAAACTGAGTGATACAAATCTGCTAGTGAGCCTGTCCATCACTCTCTACTGCTTAATCCTCCTCTGCCTCAAGAAACTGAGGATGGGACCTGCAGTTTAAGTTTCTCCAAACAGATTTTTGGTGTGTAAGACACTACCATGCATTTCCTAGCCAGCTTTATGAAAATCCTGTACTGTCCAGGTAACTCTAAGGAACAAAACAAACTGTTTGGAGAAAAGACAGCAGGAGCACTTATTTTGTCTTGCACCACTGTTGACCTTTGTGTTCATTTCATAATAAGGATCCTCAACCAGATCAACCCTCTAGGCAATGATTTACTCTACCTGTGCTTCTCTGCTGGTTAGAGACTCCATGGTTTATGTTTTTTTTGGAACCAAAGCAGAAGCCCACCAGCCTCTGTGTTTTTTCTCATACATGTCACAGACTAATTCAAACATAATTCTCCTCTCCTCAAATCTCTCACTTCTTCTCTTCAGCTGGGCTGCTCTTCCTCTCACAACTGCTTTCTGAAGGGAACATGGCCCAAAATTGGGAAATAAGCACTGAGACTGGATCTACAGAGCACAGGTGGTTTTTTTGCACGCATATCAGTAAAGCACCACTTGCCTAAAATAAACTAGAACATTAGTTTACAGTGAATGAGGATTCCCCTCCTTCTGTGCAGTCTCACAAACCAGGCTGCATTATATGTCATCTCACAGACCAATTAATGCAATTTAGGATCATTTTTAGACTAAGAACTTGCTGAGATGGGAGCAAATGGCTGAAGGGAGGAGGCTGGATGACATACTCAGCTGAACTGTATGTGAAGAGTGATGTGAAACTGTTTGAACTCACTAGTCAGCAGAACATGACAGAGAAGGCTCTTACTGCTCATATAAGGAAAAAAAAAGTGAATTATCTACATCTTTGTGAGGGCTTAACAGAAAAAGGAGAAATTAAAATAAAAAAATAAGACAATTATGTTGAATAAGGGTATAATAAAGTGCAATTTGCTCCATGTTGTGTGCAGAGCAATTTCCTCCAACACATCCTCAATGCAAATGAGGCACAGCAGGAACCTAGGCCAGTGGAGGAAGCAGTGCTTTTTACAGAGCATTTACCAGTAGAATTTATCTTTTATAAATGATAAATAAGAATAAGGGTAACCAAATCCTGATAGTTTCAGCCCAAATTTGGATTTTGCTGTTCTAAGTACCATGTAAACATACAGGAAATCAAACCTACCCTCAAATATTTGCAGTCTAAAGACAATAAACTAGAGAAGGAAGGAAATGTTTATCACATACAGATAACAAGAGTTAGTTACAGGGCACCTTGCATCACTGAAGGGAGAAAGCCAGGCAAGTCAATTTACTTAAGGGCAGGAGGATAATAAAGAAGGACCTTATGGAAAAAAAGGGGAAAGGTCTGAATAGGAGATGGCTTGTTGATGGGCTTGATTTCCTGGTTCAGAAATCACCCTGAGCCAAGCAGGCACAGAGGTCTGCCTTGTGCAGTCTGCTGGCTGCAACCACGTACCCCTGTGCAAGGTGGGACTCTGCGGAGGAACCTCCCAAAAAGTGCAGCACTGCTCCCTTCCCAACCATGCACAACCAGTGCTCCTGAGCATCCACACACTGCACAGGCCTGACCACCCAGAGCTTGCATCACTCAGTAGAATCTCTATCTCACCACTCTCTCTGAGTGAACGAGACCCAGGCAGTGACCAGGCTGCCAAAGCACTGCTCTGTAGAAACATTTGCCCCTTTTACCATTTACTGTTCTTTGCATTTTCTGGTGAAATTTCTCAGGAGCCAAGAAATCCCAAGCGGCATCTTAAGGCTATCAGAATGAGGATATTCCATAATACCAGGGAGCACCTATGGCTTTATGCACTTTATGACCCTTCTGGCTTTCTCCCTGCCTGCACAGCTATTCTCTTTTTTTAACAAAAACAAGGACTTCAAGAGAGAGAAGGGGAAATGGTGCAGAAACAAGCCTATCCCAACATTCAGTCATTTGGGGGTCACACTGCAAGTCCAAGTCCCACAGTTTATCTGAGAAAGCAATGTCCCAGCAATGCACAGGGTTTAAATGCATGTATGCACTCTTTTTAGGCTTTCAGAACTTTGCTGGTGCTCCAAGCTTAAAAAAAAAGTTTGAATTCTTCAAGCAATTTTCTTCCAGCTCATGAAAAAATGCTCCCTTTCTAAATGCTTATTAAATTTGTTTGAGTTCATATATGAAGTGGATAATTCTGGATTTCTGCCTTCTCTCAGAACAATAAGCAAATGGCTATCTATGCTGTTAAATCCCCTATTGATTTTGTGATTCACAGTGTAATCAATTTGCCTGTCTCTCCCGAGACTTCTGCCTCAGGGCAAGGAGAGCTATACTAATGGTATGGGACACCAGGGCTATCTCTGGTGCTATTACAAATACTGCTGATCTGTGAACACACACTCTCAATTTTATTTATTTTTTAAAATTTTTTTGCCTCCTTCCTCTCTAATGGTACATTCACCTGAGGAGGTCAGCAAGTAGGTAAGTCCCAGATTCCCATAACAATTAGTATCCTCTCCATGTCTGCATCCAGCACACTAACAGAGCCCACTCACAACTTACCAAGATTGTCAATTTGCATCCCTTACCAGCATCACTTAGGCTTTATCTGTTTCTCTTCAGTCATATCTGCACTGTGTCTTTGTTGATGTTCCTATATTTGTGGTTTGTATCAGCTTGTGACCCACTGGCTAACTCTTTGCTAATACAATTATGTGGTTTAGGAGGGATTTGCTTTGGCTGAAGCAGTATCCACTTTTTCTTTCTTCCTGAAGCTCACTATCCTCCAGTCTAACCTATACTCTTTGCATTCCACTAGCAAATAATACAACTTGTGGGTGTTTTTACATCCTCCTTTCAAATGCTGCATTGTCTTGGCTAACAATGTTTGCCAAAGTCGCTACATCAGCACATTTTAAGTTCTGGCATTTCTTGTAGTTTTCAGATTTCATTTTCTACTACCTCCACAGTACTGGACAGTTGTTCAACCTTCTTAAATTTCCTAAATCGGCCTGGGGTTTCCCTCTGCCTTGCAAATTGTAATTGATCCATAGAACTGGTCAGTTTTGTGTTGTTTAGTAATAATGCTCTCTGATGGCTTTGTCTCAGATCCCACTCAGTGCATAGCAATTCATCAGGGACCATGTTAACTCCCCCAGTGGAAAAAGCTGGTGTCTCAGTTTGCATTTTCAATTTGTATTCACATATTAAAAACAGAACAAGAAAATGCACTCTTCACCTCTTATCTTTACTTGGTCACAATTCAAAAGTCTGAGACATATCGACTGATTCAGAATGGGAGGAAAGAAAAAGTCTTGTGACTGTCTCCATCTTTTGCTGGTACCCACTGTCTGCATAAAAGGCTTTTTCAGTTGGCCTCTGCTTTTCCAGGGCAGCGTCAGCTGTGGTGCCATTTTTAGCTGTGACATTTTCCCCACTCAGAATATTTTCTTAGCCCATTATCCCGCGTGTACCATCTGCCGTGCAATAGCCACACAGCGCCAAGAAGCCTGGTCACAGTTTGCTTTATTCACTGGATGAGCCCTAATTGCTTAGCCTGGCACAACAAGAGCCTCCACATAGCACAGCATCCCATTCCAACTGCTCGTGCCATGGCTTCTCCAGGGTACAACAATCCAGCCCAGCCTCGGGGGCAGCTGTGACACCGATTCGTTCCAACACGGAACAGTCGTGCTTCCCTTCACCTGCTGTGAAGACAGGAGGGAGCAGCCATGCTGCAGGCCCCCAGATGCCCTTTGTTCCCAGTTTCACGCTGAGAACATGGCAGAAAGGAGGACGCTGGGAGCTGAGGAAAGCACTGCACATCCTGGATGCAAATTGTCCCAGTGATTCTACTGCCCTGCCTGGTGCTAAAGTGTGCTAGAGGGGCGGGGAGCAGGAAGGCTGTGGTTATAGTGTTGTCTCTAGCTTTGTATTGGATGCAGCCTCAGTGATGTGAGCCAGGATCATCTAACCTGTTGAACAAGGGGCAGATGCCAGTTTTAGTATCTCTCTTGCAGGCTGTACAGTTTTTGGCTCTGAACACCTTGGTTCCAGCACTGTAGGATGCAAACATCCAGTCTCATCCTCCTCCCCTGTGAGCTGGCCATGGCTCCTCAAATTCACAGGCAGTGACACAGACCAACCTGCGAAGAGAAACACCACAGGGTAACCCTCAACAACCCTGCTCCATCTCTGTTTGAGTGGCTAATGAAGAAAGATGCCAAGACTGAACAGAATCCTGACATAACTAAGGAAACCTCACAGTCCCACAGCTGTGACAGCCCATCAGCCTGTGTTAACCAAGGACGGAAGACTTCTTGTCCTGCCCAAATGCACCAGTACACACTGAGCTGCTGCTCTCTCTGGGCCTGCTGTTCTCTCAGCCTGTACAGACAAATGAATGTTTGATATGACAATGACACATTTTCTTTTTGATCCCTGGGTATTTAGAGAGGAAGTGGTAGGCCAGATGCATTGTGGAAATCAGGACAAGTTTGGTGGGAAGGGAAGGAAGAATAACATAATGTACCAGGAATCCAGTCCCACAGTATTAATACTCACTTGTCAACCCCTACTGTAGTTCCCAGTCAAGGTAACCTTCCCTTAAAATGTCTCAAGGCCCAAATCTGTGGTATGGTGTGATCCCTCCATGAAAGTCAGTAGAAACTGATGGCATAACTCAGTATTTTGTAAGATCAGGCCCTTGATAACAAGTAAGATGAGCAAGAAAGCCCACCAGATGCATTAGTAAATAGGCAAAGTGCTTGGAGAGGGGCCAGGAAAGAACTGTGCCCGAAGAGGCTGCCTGTAGGAAGCAGGTCCCTTGTGACATTCCTCCTGGGCTGAACATACCTGCTAGTGCCACTCACCACTGTCTTGGGAAGAGGAAAATGCAGCTCTCAGTCTGTTCTGTTTCTGCCTGTCATCCAGTTGCTGGGAAGGAGCCACTTGGATACAGCCTCTGCACTTTGTTTGGTGATAGGTTTCATTCATAGAAGCCTTTCCATGAAGTCACTTATTTTAGAGTTGGCAGATCCCACTCACTTGTGCAAAAGGAAAGGAGAAGCCAGCTCTAAATAAAGAGAAGGGAAGGTGTAAGAAAGACAAGGAGAGGAGCTATGTTCTTACAAATCAGTTTCTGCACTGGCAGCTAATTAGCATTTACACTCACTCAAATATTTAATATCCAAAAGAATTACTGTTGCATAAAATGCAGTTGGGGCAATTTTACACGTAGCTTATTAGCACTAATGGATTATACTGAACACACCATGCCTAAAGTGAGATATAAAGCCAGCAATATGTAAATGTAATTTTATTCTATTCTTCCTCTTTGCCTTGAAATGAGAAGGGTTTGCCAGAGACAAAATGGGGATTACTCAAGTAGGAGAAACTGTAAAATGGCAAACTAAACTGCAGCTGACTTCACACAGTAATTAATGAGAGAGATACTGCCTCTCTGGTCATGTGCATCCTATGCGTCTCTGCTTGAATGGCTGCTCAAATGGAGAGCAGCTCGTCTATAAAACAAAAGAACTGGGAAAAAATGGGAGCAAAACAGAGATTTGTCTAATATTTTTGTGGAATTAAAGAAATACTGTATTAAGGCACTGCATTTTGAAATTTGTGTAAAGCGCTGCAGCTTCTAAGGTATCAATATAGTGGGACACAAATGAAACAAACAATCAGCAAGTTGTCAATGCAACAAATTGTTGCCTCATAGGTAGAGACAATTAGAATCTCAGCTGCCATTAACAGTAATAGTATTTCACCTTACTTTCCCTCACATTGTACTAAGAACACTCCCTCTAAATAACAAGTATCTCTGAGATGCAACTGTATTTTCTTTAAAAAAAAAAAAAGTTTTTTCTTTCTTTGATATCTGAGTGTTATTTAAGTAGACAAAAAGAGGACTTGACAACATGTAAGAAAACACTCTTAGTTGTCTGGTCTATAGTTAATCATTACCAGTTCTTTCTACCACCCTGTTAAAGATTTAGACAATTCAGTGCTGGGACTAAAAGGAAGGTAGCACTGGTTAGTGGCTAGTGCCACCTTGTGAACAAAATCCCAAACACCCTTCCTTCACCCCTTCTACCAAACTACTTAGGCAGCAAAGTAGAGTAAAAAAATAAAATCCAACTTTTGCATGAGTAAGTAAGATAAGATCTCCACATTTAGGGATAAAACATGAGACTAAGCCTCCAACCAGGCCAGACAAGAGCTTGACAAAACTGAGACAGTCTAGAAAGAAGATAAATATTTTACGTTACAGCTGATGGTAAAGGAAGCTATTCCTTTTTCACTGCATTTCAAACAACACGAACACAGGGGTAACCTGTGTTACCAACACCAACTTCCTGATGGACTCGACAAGAGGGCGATTTGCAGTGCTCTGACCAGGAACAGATAGAAAAACAGGAGAGATCAGGCGAAGAGCAGCACTGACACTTCTCATAACATACTAACAATTTTTATTACAAGGTCTGTACCTGGCACCATGCAATTGTAACTGAAACTGTGCCACTAAAACAAAAATTATTTTGTATTACTTAAGGCACTTTGATACACTTTTCTCCTCCGTGCCCACCTCTCCTACACCCTCACTCCATTCCATGGATTTTGAATACCTACTTTATCAGATTTTTTGATCAGCTTTGTCTGTATCAGTGGTTCCTCTTTTCCCAACATCAAGGGTCAGCAAGGAGGGATGCATTAAATCTCCCATTCTAAAGTGCAAGCCCCTTTGCCATCCTAGAGGTTCAAGCAGCTCTCAACAAAGTCAGATGAATTTTCCCCTCAGCTTTGACAGAAGGAGCCTTTTACCGTGCCCATTTCTAATTTGGGAAAGTACTTCCAGTTTTGTCCTTTTACCCAATCCTTTCCTTTTCAAGGTTGTGGTTAACTCTTGCTAACCACAACCCTTTTCAAGGTTGTGGTTAACTCTTCATCTCCTACACTTTAAGATTTGATGTTTATAGCTGTAGGAAAATAAGAATTAGAACTCACACCAAATGTAGCTCCTCATTTCTTATGAACCATTTCTTGCAGGGGACTTCCAGGTGTCTGCTGGAAAGACAACACAGCAGATAGGAAGCAGTGTAGGAGGTTCATGGAGTGTGTGGAAGGAAACTTCCTGACACAGCTGGTGAGGGAGCCAACTAGGGAAGGCACTGGATCTGTTGTTCATGAACAAAGAAGGAGGGATGGGTGATATGATGGTTGGAGTCCATTTTAGGTACAGTGATCACAAAAATTGATAGAGTTTTCTATTCTCAGAGAACAATGAGGATCAGCAGAATGACAGGAATCCAGGGAGTTGGACGTGCTTCAAGAGGGAAATCATAAACCTGTAGGTGCAGGCTGTCCCCACATGTCTTAAAAGCTGGAGTGGAAGAAGAGAAGCCTGGCTGAACAGACAGCTTTGGCTGGATCTCAAGGGAGGACAAAAAGGAGGGTTTATGATCTTTGGAAGAAGGGACAAGCCTCTCACGCAGACTACAAGGATATCTTGAAGTTTTACAGGGAGAAAATCAGAAGGGTCAAAGCCCAAGGAGAACTTGTTCCAGACACTACTATAAAAGACAATCAAAATGTTCCTTTAAATGCAGTAGCAACAAAAGAAGATCTAAAGAGAATTTTCATTCTTTAGTGGATGCAGGAGGAAAAATAGTGACAAAGGATAAAGAAAGGGCTGACATACTTAATGCTGCCTTTGCTTCTTTGCTTCTTGCTGTCTTTAAGGCTAAAATTTAAGTTGGGGTCCAGGTACCCACTGAAGTGGAAGACAGAGACAGGGAGCAGAATGAAGATCCCATAACCCATGGGCAAATTGTCAGTGACACACTACACCTGTGGAGCAAGCAGGACTAGACAAGTGATCATCCCCCTGTACTCAGCAGTGGTGAGGCCACATCTTGAAACCTGTCTTCAGTTTTGGGTCCTTGAGAAAGACACTGAGGTGCTGCAGCATGTCCAAAGAGGGGCAGCAAAGCTGGTGAAGGGTCTGGAGTACAAGTTTTAAGAGGAGCAGCTGGGGAAACTGGGATTGTTTAGCCTGGAGAAATGGAGGTTCAGGGGACACCTTATCACTCTCTACCACTGCCTGAAAGGAGGGTGGGGATCAGCTGAGGATCAGTTCCTTCTCCCAAGTAAAAAGTGATAGTACAAGAGGAACTGGCCTCAAGTTGCACCAGGGGATGAGGAAAAAATGTCTTCACCAGAAGGGTTGTCAAGCACTAAAGCAGGCTCCTCAAGAAAGTAATGGAGTCACCATGCCTCGTAATATTTTGGACACTTGTAGATATGACACTTAAGGACATAATTTAGTGGTGGACTCAGCAGTGCTGGGTTCATGCTTGGACTTAAGCGTTTTTTTTCAACCTAAACAATTTTATGATTCTTCAGGTTTTCCCTACAAGGCAGAAAGTGAGAGTAAAGGCTTCAAGTCACCCAGGAAACCAACAGCAGGGCTGGGAATGGTACTCATCATTCGAATTGCAGTGACAAGTCATTCAGGAAGCAGGGTTTCCATCATCAGAGCCAGTATCTCTCATTAACAAAGGATCTGCTCTGCATCAAGATGGCTTGCTAGTGAGATACTGAACCAAGATATAGGAGATAATTTCTTCAGACCCATTTTCACACTAACTTAAATTTTAAGTAGGGAAAATATCAGTCTCTGTGTTTTACCACAAGGGGGATGTCCTTTCTTCCTCTTCTTACCCATCTTGCATAACTGAATGCAATTTTTACGACAGGGATTGTCTCTTACTCTCTGAGTCCACAGCACCTAGAAAAATGCTGTCCCATTCAAGGGTTCCCAGACATCACCACAACAAGCATGTAGTGAACATTTTCAAAGGGAATTCAACAGAATCCTTGTTGGAAGATGGCATGTGTTAAACTTAGCATTTGGGCTCCATTCACCCAGGTTTCTGAGACTCTCTTGTCATATTGTACAACCTACAATTCCCATAATTTATATTTCTTTCCACATCCTGTAATGTTTAAGACACACACCATTAAAATATATAGCAACATAAAGTTAGCTAAAGTAAGGATACATGATATAAAAGGCTCCAAGAATTGTCAAATCAAGACACAAAAGAAAATTTCTCATACTTTGCTTATATTTATGCCTCATACTTTACTCATATTTATGCCTCATACTTTACTCATATTTATGAATGTAATCAGCAGTAACATATTCACAACTCTCTACAAGGCTACATGAAACAAAAACCATATCATCACAGTAACAGAGTTACACTACTGCTACCTATGCTGCAAAACCATTTGAGTGTTACCGGAGCAAACTTCGGCATTGCACATCTTCAGCTTTGTTTGGTATTTAAATATCAATAATGTCACTGCTGTAGCTACAGTTTTAGTTGCCAGGCACATTCAAGCTCCTCTCCTGAAATTTTTGGAAGATGCTCTTTTTTTTTAAAGACAAGGATAGTAATTTTTGCAATTTTTTTACAGCACTACAAAATGCTGCCTGACACTGAATTTCCTGCCAAACAATAGGCTGGTCTGGCACATGAACAAACTATGCTGCTGCTAGCATTAACAAAACAGTCTTGCTCATTCATCAGTCATTCACAGGTAATCTTATTTTTACAGAAGTACTAATCTATCTTAAAATCTGTTCTAACTGCAAAATCATTTTATCTCACTGATCTACTATTGGTGATTGCATCAGGCAAAGATCTCCCATAAAGAAGCCTGTGAAAATGAAGTACAAACTGTGCATTATGGAATTGAGGTTAAAGCTCTCAGTTGCTAAGCTTACCCCCCTTCAGTGGGCTTTTGAGAACACCACTGCCCTACTTTAGGAGATGCATGTGGTTAATGCTGTAGGGTCTGTTTGTGGTGTTTTCTTTTCCTGTAAGGTTTATGGGGTTTGGAACTTGGAAAGTAGCTTGGAAAGGAACACTTAAGCCTAAGGGCAGGTTAGTATTTTGTATAGAGGAGAATCTGTAAGAGGAAGATTTTTCACTATTTCTAAAATACATTCTGGCTCTGTATTAGCTTGATTGTTTCAGTTTACTTTGAGGTGTGTTCTTGTCTGAGTTTTATTTCTAATAAGCTTTTCCTAAATGTTTCACATCATATATCTTTCAAGCATGCAAGTTAAGCCTGTGTCTTTGGCAAAGACCTTCAAAAGCAATGAAATTTTCCAAGGATGAGACCTCAAATTTGCTGGGAAAGAGTGTAAATGGTCACAGGCAGAATCATTTAAGTAGAAATACACAAAATCACTATTCATTTGGAAGAATCATGTAGTCTTTTCCTTGTGCCCTTGTCTTCCCTAGTTTCACGGCACCCTGCTGCTAACACAATGAACAGTGCACATCAGCCTAGGAAGTGGGAATGGAAAAGGTTCTCTAATGGAACATCTTACCTGGCTAATAGCTTCTATCTTTGCAAGCAATGCCTCTGTGTGCCTCCCCACAGTGCAGGCGCACCATCTGCCTTTGCTCTAATAAATGAACTCACATTACAAACACAGAGCACAAACATACTCATATCCTGAGCCTACTACACCCAAGGGTCAGATGTTTTTGCAGTATGCATAACTAGCAAATGTTTGCTCCCAAATGTTTGAAATGGCTCACAATCTTTCCTAATAACAATCCTAACCAGTGAAAAATTCATCACAGCTATATTATAGTAAGGTAAAACTCCTTACAAAAATACTTATCTATTTTCACTAATTGTATCTCAGCAATATCTTTCCAATATAAAATTCTGCTTCCCACAGAGTCTTGCATGTATTACTATTATCACACAAAATCAGATGCCACTTTCCTGCCTCCCTGAAACATCAGTCTAATTTTGAAACCTGCAGGCTTCCATTTCCAAAATTCCACTTTTTAGATGAACAGTTTATTTAATTATATGTAATCCCTGGTCTGTGAAACTCAGAATTTTCTCCCCCAGAAACTTAAACATAATCTTACCATTTTTCCTTCACACACAGATGCTCAACACTGATATCCTCTCCAAATCTATCTATCTATCTATCTATCTATCTATCTATCTATCTATCTATCTATCTATCTTTCAACTAACTCTTCCATAAGGCACTTCCTAATTTGTAATTTGCATCTCTCAATATATTCAGATATATGAACTGTTCAACAGATAAAGCAAAAAAAATTTATAACAGGTGAGCATATAAATGACCTTTTTTGATTTCATATACCAGTTTTCTCCTAGGAGACCAAGGCTGTATGTTTTACAACTGACTGCTGATGCTTACAGCTGCTGGAGTTTCAGGTCCCACTTTTATAGCACTTGGTTTCATAGAAGTGATGCACAATCAACCATAGCTCTAGTATGATATTAATTACGTAAATATTCTGCCTTTGGAACCCAAGGAGCTTTCAAGTACCTGAAAGATACATCTGAAATAGCTTTTTAGCTATCAAATGAACCACATAAAACCTGCTGTGATACCATCACCTTAAAGTTCAAATGCTGTTTTCTCAGTAGTGCATCTTTCTAAGGAAAGAAAGCTCACCCATCCATATAGTATAGACACAATATCTGTGTGGATTTCTGTCTAGTCATAGCTTGTTGTCAGACATCAGACAACATCAACCATATTTGACAGAAGCTGTCCTTTGACAGAAAGCACACACAATGTCAGATAACTCAAAGACTTCATACTTCTGCAGATTTGATTAAAATAGATGACAGTCAGACCTTACCCATGTCCTCACTGAAGCACTGCTCATTAACATCATTCCTTAATACATGCTGTCAAATTCCAGGAGGAGACATCAGAGAATCCCACACTGAACAGTGGCATTTAAAATTCCCTGACTTCAGGAAAAGCATTAATCCAAGTTCATACTTTATTAAACATCAGAGAATTTAAGCACAGGGTATCAAATAATTTTTTAAAAATTGGGTTTTTTCAGTCCCATTACTTCAACAATTATTTGCTTCTATCCTAAATATTGCTCAGAACAGGGTGTTGAAATAAAGGAACTTACTATTTATGATTGCCAAATAGAGCAGCTGTCTCATCTTAAGGGGAACAAAAAGCAGGTCTTCTGCAGACAATTGAGTCATCTCAGCAGCCTCCACTGATTGCAGACAACTTAAATCAAAGAACAATCAGGACATTTATTACAATCACGGCACAGTTACTTGCTTGTGCAAGGTGAGCATGATTCAGTGCATATATGCTTTTTTCAAGTCATTTTAACACCATTATCCCTGATTACTACATCTCCCCAAGGACAACTCTACACAGAATAGTTTGGGTTGGAAAGGCCCTTAAAGATCATCTAATTCCAGTCTCTCTGCCATGGTTGCTCAGAGCCCCATACAGCCTGGCCTTGAACACTGCCAGGGATGGAGCATCCCCACCTTCTCTGGGCAACCTGTTCTGGTGCTTCACCACTCTCATGGTAAAGGATTTCTTCTGTATATCTAACCTAAATTGCCCCTCTTCAGTCTGAACCAGTAACTCCTTGTCTCATCACTGCACTTTGTTCAAGTAAAGATACAAAGCACAGGTATCCTTGGCATGTGCTGCTGGTGAGCTTACTTGAGCTTGGGAAGGCTGAAGAGCTGGGGGGAGTGGATTCACTTTACTCAGCGCTACAGCAACCACATGCACCCCATCAGTTGCTGTGTCTCACATGATGAGGCAAGGATTTCTTAAAGCTGACTCAACTTCCTCAAATTTTACCACAGTTAGAAAAAGACTGCCATGATTTAAAGTCCACAGAAGCAGAGTCATAGAAACCAAATTAACCTTTCTGACCATTCATCTCAAAATAACATCTGCCTTTATGAGAACTATACCAGATCTTTCTAGCAGGGTTATTAATGCATGCTACTTTATTTTGCAGGTCTGACTAGAAATGAGACTGCATGAGATACAATAAAAAAGAAATACTGCTCTCCATTTAACATGCTGCCACACAAAAAGTGTACATGGAAATACTGAAGAAATACGCACAAAAACGTATTATTGTTCTGGCAATAGTTCAGTGTAAAAAGGAGCTTAGTGGCTTTCTGCAGCTAAGTCTATTGGGCTGACTCAGGTCTTCTGATTAGTATTTTTGATTCTTGCCTACATCTCATTTCCTTTTAGGGATGAACACTTCATTGCACTTGCCTTTGCATATGATGGCAAGCACACAGCACCATGATAAGGCATTCCTTCAGCCTCATTTATGTGCTGTATACTCCAAAAGGACCAAGCCTCCAGTCCTGAAAGGCACTTGGAGTTACAGGCTGCAAATACCACTAAACATCCACAGAGCTCAGACTGCATGTAGTCATTGCAAAACTGCTGTGCTAGAGATGAACATGTGCTGATGAAAGCCACCAAATAATGACAGCTCAGACTAGAACAGTGCTGTCATTGTTATATCCCTTTTTAGCATAGCTTTTCATTTACTGTAAGTGTGACTAGATATTTATTACCAGCATGGCAGAAAGAGCTAATGGGTTGCACAGCAGAGGCCAGCAATGCGTAAATCTCTGGGATAATATCCTCCATAAAAAAAAGGAGATGACATGTAATAACCCTCCTTAAAGAGTCATTAGGAGAATTGTGAGTGATTTAAGCATTTTTTTTCCTCTGAGGCCAAAGATTTGTGATCTGTTGCAAATTTATTTCTAACCATACCAACTGAATAAGACCTTTAGCAGCTCCAATTTGTTAAAAAAAATTGACTGGTTAACTTTGCAACATTAAGCTTCAGGCTGAAAAATTATTACTTCTTTTGTTTCATGCACATACACCCAACTGTTAAGAGCCTGGGAAAAAAAAAATCATTATATCTTGTCATAAACAGAGGGGAAAAGTCACCTCTGGTCCATATCAGATGTGTATGACTCAGTCATCTAACAACACACAAGTCCAGTGGAATGACAGCTTGAGCCAAGCAATCACATACTCATGTATACAGCCAGAGATGAAATCCCTACTCAGAACAGGGCCACCCTCAAAGTCACAGGATGCTCAAGGCCTTGGCCAGCATTCCCAAGAGTGAAGGCTCCACAACTTCTGTGGGCCCTGTATTTTATGTCCCCCTCAGTATTTCACTGGAATTTCTCCTGTTGCAAATTGTGTACATTACACAGGATCAGCACAGGCCATTGCACAACTCACCAGATGCTCCTGGGCTTCCTCTGCTGCAGTGCAGCTGTTCAAAATGCAGGTTAAAGACCCAGGCATGATTTTGAAACTACATCATCCAAGAACACAGTTTTCTTCACCTTTTGGTCCTGCAGTGCAAAGTGCCACAGTGCAAAGCGCTGTGAGGAAAGGATGAAGCTCCTTCAAGCACTTATGTCTGCAGCAGCAATAGTACCTTTCAGTGGCAGGAAGAGCAAAGACCAACACAACTTTCCTGAGAGTGATGGAAAGGAATTAAGACCTCTGCCCAGGGAAGAAGCAGCAGACTATACTTCATATCAAAGAAAGTACTCCCAACTTGCTGCTTTCAGTTTCAAACAGGAAAATGACATGCAAAACTTCAAATATTTCTGCACATTAAATGAAAAATATCTTAAATTGATTAGGGATAAATACAACTTGAGCCACTAATATGCTTCTTCAGGCATAAAATCAGATAAATTAGGATCTTATGTAAACATTTGTTTACAGGTCTAAATGCCAAGCATATTAAAAAGATACCATTATTAAAATATTAAGGTAGTATGCTCACACCATACTGCTCACTGAGTCTGTTTCATTGCTGTATTTGAGAAAGTACACTCAGAAGTCCTACAAGTATTGAAAGTAAATGAAATATTCTAACTTTAACAAGCCTCAAGTCACAAGTGACAGGAAACACAGGATACTTATTTAAAATAGTTTTTAATAAAAATGGAAGTTTACTTATATGCTTTACCTGATCCTCCAACAATGTTGGACAGGTTTTATTTCAGAAGTAGGAATACAGATGCTCAACAGGTTGCCTGCATCACTAAACAGTCTTAAAATTTAATTAGAAACAGCATTCATATTTTGTACTCTAGGATGGAAACCAACAAGAGGTACTGGATGCCATCATTTTTGGTTCACCAGAAAGATGAGCACACAGCTTATGTGCTAGCTTCCATTTCCATCAGGCAATGCTGTTGCTAATCAGCAAGAAGTTATGTCTCACTGAAAGGCTTTTGAAATTTGCTTTGAAGAAAAACTCTTGGAACACGCAAGTCTTCTTTTCTATTCACAGTTTCTCGTTGCACATATTCATTGACCACTTGCTCATATCCCTCAGCCTTGAAAAGCTGCGATAAGAACTCTGGAAAAGAATTTTTAAAAAGAAAAAAAAAAGAAAAAAAAAAAGAAAAAAAAAAAAGAAAAAAAAAAAAGAAAAAAAAAGAGAAATGTTTAAGCTATTTTTAAAACACCAGACAGCATTTATGTAAGCATATGTTCTTATGTGTTACAGCGTGAAAATCACACAGGCCTTCAGATTTCAAGCTGTTCTATGTGGGCAGACTGCTGAATAAAAATCAATAAAGATCTCCTTTAGAAACATCAACCTAAGCAAAACAGCTTGTAAAACTGGGGCTTAAGCTAGTTACTCAGTTGAATTTCCAAAAATTGCCTCATCTCTTATTTTTATTAAGCCTTGTCATTCTCATTGTGACTGACACCAGTGCAGCATCCCTTTGTGCAGCTGACCTTCACTAGCTGAATACATCACTTGCCATAAATATTTCAAAGGTAATCCATCTGTGCAGATGCACCTCTGCTCAGGGAAGAATAAGACCCTATGTTACATGCAATTGCTCAACAGAAAAACTGACAAAATGGCAAAGAGGATACGGTGGTACCAACACTCTACCAAGCTGAACTGAAAGTATTTTCCAGAAACAAAAATTTTTACTCAAAGCATATCTCCCTTAAGGAAGGCAGAAGCACCTCACAAACAGGGTGACCTGTGCAGCAGAAAGGTCTGCCCATGCTATCGACTTGTCATGTTAATTAAAAATTATCATTTTTCCTTTCCTTCACCTCAATTCACTTACTCAGGCAGCAATTTCACAGTAAACTTAAGCTGTTCTAAACTTGTGTTACTTGACAGAAAACAAAGACACTGCATTTTTCACTGCTCAGAGGGATTAGCTTGATGAAACAGTGATCATGTGGGTACAGGAAGCACCACAAGATATGGTGTGTTGAGGAAGATGAGACCATCCACTTTGGTGGCACTGCAGGATTGTATCAACCCAAGCCCGCCATGGCTGTAAACATCCTGTGTTCATGTAAAATGGGGGACCCACACCAATGAAATATAAATAAACAGCACTCAGTTGTGGACCCATTGAAATGTTATTGTAAGGAAGTTGCACATATTTCATAATACAAAACTACAACCATGCATTCCTCCACAAATTTAATATTATTTCAAACAGTAGAAGAAAAGGGGTTTTTTTTTTCCCATGGAAGAAGTTCCATGTTGTTATCTGAGGCCAGACACATTACAAATAAGTATCATTCAAATCACCCCATGCAGCAATTACTTGGTGTACTTGTACTTGTACCAATGTAGCACTAATGAAATGAAAAAATAGCAAGGGTTGCAACCTCTGTGGAAATTATGGGAGTCATGTCTCCAGTAACAAAAGAGTTCTCAAGCATTAAGCAATGTTTATATGAAAATCTGTGAAATGAATGAGATCATAATGATTAAAAATGGGAGTAGAGGTGATCTGTGAGACAGCCACAGATCAGCTCAAGGGAAAACGATTGCTGACATGAGCAATATAAAATAAATTCTCTCTTTTCTCCTTCCTTCCTCTTCCTTGTCCCTACCTCAATTCTTCTCCCAAGGGAAACATGCAAACATAGCAAGGAACTTCTCATTCAGAAACTATTCTAAAACACAATAGAAATGAGATTTCAAATTCCACAGTTAGGTCAGTCTCTTATTTGTTCCCTTTAGCATCCATTCTCTTTGTAAGAGCTAATTGTTCAAACAGAACTAAAAATCACTGAATAAATAACAGCTCTAGAAATGCTTCAATGAAGCTGTAGCACAGCCTGCATTATCTTAGATTTCATCACTGTCCTATGAAGAATAGGGGGAGCTCAGACAAGATTAGTGGTTTTTATATATCAGAAGCAATTAGGTAATATGTTATGGCATAAAATATGAATAACATTTACTTGACTCCAAATTGGTCTCTTCAGTGGCTGTATTTTGCTTTAAATTAAGAACAAAGAGTCCCACAGAAATAAATTCACAGCTCTTATTACACAATGCTCCACAAGTGATAGGGGGGAGTAATGAGTTTAGCATGAGGAATTGGGAGTTAGAAGCTATAGCCAAGCTATAATTCCAATTCATTGAGAGAGTCGAATCAAATCCCTTCATGATTCTGTGCTTCAAATTTGCCACTAGTAACCTGCAATAACTACCCTTCCTCCTAAACCATGAGCATTGAACAAAATCTAAATACTGCATCACATGGAAATGTTGGTTTTTTTTCATTGTCTTCACTAAAAAACAAACTCTAGAAGACAGAGTGGTCACAGCTAGACAGTGTTGTCCCAGCAGGATTTGTGCATGAGCTTCTCAGCGCTGCAGTCACAGCTCTGCTTTTAGGAGTCAATAGGCCTCATCCTGCTCACCAGAAACAGCCCTGCACAAAGAATGATGCCAAAAGAACTGCTTACTTGCTTCATGAAGATGATCAATTCTCTTACTGAACATAGGTCTTTTCTCCTTAGGTAACAAATCTGAATGAAATTCAGCAAATTCAGAAACTGCTGCTCTTGGAGAATTACAGCACATACAACAAGCTTGTAAACAAGAAAGTGCTCCACGAAGTTCTGCCAGTCTAAATAACTGCTTCTTCCCAAAAAGGATGGGAAACAAAATAAACCACAATTTAACAGTTCATCCACACAAAATAAAGCTTCCATGGGCATTTTGGCAGTTCCCTGGAGAAAGTTTAAACAGAAGATTGACAGAAAAGAAAGCACTCTACAGTATGTCTTACCTTCAGTAAAAAAATACGATCTTGTCCCATCTTGTCTGACATAAAAGTTTTCCCCAAGTTTGCTGCTGGATTTAAACCTGAGCATTGCATGATCATACAGGCCATAGTCTCGGAACAGGACACACTTGCCTGGTTTTAATACCTGTCACATAATACACACATGCTTTAATAAGCTAAACAGATTTAGTCATATATAGGTATATTTATTTGTGTACACATACTCACATAGGTAACTAAGACAAGGCAGACTAACATAGTCAATACAATAGTGAAATAAATATCTATATCTACATCTATATAATAATCTATACGTAGATATAGATACATTTAATTCCCTGTGCAACAAAAAGTTGTATAAAAACTGGATTGACTCTGATAAATGTTTCCCCATGAACAAAAGACAACAAATAGTTTTAGAATACCTGTTTGGGTGCTGATCAGTTAAATTAGCAACACTCTTTAAACACAGAGGAAAGAAGAAAACATACAGTTTAACAAAAATTCCCATCAGGGCATTTTTTCTGTTGGCTAGTATCCTGTTTAGCACCTGATTTTGTTTAATTGTTAACAATAAAGTTTAGAATATCATGACATTTCTTTTTTCACAGGAGAAAGAAAAATGTTGCAATATGTTGAGAAATAAATAGGAAACCATTTTCGGAAAATGAATTATGGATTTTTTTAAAATTTCTTTTTGGTAAAGAAAGCAAGCTATAAAGAGTTTTAACATTTATATACACATGGACATTGCCTGTGCTGATTTTAGATATCTAAACATCTAAATATTTATATGAGCTAAGAACTAATCCTGATTTTGGAAAACCGCTGAAGATATACAAAAACACCCTAATATTCCTTTTTCAAACTACTGATAATGAGCCAAATAGTATCAGAAAATACAAGACCCTTAATACACACATATGCAAAAGTGAAAAAAAAAAAGTTGACTGTTTTCCTCTGCAGTCACTATATGACATCTCAGGAAAATTCAGAACAACCACAATTCAGGTTGTTTAAACCACCCTTTGGATGGGCCTATCCTAGTCTATCAACTCACAAAGACAGCTTAGAGGGATGAGTCTCTCTAGATTAATTCTAAACACTCCACTTTTAAATCACCACAGGTGATCACCACCAAATATTTTTGATAATAACAGCAATATCCTAACTGCAGGTCACTGGATCTCTGGAAGTTAATTTTGGCTCACTATCATTCACACCTTATGAACACAGACATCTCTGCAATATATAAACATTATTCATAGCATACAACCCAAGTCACAGCTTTAAAATCATATAGTCATAGATGCCCTGGGATAGAAGGGGCCTGCAAGATCAACTGGTTCCAACCCCTGCCATGGACAGGGACAACTTCCACCAGATCAGGATGCTCAAAGCCCCATCTATCCTGGCCTTGAACACTTCCAAGGAGTAGGCATCCACAACTTCTCTGGGCAACCTGTGCCATCATCTCCCTAAAGAATTTCTTCCTACTATCTAATCTAAACCCACTCTTAGTTTGAATCCATTCCCCCTTTCCTTTCCATGCTCTTTTTTGTAAAAATCTCTCTCCATCTTTCCTTTCAGGTACGTGAAGGCCATATTTTATACATCTTTTTGTTACACTGATGGCATGAATTAAGCCTCAATCCAAACAATCTCACAGTACCAGGAGAAAAAAAAAAAGGACATTGCAAAGCATATTTTAGTTCTGCATACTTGATGAACTAACTAAATACATCCATGGAATATAATATGAAAATTCACTATTGTAAGAGTTATTTTATCAGAACAAAAAAATGGACATTCGAGCTAAAAAGAAGGAAAGTGCTTTAAAGGCTGTAAAATCAGCTGGTTTTACCTTGTAAATGTTCCTCAGGACAAGATGCATTTTGTCAGGATGAATGGCAGAAAGCACAAATATAAGTGTGACAACATCCACGGAATCTGGTGGTATATTGTCTAGAAGATCATCTTTGGTAAGATCACACTGGAACACTTTACATCTTTCAGGGCTATATAAGGCATTTTTCTAGGGAAATTTAAAAAGCAAGTTTTCACTGAAAATTAACAGCATTTGTTGCTACAATAAAGTAAAGATCTTGTGAAATTGGTCAGTAGAGAGACACAAAACACAGCAGCAAGGAATATTAACTTTCAACAGGCAGTTACTGCAATCAGAAATTCTTTGCTGCTAACTACAATAGTGAAACTACAACTAGTAGAACAGTCTGTGCCCATGAATTTGAGAAGGAAGGTGCATTAGGACAACTCAGAAAACATACTATTTCTGTTTTACCCCTGCTTCTACTCTTTAGAGAATACATAGATACTATTGAAAGAAATTACATATTACAGGGTAATGAAAGTAAAGCTCTGGAGCTACAGGTAGACTGCAAACAGTTGGAGTCCCTGTCATATAATCTGCAGCTGGGCTGCTCTAGCCCACAGTTTTGCTGCAGAAAAGAAAAAAAAAAAGAAAAAAAAACCCAACTGATCTTGGCAAAAAATAAATTCAGCAAGGGCTGTGGAGGCAGATGCCATTAAGTCATCCAAAACCCAGGATACACACTCAGCCCAACTTCATCTTGCGGTGCAGCCACAGCTGCTGTGCTCTTCTCTTTGCCACAGGTATTTCTTACCATCTTTCCTGTGACAAATGCTGTGTGTGTCTTGTGGTTCTTGGTCACAATGCTTTCAATTAACAGATGTATAGAAATTTACCTGTGATAACAAACTTAATAAAGACTTTTAAAGGCCAAAGCCCCCACCAGCCCTGCTGTAAGGCTTGACATTGGACTGCAGCAGCCAAAACTAAGTGTAAACATACCTACTCCTAATCAGGTTACAAATTTCTTTAACAATAATTTTCCCAGCCTTGTTTTCAAGGTTCTCCTTGGGACTCCCTCTATTAAGGGCAAGCTTCCATGACAAACAAATTTTGCTTGTACTGCACAGTCAGCAGAGACATATTAGTGCTCCCAAAACCCACTACTTTCATAAAATCATTCAAGTAATATACCATAATGCTCTAATTTGACACTGAAAAGCCAAGTCTTGAGCAATGATTTGGCTTCTTGTGTAGGATCTCCACTGAAATGCATCAGTCTCAGTTTTTTTGGCAAACCATACTCTACCCTTCTCACAAAAAGGAAGCCAAGAGAAGTCTGTTGTTACAGTCATTCGGAATTTTACAAGCGTCTAAAAAACACTCTGGAAGAAGTTTCAAATATCACACCAACCTTCACAAACTCAACAGCTCTAGGAGAGAAATCACAGGCATATGCAAAAATATTCAGATCTTCTTCTAAGAGTGGAAACAAGCAGTTCCCAACCCCGCAGCCTGCTTCCAGAATGGTCAGTTTTTGATCTGCAAACTGGGGAGGAAGCAACACAAGAAAAGACAGACAATTTTTGTTTTCTCATCATATTAGCAGAGGCACTGTTCAAACAGCATTTTAACAGCTATAATCAATTTTAATTACGATTCTTCATAAAAAAACCAAAGTAGACAGCCACTGCTTAATCTGACACTAGAACCCAGACATCCTGATTTCCGCAACATTATAAATAATTTTAGAACATATTAATATTTCTTCAGCCATTTACCCCTTAAGTAATCAACAGACTTGTGCATTTCTGTCTTGTCTTTTTTTCAGCTATAAGGAACAACAGATGCATCTGGCTACTCCCCTTAACTGTGTTCAGCAATTAGCCTGCAATTCTGGATGCTTTTCTTTAAAGCAGTGTACTGAAGTGCACCAGCTTGCACACAGAGAGACCAGCTGTCTACTTTGGGACTCAAAAACCAAATATTCCAGACTTCATTCTTGACATCCAGGATGCTATGAACAGCATCCCTGTCCAGTAAGGGTAAATTATAAACTGAAACTGAACTGATCCATCTAATTCTGAGAAGTTATCTTTGACATTAAAAGAAAATACACAGGGCACTGCAAACTTTACACATGTCAGCTCTTACCCAAATGGCTTTGTTCTAAGTGTTATTAACTCTCCTGGAAACAACTGACTGGAAACAATCAATCCCATCTTTTACAGCAGTATTGCATAGATCTCACCTCACGACATGCCTTTAACTCTTGAAACTCTCTGGTTGTCCAATGCCTGTCTTTGAAGAAGTTGGTGCTGTTTCTTTTATAAAACAGATCCCAGTTCTTCTGTGCCTCCTTCTCCAGTTTTAGTTGTTTGAACTCAGACACCAAAACTTGATCTTTTGCCAGTTTTTCTGCTTCTTCTGGGCTAAGGACTCGAGCACAGTGGCCTTTTTTTTGGAAAGCACCATTTTCCGTAGATGATGTTACTGTATTTAAGCAATTGGCTGATGCCTTTTCTTGGAACATCCTAGATTCTTTCAAACAAACATGAACACCAAAGACCCAAGGATGATTTCTTTTCTTTAGTGTATATTTCCATCACTTAACTTAGGTAAAATAAGTGAGGATCTGGAAGCAGAATTAAAAGAGAGAAATAATTACACTATGCACTTACTACAAATTTAGTAATCTGTCCTATCTGATGGACGTACATGTCACCAGATTTCTCTTAATTTCAGAAAATCTTCGTCTAAACTAAGAACTGTATACAACATCACAGTGATGTCAAAGTTAAAAAAGACACTTCAGAGTCTCCTGGTCTTCCCTCTGCATCTTAGAAAGCTACCCAACAAGAAAAATATGGTGCAGCTCTAACTTTATTTTCACTAAAAGAGACCTGAGAGGGAAAGCAAGGACTTTGTCTATCATTAACCTCACTTAGAACACTTCGGGGAAAAAAGGTAACTGAAGAACAGATAACATTTAAAAGTCACATTAAAATTAATAAAACAAAGTGTATTCATATTAGCATTTCTCCTTCCTCCTCTCAGCTCTGTGAGGAAACACTGCTGAAAACAACAGCATTTATAACACCATGTCGCCTAAAGAGAACAAAGCCAGTACTGTGGCCAAAATGCCCGGAGCTGTCCTGTGCCAGCATTCCTCCCACTGCCTCCTCCTAAGGATTCACACGGGTTTTAACAATCACAGGTGGTTTTATTTTCAGAAGTGAAAAGAGCTTCGCATAGGCTGGGAAGGGACCCAAGTATTTTCTCTGATGTTAAACTGGTTCTGACATCTGCCTTGTCATAAACATGCAGATCCTGGATGATGGAACATGTGAATTAAATCCTGCACGGCCCAGTAACTCCCAGGGAAGCCCAGGCAGCAAACACAGACCACTCGTGGACATCAGTGCCCAGACCCAGGCATGGTGTCAATTCACCCAAAAGGAAATGAGAAAAACACAATACACACCCTAAAACAAACAAACAATCAATCAATCAATCAAACAAACAAAGTAGTACTTCACTTTTATCATAAAATACATTCTATGATACATATCATAGATGTACCATAGAATGTATCATAGAATGTACAGATATTGATCTATGTATACACAGATGTATCGTAGAATGTATACATAGATCAACGTGTTATATATGTTATATACCAATATTTTATATATACTATATATATGATGCTATCATGATATATACGTGTCATGATACAAACACAAACATAAAACACAGAAGCGTGCAAATGAAAAAAAGAACTGTCAGAATTTCATCCAGCGTCCCAGACACACCCCCCTTTCTTGCAAAAACAGCAGAAGAGGTTATGGAGAAGAGGCTTCTTTGAAAGGCTGTCTCTTCAAGAAGCGCGTATCCTCAAAGCAAAGAAATAAAAACTTAATCAGCAACATTTCTGCCATATTTATACACACGCCTATCTTCTAGGCAAGCTCCATTATTTCATCATAGAACGCGCGAGGGAAACAAACAGACGCGAGCCCGTCCTGTCAGTGACGCGTCTGCCGTGCTGGGAAGGCAGCGCGATGACAAACTCGGTTGCAACAGCCCGTGCTTAGGCTAAAGAGCCTTTTAAACGTGTTTCATCCAGAGCTAAGACCACAAACATGTAACACCGCTGTGTGATCCCCCGGTCCTCCCACACGGAACCGGCTTCCCTCTAGCAGCTCCTGCCCCAGAATAGCCGGGGCTTGGACACCCCGGCAGGAAAGTAAAGGAAAGAAAAGCCCGTCCTGGCCGTGCCCTGCTCTGCTCTGCCGAGGGCGGGAAGCGCCAGGCTCCCACCTCCCCGGGGACCCTCCCCGGGGCAGCAGCCCCAGCCCGGCCCCGGGCCCCCGCCTCGCCCCGCCGTACCCGCCGCTAGCCCCGGAGAGGTTTCCCGGAAGGGAAAGTCAAGAATTTCCGGGAGGACGCCGGGCGGCAGCGCACGGAAGAGAGGGAAGGGACCGGCCGGGCGGGGAGTGGGGCCATGAACGGCTCGGCGAACTCGTTGCTGGACAAGGAGGAGCACCCGCTGCAGCTGGGCGAGAGCTTCGAGCGGCGGCCCAAGGCCTCCTTCCACACCATCCGCTGTGAGCGCCTCCCCCGCGGCCGCCCCTTCCTCCCCGTCCCGTCCCCCGGCTGCGCTGCTTCTCCTGCCGTGCTCACCCCGCTGCTTTGCTCGCCTCCTTCGCTCCGCCATCGCGCGGCTTCGTCCTCGTTCAGCGCTTAGCGCTCAGCTCCTTTCTTACCGCTTCCCTCGTCCCCCCTCATCGCCCGTCTCCCCCCCATCCCCTTCAGGGCCCTTCTGCGCACCTTTCCCTGCTGCCCCTCCAGCACCCGTCTCCCTCCTTTCCCGCTCCCTCGGCGCCCGCCTTTCCTCTCCACGAGTGTTTTCCCCACAGAGGGGTCCAACCTGGGAAGAAGGGGAAGGTGGATGCTGGCAGGGAGGAGGTTTGAGCGAGGCAGGCCCAGCCGAAGGAACAGCTTGAGAAAGTTTGTCATTAATCGCTTGGCAGCATAAAGAGTTCCCCCCATAAGAGGGTGACTTTGCCATTTTGTTTTGTTCTCTTTGTGGCAGTTAATTGCAGGATTGGAGAGGCAATGTAGCAGCCGGAGTTCGATTTTTAACTGGGTATTTTCGTGATGAAGCAATGTGACCTGTCCAGGTCTGCCCAGTCCCGACTCCAGGCAGCTGTCATAAATCACTGTCCCAGGAAAGCAAGCAGAAAGTACAGTAATGCCTGCTAAATGCAGTAAAAATCCTGAGGTAGATTGTTTTGAAGAGGAGCTGACTGTATTCCTGTACTTGAATTCTGTGGGCAAGAAATGGGAGCAAAACAAGTCCAGGTTTATTTTACTGAAATGACTGGTACACCATCAAGAGTAAATGTAAAGAATACTAAACTTATAATTCAGTATGAAGTATATATTCTATTCTATTCTATTATTCACTTTCCATGAAAGTGGAGAATTTATGCAGAAAACAGTAGGGTATTTTGGTTTATAATGCGCAAAGATAGGCCTGGTCTCATTGCCCGTATTCATACACCACAAATAGTAGTTTCAGTGATACTGGTCACCTGAGTGCCTGATCCCGTGTGAATTAAACCCAAGCCATATCCAGGTGGAAATATACTGGATTTCTAGAATGGAAAGTGCTTCAATAACCAATTTCCTAAGGGATTGCAAAGCCAAAGCTCTTCAGATTACAACTGGAAGAATGCAGTTTTATTTCAGAAGATTTTTCAGAATGCTCAATTTTCCATCTGTGGCTTTCAAATGAGATTTCTTCATTGTCTTGTTATATTTTTTTCCCCTAACTGTTGTTCTGGAATGATTTATCTAGGATCCAAACATTACATTATTTCCATAATCCTCTTCACACAAACTACAATGAGAGGATTTTGTAAGCTACATTTGTTTCGACCTTCTTAAAATACTTCATTCCTTTATGTAATGGCTTTGAAATATTATACTGAGAAACAGAATTATCCTTGGAAAACATCTTAAAAACATTTGATTTTTGGGAAAAGAGCTGTGGGTGTATTTGGAGGGAACTGTGTTCTCTTGATCTACATGAGGATTAGCCAAGCATGTGCTAACAAAATGAAAGCAATTACTTGAGTGTTTGTTCAGAGTAACTCTATATTGCTATACCTAGGAAAGAAATCTGATAGTGATATTCCTTTTAAGTTAGTTACTGTGCTGTTGAAACTCTTGATCCCATTTTGGCAAAGACACTAGCTCTTGTACAGCTGGTTTGTTTTATTTAGCAAGCTTGCACATAAAGTAGGTGGGAAACAATAGCTAGAAACAGATTGCTCAGATGAAATTGAAGGCTATGATTTGATCTGGCAGTCAAGGCATGAGGATTAAGTCAAGTGTGTCTGATTCTGCTTGTTGTGCTGTCAGAGTAAAACTCAATTAAACATTAACATCTTAATGAGAATTTATTACAAGCCAGGGTTTGGGGTTTTTCCCTGCAAATGTGTTTTTCATAGTGGAATTATATTTTAAATTTGTTCTGAGGTATTAATTTCATAACTAATGCAGTAATTAAAAGCCTTGATTGTGAATATAATTGCACCTCTTCAGATGCAGGGATGCTAGAATTGAATGCACACTTCTTTTAAAAACAAACACAAAGCAAACTACGCTATATCTATGTGATTTTATTTCACTTTGTCTAAATCCTCTCTCTAGATATTAGAGGTTCTGTAAGGTTTTTTTTCTCGTTTTTTATGGCTCACCAGCACAACAGAATAATGAGGGGAAAATACTTTTAACTTAAAATGTTCTCAGTTCAAATTAATAGATTAAACAGAAGTGCCTTGGTTGGGAGACAAAGCATTCCACAGTGCAAAAATGCTTAAAACAAGTGTTAGTTTAAAGCCAGTACATTGCCTCCCCTTACTGATGCTTTCTGTCCACAGTGGCTTTGGACCAGCATGGAGACTGCTGAAGTAAGATCAGCACCTCTTTCTTTCTTCATCAGTGAGAGCTGAGATCTCTTCCACCCATGTGGAGCTTTTAGCACTATTGTGAAGGCAAATGGCTGTTAAAGAGCCTGAAATATCAGTAAGACTCAATGAGTGGGTGTCATTAAATTAGTGTTTGTCACAGAGAGTGTCCTCAGGTTTGGAACTGGCAAGAGCTAAGCAGAGTCCAGGGTTTTGGAAGTTGTTACTCTCTTGAGTTTGATTGGTACAGTTTTACACTTGCCTGTAAAACCAAGTGCCCGTCAAAGCCTGGGGTTTGGAGAAGTCTGCTTTTGGTGTTCAAACACAAGATCTAGAACCTTATTTCCATTTTAAAAAAGAAGTTCAGAATACAGTACCACCACCTGACTGGGTTGCTACGTACAGACACAATGTACTGGTGTGTTATTCCACCCCTGCTGTAAACACTAGTGTGTGTTTTAGCATTCACTATAATCACAGTAAATGTATGCAGGGCACGCTGATGCTTCTGGAGACTAACAAGTGTAATCACAATTGTTTTCCTCTTTAGATGATTTTAAGCCAGCATCGATTGATACGTCTTGTGAGGGGGACCTCCAAGTGGGTAAAGGAGATGATGTTACCATCACTTTGCCACATATTCCAGTAAGTCTGTTACATATATGCCCCTGTTTACTCTCCAACAGATTTGCAGTGTTATTACAGTCTAATGTAAATGCTATTTTCACTTTCTTTATTAACACCGTGGGTTCAGTATTTAAGCAGCCAGACTTGCAGTTTGTTACCTTAGGAAAGGACTGTACAGTTGGATCTTTGTAAAGGGCTGTATCTGTAAGGCTGCCAAATTGTTCTTTACTTTTGATTCCTTCCTTCCTACTCTTCCTTGAAAGACAAGAAGACTTTTACTATTAGCTGAAGCTGTACAGCTGGTTCCCATCCATTTTTAGTGCTATTACTCGCTGAAGAAAGGCAGTGTAACTTAGGCTTCAGTCAAAGTTGGGTGTTCAGAACCCACAGGTGGACCTGTAAGCATCTTCCTGCCCTTACCCAAACATGTACAGATAGGGCATAGACGGTTCCCTGCCTTTAGCTTTATCAAGAAGCAAGGGGGCAGTCCTGGTGAGTGGCCATGAAGTAGTTTCCCATCCTCATCCTTCCATAATGATTCCATAAGAGGTACTGTGTGAGCATGATGGGCAAACAGCAATAAAACAAGTGATCCATCTGTTTATAGGTGCAGCTGGTTTGTGATTGAAGATTCAGTGGTTTCCTTACCAAAACAAAAGAAAGTGCTCGTGTGCTGGAACTGGATTTGTTTATTAGCTGAAGTTAATGCTATGTGTCAAGCCAATAAACCAGAATTCACAGACATCAAGGGGTCTGGTAGCTGCAGGGGGGCACCAGTCAGTTTGGAAGCCGTGTGTCAGATCCTTTTGGTATTGTTCATCCCAGCAGGCCCGTGGTTTTAATTGGTAGGGGATGGTACTGTGATAATTCTCACTGAAGGAAGTTGTAGCCTACTTCACCCTGCTCTTGTTCTTTATATGGCTTTGGTCACCTTCAGTCCTGCAGGAGGTCACATACTGGTTTTTGTCCTTAAAAATGATGAGCATAGTAGTGCTACTGGAGAGCAGGTAACACCACAACTAACAGCAACATTCATCCTGGATTAGTTGGAAACAGTGTTACTCGTTCATTTTTTGTGTTGAACAGCATCACTTGTAGTATTCCTTTGCAAATCTCTGTACTTAGGAGCTTAATTTGATTCTCTTCCCCTCAGTATGAACAGCCTTGAGCTTATGGTATACTCCAAAGGCTGAGGCAGCCAAGCCATTCTGTGTATGTTGTTCCAAGGTAGTGCTGCCTGTGTTCTGGACAGAGTGCTGGAAAGCACTAGGGAAACTGGAAAAGAATGAGAGGTTTCATCCTGACAAGTTTCACTGAATTTCTTGGATGCTGCTTTGCTTCCCAGTTGTCCAACAGTTGGATAGGATTCAAATTCGGAGTTGAGGTTTTCTTTTTGAAATTGCCTAATCCCTGAGAATATCTCTGATAATTTGTTTGGTGGAAATATTTTGGTGTCTCTGGCAGCTTGGATAAATTGAAGTACTATTTTTACATGTGGATTTAGTAACTTTAATATTTGAAAAATAATCTGGATTGGGGAAGGGAAAATTTCTGTTCATTAGAGTACCACAGAAGATCATAAAAACTATCATGAGTTGGAAGGGCCCCCGAAAGGATCATCAAAATCCAGCTCTTAACCCTGCACAGAACAATCCCAAGAAATACACCATGTGCCTGAGACCAGTTGTCCAAGTGCTTCTTGAACTGTGTCAGGCAAAAAACCCTCACAGGTGAAAAAAATTCTGTCCTGTAATCAGCAAGATGTGTAAGCCACTGTTATTTAGGCACTAACATAAACCCTAAACATTTAGTTTTAAGTAGAAGAGTGGGACTTAATTTTCTTAAGCACTTACATTTCTGCTTATTGTTTAACCAAATCACAGCCTTTGCTGTGTTAGGAGGCTTCTGGGTAGCAAAATGGTTGATCAATTTTCATTACATTTGTGCATTATGCGTTTCCTGGCTTAGTTGTCAACAGCAAGCAGGATTTGACTTTCAGCCTTCTTTTTACTCTCTTAAATGTTGCTTTCCTCTCTTAAATGTAGGAATGATAAAAATGTAACATGCCTTTGAAGACTAGACTTTCTTGAGACATCCTTTCTGAATCCTATTTCTGAATCTCTCTTACTGTGTCTTTGTTAGGAACTCAGATTTTTTACACTTACTGTTCAGAACCTATTTTAAATTCAAATATATTCTCTCTATTAGTAACATGGAGAATAGGAATTGCTTTCAGAGTAGTTAAAATGTGATTGTTCATTTTTGCTACTAAGAATAAAATACGGGAGAGTGCAGGGTTTTTTCATTTACTTCCTCATTTCGGTTGCTTCCCTACAGTATGTGCAAAGGTGTGTATGAATAAACATTTATTTTTAAAAGCATTTTTTAAAATACAGTATCTATAGATTACAGAGAAGCCTGAGAATGTTTCATAGCTGAGAACATAATCCTTTGAGTAACAACTTTTTGACATGGCCAGGTGTGTATCCATGCTGATAGACCATGGATTCAGCTGGCTGTAGCCTCAAAACCAGGTGTATGAACCAGCCTGTGCATGGATGCAGTACTGCTGAGCAGAATCTCAGCATTACCAGTCAGCCAGTGTGCACCACCACATGAGTTTGTTGCCTTTGCTGCTTCTCAGTCTAAGCCTTTAGACTTTTAAGGCTCTGTGCAGCATTGTGTGGACTTGGGGACTCTCTGGAGGGCATCAAAATACCCCATTTGCCTTTGAGAAGACATTTCAATATAATTGCATGGGCATGTGAATGCTAATCTGACTTTGAAGAAGGCAGCTGTTCTTACATAGCTTGTAAGTGACAGTTGCTTGTAATCCAGTGTGAAAATACTGCCATATATATTTATGTAAAATATATGATGCAGTTTAAATTATTTTTCAATTGACCCCATATTTCCTCGGGCAACAGTTCTGCTACACAAATAATTAGAACTTTATTTCTTATCCAAACCCATGATTTCCAAGGCAGAAACATCAAGAAGATTTCTGATACTTGTCAGGGACAGCTATGCAAATGTAGTTACGCTGCCATTTTGGGAATGAGAACTGTAAATAAAGACAGCCATAGAGAAGATGTTTTGTCACTGCAGAGACACTTAAAATGATGAAAGGCATCATATTGCTATGAGGAAATGTCTGATCTACTGCACATTTTCTCTGCATTTTTCTCTTCATGAATGAATATTTTCTGTAGGAACTAAACATTAAGTGCTTAGCCTCTTTTTCAGAACTGTACATATATTATTTTCTCTTAGTATACATAAATTTTTGGACAGGGTAATATCACCAAACAAATATGTGCTTTTTCGTTTTACCAGGGTTCGACTCCACCAATGACTGTCTTTAAAGGAAATAAAAGGCCGTATCAGAAGGACTGTGTGCTTATTATAAATCATGACACTGGGGAATATGTGCTGGAAAAACTTAGTAGCAGCATTCAAGTCAAGAAAACAAGGTAAATCTGGGGACAGGGTTCTTGATAGGATTAATTATTGCTGAAGTTTCTTATTAAGACTGGGTTTTGAAACAGAACTCTCTTATTTTGTAGTGATGTTTAATTACTAAGCTGTAGCTTTACATGGCCAATTATCATGCCTAAAAATGCAAATAGGAGTGTGAATCCAAGAGTAAAGAATTTGTAAATTTTCCACTGCTGAAATGACATAATTATAGTTTGCAGTGAAACACCTGTGATGATTTGAGGCTTTAGAAGCTGGCTGAAGGATGGAATGTGTTTCAGGAATCTCTAGTTAGCCAAAAAGACCCATGAAAATATTAGACTGTGAAAAGGATTATTGGAGCTTCTAGGTTTGTTCCCTACAGCTTCCTGTGGGAGTCATGATGTTCCAATAACATAATCTTAGGGAACAAGAAACACTCATTCCTATATGGGATAAGCAATATATTAAGTGGTACAAAGCCTCCAGCTGGTGAAGGTGGGCAGAGCTGTAGAAATAATGGTTATGGTGTTTTACCTAGAAGAATTGATGAAGCCAGAAATCCTTTCTGACCCAATACTCTTACTCTGCTGCACAAATGCTACAAAGTATGCAGCTGGAATGTTTTTTTTTTAGCAGTCCTACTGCTCTGCAAGTACCTGAAATGTCTGGATCTTTCAGCATCACTGGACCACAGGTTGAGATCTGAAGAGAAAGCAGTCATTCAAATGTCTTGTGAAGAAGAAACTCTTAAATAAGTTTAGAAGTTTTACATTAAGAAATGCTTTATTGCAGTATAGATTATATACTGCAGAATAAATATATTTATTGCTAAAACTACTAGAAATGTCAGTTGTAGCTCATCGGTAGTTGGCTGGAGGTTTGCCAAGAACTCTTTGAGTTCAAGGTAAATGGACTGTAACACTCCTCTGAGTCAGTGATGTGAAAACTCATCCATGGAGCATTCATCTTGTCCAGTGGATATGAGCACATCAGAGATGAGATTTGAATTCCCAATTTCAGTTCTGCTGGACTTTGTCTGAGAATCTTAAGTCAGAAGGGAGCAAGTAAGTGCAGGAGGGCCTGAGTTCAGTGACATGTTTGGTTCCACTGAGTTCTGAGTCTGGTGTGGGGAAAAATACTTCAATTTTTCTCAGGCAGAGGGAGGGTAGTAAAAAATTTGGGGGTCCCTGTTTTGATGAATAATGCTTTGCAAAATCATTGATTTCCTAGGTCAGAAGTCACTTTTATTTTCCATGGCTACTCTGATATTTAACGACCTGTTGACACTTTGTGGGAACAGGGCTTTTAGTGTTAACCCCTTGATGACATTCACAGGGGAGTAAATGAACTTACTCCACATAAAACCATAGTTTCAAGAGCATAATTAATACTAGAAATCTTTGGCTTTCACCTTCCACTCGATACAGTGAGTATCTTCCCAATTCCTCATTTCTGCTGTAGATAGACTGTAAGCTGCATTAATGCGGTATCCAACAGCTGCATGTCACTGATGAATGAAGAGGGGTTCTGTGTGAGGCTGAAACTTGAGTTCACTGAGGCATAGAGATAGCCCAGTAAATGCTCCTAAGGCATAGAGATAGCCCAGTAAATGCTCCATGTACCAGCTCTGGTACCACTGGTGGTTCAGGTGAATTCCCAGGAAGTTTGACATGGGTTAGTTTAACTTGTCTCACAGTGGGATTAGTTTCCAGACACAAAGTGTAACACTGCTGAGCTGGGACCCTCCTAGAACAGAAACTGAGCTCTAAAATCCATAAGCTGCCTCTGTGCTGCACTGCATAAAGCCATAACCCCAAAGACTGGTGTTATGCAATAAATACACCACACCCTTTAACCTTATTATGGTGTACTGTAAAGGCACCTATTTTGGGTTTGTGGTTGGTTTTTTGTGTTTCTTTTTCTGCCAAGGGTATTGATTGTTCTGCAATCTCAATTACATCAGAAGTTCAGTAAAAGGCAGAAGTACCTGGTTTGAATTGAACAGGTTGGCACAGTGTTATTTTGGAGACTATTTTCCACTAGAGAAACAGCTTAAACTGTTTTGAAGGGCTAACAGCAAATGGATAAAAACCATGAATTAAATGCTTGTATGCTGTATTTAGCAGTAAGAATGATTACTCTAGTCAAGTTGACCTCTAAGAGAGTTCAGTTTGAGATGATTTAATTGCAAGTGAGAAAATAGTTTCTTTTGCTGTGATTGTTTTAAGCAGAATTTTGTTGTGAATGGAATTATAGTTAAATTACTATGATTGATCATTCTTTTTTAAAAATTACAAATACTAATTGCTAAATTAAAGCCTTCATTGTTGTTCAAGTAGAGAATTTGGCATCACTGAACCACATCTGGATTTGAAAATACATTTTGTAAGGGTGTTGCAGTATATATGTTTCTTTGTAAGTGAAAGTAAGTGTTGCATACAGAAAGCTGTAATTCACTCTTCATCTTTGTAAAACCAAGTAGAGCTCTGTACAAAAGGAAGTCACAGATGATGCATTAGCACAAGGATATTGAAAAAGCTGGACATAGTTACACAGTACCACTGAACGTGTCTGATTCTTTCTTCAGAGCAGAGGGCAGCAGTAAGATCCAAGCCCGAATAGAGCAACAGTCTGCCCGAGCATCTCAGCCTCCTGCACAGTTCAGAGCCCCAACCAAGCCAGCAGTTGGACCCAAGACTTCTCCTTTGAAGGATAATCCTTCACCAGAGCCTCAGCTGGATGATATTAAGAGAGGTAAAGAAGGGTTTGTGGTTTCTTAAGTTTGGGTTGATTTTGTCATTCTTCTTTATTATAAAAACTATGGCTGTGCAATTTCTAAAAACATTCAGGGATTAAAAGCTGGTACTTGACAGCTGTGTTATCTTCTTTATATCTTGTTTCTTTATTCATCTTGGTGAAGTGATTATTTATTCTCTTCTACTAGAACAGATATTTATACTGTCATCTTCTCTGGCATGAGAAAACTTCCTCTTTCTGGATAATTCTCTCTCTTCCAAACTATTTCTCTGTTCAGAAAAGAAGAAAAAACATTAATGTGAATTCAGAAACCTGTAGCTCTGTGCTGGACCAAATGCACAGGTGTCTTAGGCCACCACAACAGCAATAACAAAGCCTAATGGTCCAAGGTCTCGTTATGCCAGTGAAGCCACTTGGAGAAAGTTACCCTGCCCTGAGTAAGGTTGGTGGGATAAGGTTGGTTGGGAAGGGCTAGGCAGCTGTGTTCCCAGCACAAGACAAGCTTGCACCATGCCAAGCAGTGCTAGTAGGGGAGTAAGGAGAGAGTGAACAAGCGTGCAGCTTATCCACTTCTACAACCACTCCTTTGCAGCTTTGACACCCCTGCCATATGGCTGCTGAACTTCTATTTAAAAAGTACCTTAAAGGAATGATTGGCTCAACTCACTCCTCTGCTCAAGCAGCCCTTTGTCTTAGTGTTCTGCTATGGGTAGGATGGACTTTCTTTGCCCATGCCCTTCTTTTCCTACCTGTTTTTGCTGTGGATAATGCAGTCAGGATAAGGAAGACTAAATTTTTGTTTGGCTCTTCTCTGGCACTGGCACTAGACACAATTATTTTATTTTAAGCTTGTTCTTTCTGTCTGCTTTTTTTTTTTTTTTCTGGGTTTCTTTCTCTTTTTTCTCTGTCCCATATAGCTATTTTTGTCTGTAGACTTAGCCTATGTTAATTGCTCAGATGAAGTTAATTACTCAGCAGGGTATTTTTTCAGTTCATGGTAATCACTAGGTGACATTTTTGCTGCTAAGCTGTGTGTTTGCATAGGTGCTGACTGGTCTCACTTTTCTGCAGCAGTAGTGTTTTCAATACTTGGATGCTGGTCAGCAGCCAGAATCAACATCTGAGAGATTCTGTTAGCTACAGTTCCCTTAGCTGCGTTGTTATTTTTATTTTCTGTGTAATGGGTAAGGAAAAAGATAACAGATGATATATCAATTTTTTAATTGAATCTGTTGTGGATTTTAAATGTCTTTTCCTGTAGGGTGTAATAAGTTACTTAACCTTTTGTATACATACAGCAATTTGTAAAGGTTGTATTACAGTAAAATAATTACATTTGTCTGGGGTGTTCTAAAAGATCATTTTCTAGTGGTCTAAAGTATGTCATATTGTTCAGAGATGTAGTGGTTTTTTTTGTCACCGGGTAATATTTTATATGAAAGTACCTTCAAATACATAACCTGTGGGGGTTTGTCTCCAAAATCAAGGATTAGAGCACCTGACTTGTACTAAAAATAGGACTTTAATTTGGTGCTTTGTAGGGAGAATTGTGCAAGGCCCTAGAAGAGTCAAAAGCCTGGGCAGGGGTGTTTCTTGCTTACAGTCTACAACTATTTTTCCAGCATTGATGATTTAGAGTATCAGCATTGCTAAACCATTTATATCATAAGAACCTCCTTTAAAAAGGTAGAATTAAAATAGCACCATTCCATAATGAAATGTAGACAATGACCTGTAAAAGCTCTAAGGTAGTCTGCAATCCTGTTACCTTCCCTTAATGTGTGTTTTTATGAACACAACTTGTTAAGTTCTGAAGAGCCTGTGTTGTTTCCATTCAAGTAGTAACTTTCATTTTGGTTGAAGCACTTCCTCTGTACAAAAGAAAGACAAACAGCTGAAATTCTGTGGGTTTTGTTTAATGAACACAGCACAGAACTTAAAATTCTTGAAAGGATCTCTGGCACCTTGACACTCTCTTAAGGGTGTGGTAAGACACATAGCCCTCATGATGTTTCACAGTATTTTGTAAGATTACCTCAGTGCAGGTTTCTGCTTTCTCCGGTACCCTCAGCTGTGCATTTCCACCGCTCCCTTACAGATGAGCTGGAAATGAACTTTCAGGTGTGTTCTGTCCCATTACACAGCTGTCCAAACAACAGTGTCTGAGCACAGAGCCAGAGCATCTGGGAATTGAACTAGTCCCTTCCTTCATGGAGGCTTTTGGGAGGCTGGGTCAAGGGTTTTGCACAAGTGGAATATGTTCCTCTTCAAGCTTCCATATTGTCCTCATGCCTGAAGGGAGCATAGGAGAGGGTAGGAGCTTGTTATTTTGAGCACTCAGCTACATCTGATAATGTCTCATTAAGCTGTGGACATTTGCACACATACACCACAATACAGCCATTTATTTGCACAAAATAATTTACATTTATCAGACATGTTTGACCACAGTAGGAATGTTTTCAACAGCATTGACATAATTACAGCATGCAGCATATTCATATATGTCAATAATATTGAAAAATTATGGCATGCAACATATTGATGTATGTCAACAATATTGACATAATAACATTTGAGAAAAAAACCCGCAGAAATGTATTTCAGGTTTCAAGACTCAGTGCTTAAAAATCTGAGCCAATTTTACTTACCTGGAATGTAGCTGTGAAGATCATGCCATAGCATAATTTCTGTGTTTGTCTCTCAAGAAGACCTCAATCAAATTTTCTGCACATCAGTATAAAACACTGCCTGTTCTAGCTGCCATCTCCACATGCTCAGGGTGCCAGTATCAAGCTGATTTCTCCACCTTGCAGTCTATCATTAACAGTAAGTGTTCTGCTGTAGGCATTCAAACTTAACCCTCCCTAAAGCTGAATGATATTTTTGTGGAAGTCCTTGGTATTCTTGCAGCCTAAGGTTGAGGCTTTAGTTAAAAAATCTGTGTAACCTATTGGAATTGAGAGAAGTAGGAACAGTTGAACACTGTTATTGTATTCCTGACTGAATATATACAGAAGACAGCCCTGTTGAGAAAGGCTGTTCTGTTTGGATAATGATTTCTGACCTTGAATTTTAATTTTTCTTTCACTCTAAAACCTGCATTGCCTGCCAGTGTAAAACAGTCATTTTGTCTTCTTGAAAAAACTTTTACAGCTGTAACATGAAACGTAGAGAAGTTAAGGTTCCCAAAGCAGTGACAACCTTTTCAGGTGATGTAGACTCAATTAAGGCAAGTGTTCAAAACCATACTGTAAGGAAAGCTTTTTTAAAAGTAACTGCTGCACATCCTGGCTCTTGTCACCTTTTAAACTGCAAAGGCTCATCAATGTGAGGTGTTTCTTACAGTGCAGAAAGATCTAGGAAAGGTCAAATTCTTTCATTGTTCAGCTTAGAATATATGTACACATACACACACTGCTATTTTTACTGGAAGCACCATAAGGAAACATTTAACCCACGTCTTCAGTACCTATAACTGTACTAAGCATAGCAGTCAAATGGGAAAATGCAAAATCGAACCATCCTAAAGCAGTCATGTTTTTCCTATAAGGCTTTGATGTCATCATTGGCTTAGTCACTGACAGTGTGAGAGACAGCAGTGTTTTGAACAGAATTCCATAGTGGTCCTGCTGAATTTCTCTTGACAAACTTCCAGTGGTGCAGCAGCCACCAGAACATTAGTGAAAACAATTGCTTTTCTCTCATCTGCTCAGATAAGATGTTTAGAATTCTGGGCTCAGGGAACAAGTTACAACAGAGATCTGAGGGGAAGCTGTCAGCCTGTGAGGCAAAAGTTGACTAGAAAGATGGGCTCTGACCAAGTTACTAGCTGTGACCACTGTAGCAGCCTTAACTTTCCAGTCCTTGAAGCTTGTGATACTGTTCTGTTTTGCTTTTTCTTACCTCTGTTCAGCGCAGTGGGCTTTAGCACTACTTTCAAGGCATTCTCTCGTTCCCTTCTCATAACCAAACCTCTTCTACGGGCTTGTAGTTTTCTGCTTCCCCAGCAGAAACCTCCCATTCTTTATTCTCACACTTATCTCCAATTCTGTTTAAAATTGGCCGGGCTAATCTTCCTTTCCCATTGGTCAGACAGCATCACTTCCTTCAGTTATCTCCCCACCTGCTATATCGAGTCCTCACTTCTTGCTTAGTATTTTTTTCCCTAGTTCTCTGCAGTATGTTTGTTTTAACTTTTCCTTCTCACCACCAATGCCTAAGATCACCTTCTTCACTCTATTTTACCTGTGGGCTCTATGTTCTCAGGCCCTGTGCCAACATTCCTCCATTTCAGCCACAGACTCCAGCTCTGTAGGCAAACATGTAATTCCCAGGCACTTGTCCTGTATTAGACTTGTTTGTTGTATCTTTTTGCAGTATGGACTTTGATAGGTGATTGTGTTTGCTGCAATCCAGGATATTCTAACAATGTATTATCATCACTAGAATTTGCAACTGACAACTCCATCACTAGAAGAATGTAGAAATTTTATATCATTAAGCTAGGGGGAAAAAGTTTAAACCTGAGCATTCTAAAGAGAAGATACCCTTATTCCTGGTTACCTTTTCTTTAGCTTTCCCCTATTAATTTCTTAGCCTTAAACACAAGCAACATTTATAATTTGAAATCCTTGATAAGGGTAGGCTGAGAACAGTGACTCACAGGTGCTCATTTGTTTGTGTATCAGACTCCAGGCCTGAAATGTATTTTTAAAGCCTGCAAGACTGTGTTGAGAGGCAATAAGGGAGAAAGATATTGCAGTGCAAAGTAGTATCGTCTCTTGGCCTGTTGGATCAATATATGATTCTGTTGAATCACGTTTTCTTTATCTTCCAGTGGTCTCTCATGCTAAGTCTTCAAGCTGAAAGAGTAGGTTTTACCTGGCATACTGGTAAACTACAGAGAGCACAGATGGTACAGGCAGAAATCTAGATTTAGGAAAAATTTTGGAGAAACAGCACCACTGTCTTTAAATACCCAGCTAGAATATAACTATAGCACTTGAAATTGAGCTCTAAACTTTGAAAGTGAAAAATAATGATTTGAAATCTGGCAAAAAGAAAACACCATTTCTCAAACTAATACATGCTGAGCTAGAGGAATTCTCCCCAGCAAACATTGTGGAGGCTGAAAACTTAGCTGTTACTCTCTATATTAGACAGCCCAAGGAAAATGAGTCTTGTTTAAAAAGGGACTCTTGACACACATCTGACCTAACATGAATTACTCCTGACATCAGTTCTCCATCTGTTAGGTAGGGGTGATAATACTGCACCTCTCCCTTCTTATCCCTTTAGTCTGTGAGTTTCCAGGGCAAGCACTGAGTTTGAACCCTGTGGGTATAGAACTGGTAGCTCAACAGAAGCCTAAATTTTGAGGGTTTCACATCCCATGCTTAATGTATGTGTGGATGTTGTTCTGTCATGGAAACCTGCCAAGCTGGACTGAGTCAGCCTTGTGGGTGGATACAAAAGAGTTGTCCTCTACTAGTGTTTAGGCCACTTATAATTATTACAAATGTATCAAGATTGTATAATTTGGGGTGACATGCCTTAATAGCTCTTTAGTAACCAGTCATTCAGCCAACACTAGCTGTTGCTGATGAGGCTGTTGTGGTGTTGTGGTGTTCCAGTGTGTCTTTTCACTGGAAACCCTAAAGTGGGCAGTGTCTTGAGTTGTATAACTTCCTAGTTTCAGAGTAGTTTCATTATTTCCTGGCTACTTGCAAGCTGTATAGCAGGTTATGGTATTTTTGCCACTCCCCAGTATGTGAAAATTCTCAGCTATTCTCATCTGTCCCACTGCAAAGTTATTTGCTGTCATCCATCTGCTTCTGAAGTTTGTTTACAATGGGCTGTGTGACTGTGCTGAAGCAGTTTCATACACTATCTGAAGTCTGAAGTGATCATTTGCCCATGTCCACGTACCCACCCCTGCCGCATACCATTTCTTGTGTTTTCCAAAAGCCTAAATGCCACCAGCATCTAACAATTCAGATTTAGATTTCCTCAATCAGCTAATGTGCTTACTTTGTATGCAGACAATATGGCCTGTCAAAAATAATAAAACTGAAAGTGCTTTCAGGAGTGTGAAGTATATGAAGAATAATTGTGGAAGTGAAGGTCTTATGATACTAACCTATGCTGTTGCTTCTTTAAATTTAGCTACAGCAGTAAGTAAAAAAGTTTTCAGACTTTTTTGCTTTCCCTTCCTGTCTTGCTCTTTCATGTGAGATATTTTGGTGTGATAAACTATACTTGACAAAACTATTGCATTTGCACATTCTTTTCCAAAATTCCACGGGGCCCTGTTTATGGTATCAACCAGATGAATTCCTTTTTATTTCAGAGCTGAGAGCAGAGGTTGAAATTATTGAACAGATGAGCAGCAGCAGTGGAAGCAGCTCATCAGATTCAGAAAGCTCATCTGGGAGTGAAGATGAAAGTTCCAGCAGCGAGGGGGAAGAGGCAGCACATGTTTCCCCTTCCCAGCCACCACACCAACAGTTTAACAACAGGAATGCTGTTGCTAATGGCACCAGCAGGCCACAAGGAAGCAATCAGCTCATGAACACTCTCCGTAAGTAAATGCTTGTGTCTTACCACTGGTGAAAGCTGGTTATGACCACTCATCTACTTTAGCATGTTGGGCTAACTTTGTGAAATGCCTTTTGCCAAATAGTAGTACCAGGGAGTTGCACTGGCTGAAATGCATGGGCAGATTTTATGAACAGGGGGCTGAGACTTGTCTGAAGGTGTGGAGAGCCCGTGGGCATCAGTGCAGTGGCCCCCCATTGGCCCTGTTGGGTCTTGATTCAGGCCTCCAAGTAGCCACTGGTGTGGGAGGATCTGGTGCACTGGAGGATGAGAATTATTTTCATGTGAATACACAGATTAAATGGAAATAGTGGGGTTGACACATGTGTTAGTTAAAAGTCTGTAAAGAACTGCGAATGGCACAAGACTGTCCTGGGTTCCTAAGGGCAGTCTCTGTGGTCTTCAGTATTGCTTTGTCAGCACATTTATTGTGTTGGTCTCAGCCATATTTTCACAAATACCACATTTTGAAGGGAAATTTTAATTAAAATTATGTTAAAATATTACCGCTGTGGTGTTGCAAGCATTGAATCAGTACAAGCTCACTTCACCCTTTAAAAAGTGTCAGAAACATTTTTAAAGCATAGTTCTGTCCCACGAGACTCTCTCTGGGGACATGGTGTGCATCTGTGTTGCTCTTCCCTTAGGCTACATCAGGTATATTCTAACTCGGTGGAGTTAAAATATTGCATTTGCAATTACCATAAATTGGTCTTAATTCCTCCTGAGGAATGTTTGTACACATCTCTTGGCACCCATTCATAGGGAACTGGTGGAGTTTGAATACAAATATGTGTAGGGTTTCCTATATGTAGGTTTTGAGAAGATAAGCATATTGTACAGACCACACTGAAAAGCCCTGCTGGAAAACTTAGAGGCCTGTCAATCTTCCTGCCAGTGATGAAGGACTAAGTGAAATCCAAAGTTCAGCAAAGTCTTTAGGACTGTGTCCATTTCCCTGTTTCTGGTTGTGAGCAGCCTCCTCCCTGCTTCTCCACGACAACAATACTGCATGGGTTTAACGATCTGAAGCCTCTGACTGCAGGAGAATCTGGGAACTACTAGGGTAGCTCCTCCCTTCATGTGATGCTTTTTGCCTTTGGGTTTAAAATAATTTAGCTGTGGGGAGAATCACCCCTAATGCAAGTTCTTGTCCTGTAAAAGGGAAGAGGAGATGAAGAAATCGAGGGCATAGCTGTTGCATATATGCCCTGCAGCTGTTTTGAGAGGAGAGCCGTGGGAGAATGCTGGAAGAGTTATGTTCAATTATCAGAATACAAGCATGATTCTTGCCCCTTTTTATTCCCTCCACCTCACCAAATTACAAGTGCTCTGCAAAACAGGATCAGAGCCAGTAGGTTTGATCCATATCTTGGCCTTTCATCTGATCTCTGCACCTTGGAGGGGAGTCTTCACTGTCACAGCACGTGTCAGCTTAGTTCAGCCTTGAGTTGTGATGGCTTTAACAATCCTTTTGGTTAACTGACATGTGTAGACCTTGCCTTGGCTACCCAAATGACCTTAAGCCAAAAAGAAGTCTGTTTTTAAAGGGTAAAGAAAGCCAAGGAATTCCCCAATGCCTTGTCCCAGAGCCATATATATGGGACCTTGGGTGGGTGGAGGCTGTGGAATACTTTCTGCAGCTGCTAGCATGGAGAGGGCTGTTGTCCCACCAGGGAGCACCTTTGATGGCTCTGGAGACAAGGATGCTTGGTTTGGCCTGGATCCAGCTGTGTATTAGCCCCATGCAGCTCTTGATGTTCTTGGGCAGTTTCATTAAATCACAGATGATGTTTGCATTCATGTCATGTGTTATTCTTATTTAAATCTTCCAATGTAAATGTGACTGTTCTTTGGTTTGATTGCCATGAAATGTGAATTAACACCTACTCACTTGTTTTGTTTTGTTGGTTTTGTTTTCCATAGGAAATGACTTGCAATTGAGTGAGTCTGGGAGTGACAGTGATGACTAGAAGCTGAGCTTTTGCTGTTTCTGTTACATATACATGAAGAACTAATTTACCTTGAAGTGATCCTATTGCTTATGAAGAGGAGCTGGCACAGAGATAGTTCCATGTGTGGAATTTTAATAGAAGAAATGCATAGCCCTACAAAATAGCAGATGTCAAGGACTGTTTTAATGTGTGAATTACATGTATATATTGTGTATATTCTTATTCTGTTAAAGCTTTGAATAGATATGTACAGTGGGTGAGCCAATGTATGTTCCTGTCCACCATCTGTAAGTTTAACATGTAACTACATGAGGTCAACTAAAAATTTGTTGTTTGTAGAGATGTTCAGCGCATCATGACTTTGTCAGGGGACTTTTGTATATAGGGTGAGCATGTGCCTACAATGAATTTTAAAAAACATGCAGGAGCTACTGTGTGCACTGAAGTGGGACTGCCATAAATTAAGTTTCAATACTAAATTGATTTCTTTGGTTTGGGACTTTTCTAATGCCTTTTTATTGCTATTTATGGTTGATTTAATGGACTGACTTTTAAACAGTTGGAAAATAGGAATGATTAAACCATGTTCATCACAAACCTTGCTGCACCAGTGCCTTATAAGCAGATTTTTTAAATTGTGCTTCAATTCCTGCCACCTTCCCTGTAGGGAGCAATATTGAAACCTCCTCAGACTGCTTCTGCAAACAAGAGCTGTGTGTCACATACAGCCTGCTGTGCTCTGAGGGCAGTGACTCTAGCAAGATAAAGGATACACATCAATCACCTAAACTCATCCAAGTAAGAATCAGATCAGCATTCTCTTTAGAAACTGAAGGGTCTCATTTAACTCAGAAATTCAGGCCTAGTCTTCAGAAATACTTACAAGCTCAACTAGTAGAGACATTGCAATGCCACAAATGCAAAATATTTGACTTACTGAAATTCTAAGACTGGAGCCCTCTTTGCAGTTTCCTAGAGAATGCAGAAAGAAGAGGTGACTAAACAAGTAGCCATGGAACAGCAGAAGTCTCTCTCCCACCACAGTTGTCAAGGTAGACTTTAGTCCATGTTGTTCATTGGATGAGACCTCTTTGTGCTTGGCAGGAGTACACAGAACATGAAATATTTGCCTAGGGTGAAATTCACCCCTGTTTAAAGGGGGTTTAAAGGGTGCTTAGCTGGGTTATCATTAACTTTTTTGCTCACATGGAAAATGAGTGCCATAGGCAGCCTCTTAGAGCTTGAACACCAGGGTGACTTTTTAAAATTAAAATTCTGCTGACATAGGAGAAGTTGTATCGTAGTTGTGGTGTAGTCCTGGGGAATGGGAAGCTGAATCAGATGCCTCTCCATTCTCAGGAGTCTGCTTTGCACTGCTCTCATCTGTTAGTTTGTGTTTTAACTCCTGTTTACTGAGCTCTGTGCTTTTTTTAACATGTTGAAGAGCAAGGGGACATTTGAAGGGAGATTTTATTAAATGGTTTATTTTTTTGCATTAGATACATATTTAGGCATATTTTTGCATTATTGTACATACATTAAAATACTTGTTTTTTTTAAAGTGTTTTGTGATGTAGGTATGTATTTTAATGGACAATTATGAAATATACTTGATGAAAAGCCACAATTGCTCTTCTTTTTTTTTTCTTTTCTCTTCTCTTTCTTTTTCCCCATTCCTCCTCTAACAGTAAAAATGGTCAAAATGCACCAATTTGGGATTTCACACTTTGGTACAGGAGGTCTGCATAGTATGGTTTGACAGTCTTATAAACGTTTTAATGCTGCTCCTGAGTCTCCCCCAGCTAAAGATCTGAATAAGCAGGGAGACATTTTTCTGATGCCATTTCCCCATTACTGGAGTGAATGCCTGAGTTCTGTTGATGTTATTTGCACTCAAATGGAAAAGCAGCAGAGTGCAGCATTTTCATTGCTTACCATCCACTGCCTTCTCACGTACTCTAAAATACAGCACATCCTAGGAAGTTTATTAATTATGTGTAAATAAAAGATATGAAACTTAAGAGGGTAAGACAGCACCAGGCTACATTGATTTGAATCGCTGCTTTAATTGCTGATTAGATCAGCAGTTGGAAAAGCTTCATTCAGATAATCGATTTCTGCCTTGTTTTTGTACTCTAGGCCATGTTTTCCTGCTCATCCCTCCCTGACAGATTTTTTTTCCCCCTCTCTGTTGGTAACCAAATTAACATATTTTCACACAACTTGCACCCTTTTTAAACTCCATTTGGCCGTGCTTTGCATCCCCCTCAGACACATCAAGGATGCCCTCTTGTTCCTGAGCTGTTTATGTGCCCTTTCCACACCCAGGTGAGTAACCACAGCCTGCTCGAGGGTGTGAGCTAGCCCGTCCCTGGGAGTGTGTGACCAGCCCCTCCTTGCCTGCCATTGTCCCAAGCAGCTCCTGGCATCTCCTGCCTGAGGAGCTCTCTGGAATCTCCACCCTTCCCACATTTCTCAGGTACTAGGAATGTAGTTTGTGAGGATGAACCATGCACCAGGCAACTAACAGTATCAGAAGAGGTGGCTGCCACCAGCAGCAGCAATATGTTGATTTTTTTTCTGAACATGTGTGTTTTAAAGCCATTGCCAGCCTGACATTTTGATTGAGGCCCTTGAAATTTTATGTTTCGTGTATTAAGAGACACTAAACCTTCTCTATCTGTTCCTATTAGATGCCTGTTCATTGGTTCATAATTTGCAGTAAGTTTCATTTGGATGGAAAATGGAATCCAAGCAATTATTTAGCATTTTCTTAATTAGTTAGCAGTATATTTAACATGCTGGAGAAATACATTGACTAAAATGTTTTGATTAAGCCTGTTAATGAAATAAAGTATTCTTGATTATTCGTGGATTTTAGTACTAGTACATCTTATCACCACACAGTAATTTTTCCACATGAAACAGGAATGTCTTTTATATGCCAAGTTAGTTAAAATGTGGATTAACAGTGTATGTGGAGTACAATAATGAGAATGAACTGAAACTAAGGATTTCTTTGCATTCATGGAGAGCTGCCTGCTGGCCGCAGCAGGGTGAGCAGTTCAAGGCAGCTTTGGCTTCTGATGGTTTCTTCTGTTCAGTGACTTCATCCATTTCAGTGGTTTGGCTTTCCTTAAACTTCAGCAGCAAGCATGGCCTGCTTGTGACTCCCCATAACTAAAATTGCTGTAGGAGTAATAAACAATAATGATTTGATTTAAGTAGATTGTCACAATTTCAAATATTGTTACATTTTTTTTCCATAAAAACATTTGGCTTCTAAAGGGACAAATTCAGTAATTTGCTTGTCTTGGTGGGATGTCTTAAAATACAATTGCAGCAATGCCTAAGCTCATGTTTCAGATTTTAGTCATGTGCAGAAAAACTTTCACCCATCTCTGCCCTTGTTCCAGCCCCAAGGGCTGACCAGCCCTGCCAGCAGGCACAGCTTGAGTGACTCCAGCTAAATCACAGGAACAGCCACCTCTTGGCAAAAGGTGTCCCAGTCACCTGATGAGAGTCACTTGTGTAAAAGGGGGTGGCACTGCCCTTTCTTGTTCCACCAAAGCATCCCCCTCCCCTCACAAGTCTTGGCTGAACTGATTTTGTGGAGAAGGCAGACTGGTGGAAAAAGGTTTTTCTTCAGCATGTCTTGGAATAGCTCTGCATTTGTCTGTGGGTAGTATATCTATTTTGATGATCCTCTGCCTTAGCTGATTTGCACAGTTTCCTGTATTATAGACTCGATATAGGCCTGTTTATAGATATGTATAGAAAGAGTTTGATGTGCCAGGATTTACAGTCTTTTTTTTCCTCCCTCAAAGTCCATTTACTTGAGATGCCAAAAAAACCCCAAAATTTCAACAATCTGTGCACTTTTTTTTTTCATTTGAAAACTAAGAGAAACATAGCCTGGAAATGCATGTGTTGGAGAACACTCATTTTCAATAATAGCCTATGTTTCATTATTCAGTGTGCTACCTGTTGAGTCAGCGAGATCTGTGGAAAACACATCTGTCCAGGAATGGGCATCTTGATGAGATGAAGGCTTCTGATGATAACTGTGGATTCACCTGCTGATGATGAATGACAGACATCTTGGATCTGTCTGGCAATTTACAGTTTGTTATACCCACACAAATTTGTGTGCTATCAAAAGGAAAAGAGTATTGCTGAAGCTTGCTTCACAAACAAAAGCTGCCATGTTGCAGACAGACGTGAACTCAGAGTTGTTGCTCCTACACCCAAACCCTGTTCTCAGAAGATAAGATGATTAACAAAACTAATAGTCATTTAGGCAACAGCTGCCTCTGGTTTATGTGAGAAGGGTGTGTATATAAATGGAAACGTCTCTGTTTAGCTATTGCTTCCTATTCCCACTGCTTACACTCCCTTCCTTTCTTTCTTTTGTAATTCCATTACTTCTAGCATAGTTATGCTTTCTGCTGCCAAAAAATCCTGCAGGAATTTACAGGAAAGGGGGTAGGTGTTGAAACATTACAAATGCAATGGCTGTATTCACCCTTGCTCTAAACTTACTGTAAATTACAAAGACCTTGTGAACGGACCCATCTTCCTCTCCCTCCTTGTCTTTGCCTTTATTAGGACTAAACAGTATTCCTTTGGACAAGTGAAAGAGAAAGAAAGGGCAAGATGACAGAGGGTGAAAGACCTCAAGCTGATGCTGCATATGTTGAGGATGCTGTCATGGAGCCATGGCCTGAGCTAGCCTGACTTGATCTCACAGCATTGTTGTAAACTGAACACAAAATTCATTGCTACCATTGCCCTGTGGCTGGGAGGAGTGGAGGTTGGAAAAAAATTAGGTTGAAAATACCTTGCTAAAGGGATTTGTTCAAGAGTTTTGAGGGGACGATTTGCATTGCTAAGTTCTGTTTAGCTCTGTCAGTGAGTTTTTGTGTGCCCTGTGTAGTGGGGGTACCCACATTTCTCTAACTTTTTAGGCAGATGCTGGTGGAAGCAGGGACTGAACTAAGGCTGACATGTTTTGCTCTTCTGTGTGCAGCATGCTTTTTAAATGGCATTGACAGCTAAATGAGACAACTGATGGTATATCTCAGAAGGAATTATATGAATCTGACTTGAAATCCCACAGAACCTGTAGGTTCTGGTACCTCTGACTGAGATTTTAAATCTCATAATCTTTTGTAAAAATAGGGCTTTGGAAAGGGCAGAGTGTAAAAATGCACTAAATATCATGTTGAAGGTTTTACATGAAAATTTTGACCTGTGTTTCTTCCCAGACCAGCTAGCTTTGTTGGGTGAAACAAAGGATGTTGCATGAAAATCTTTGAGGCACATTTGTACAGGGTCAGCTCTGAAGGAAAGCATGCCCTGCGTGCTGCCAGTAAGATATAACTGTCTGCTCCTTTGCCACTCCTGTCAGCCCATAAATTCAGCCATCACCCCTCCATAATTTGGGAATTGGCTTTTTCCTCCATAGCTCTGACACCTCCTTAACATTTTCCTACTGCCAGACATTAACAACACTAACAAAACTGAACAAGCACCTGCTCAAGAAAACAGCTACCAAATAGTGAGCATTGTGGGTTTTACTCCAGTGCTTAATAAGTATCAAGATTGTGATAGTCTGCTAGGAACACAGAGCCTGTGATATGAGCCTTGCATGCTGATCACACATAGCAAAGATGACAAAAAACTGTGTAAGGGACATGTACCAAAATGGTCAATTACACCAGAGCCACAGGCTGTGCCACACGTGCATTGGAAAGCTGAATGGGAGGAGATGTTTGGGGGCGGTTTGCACAGAGGAGATGACAGCAGGGCCATTGATGGGGCTGAGGTGGAGAGGACACAAAGATGAGAGACCATCCAGTGATGGCAGCCACAGTGTTCTGTCAGCTGAGTCATGCCATAGCCTCATAGCAGCCCAGTACAACCGAGGTGAGAGGTCACCTATATGGTGGAGAAGCTCTGAATGCCCTGAGAGTTACTGGTTACTCTCCTTCACCATGTGAGAAGTGTTATATTTAGGTATGCAGTCATTGTAATTAGGGAAGAGAGTTATTTGGGTCTGGAATCACTGGAGAGCAATGGCAGGAGGGAAGGGCAGGGATGGAGGTCACTCAGCAGTTGTAGGCTGTGGTGGTTTCCCACTCTTTTCAAAGTGGAGCTAGTGAGTCTTAAGACAGGGGACATCACAAGTTCCCACTGGGAGTAAAGATTCTAATTGAGCCAGACCCCAAGAAGTGACTTCCAAAGCCAGCTCTGTTATAACCCTCTCTTAATCCAAATCAATTTTTCAGGTTTATGTAAGACACTAGGATGCTTCACCTCAGAAGCAGAGCTAGAGTTTTCTTCCATGCTACTGAGGCTGGACTCAACATCATATACAAGTTGGTGTAAACTAGAAAATAAAGCCCCTGATTAACCATTAGCCAGTAAAAATACCAGTCTTGTTGGTTAATTAATGCAGCCAGTGAACTCACCTCCCAAATGCCATCGAGAGATTTTAAGGTGCAATAAATATACTGCAGCTGTGTCTGTGCTAGCCAGCAGTACAGCCTGGGAGCAGATCCATAATGCAGGAGAGTGCTGAGATGGAAATGTGCATACTGTCCGCCTTTCATCTGAGAGGAAGCCACCTCTTGTGCCCTCTTCATGATGCAAACTGCAGCAGGGTAAGTAGGGATGATTGGGGCATTCATTTTGTAAGTGCTCTCCTGACCTGGGCTAACTGCTAACATGTAGGCACATTGTGTGAACTGGCCCCATTCCAGCTTCTCTGCAAAAATACTGGGATAAGAAACACATTAAGAAATACTGCTTAATCCCAGAAGCATAATATCAGGCCTTATGGAGACATTCTTGGTATTGCATAAATACATGAATCATACTGAGTAATAGTAACACAGGATCAAATACCTAAGACAACAATTTTTTTTAAAAAAAGTCTTTTTCCATATGAGAAACTCATATTTTCACGAGCTCTAAGGCATGAACAGTATTCCTGATTAATACACACAAATCTCCATCTTATAAGGTGCTAAGTGACTATGCAAAATCAAAAGCACAGCTAGGACCAGACTCCAGAATTTCCCATCTAATCCTATCAGCAGCCTCATGCCCATGACATCAGCACAGGGCTTGCCCATGCAGGAAGGCATCCCAAGAGACTGAGGCTGTGTGCTTTTAGAAGCTTAGGCTAACCTTGGAAAGCAGGGCACCTTTCTTTTCCATGGGGGGTCGACCTTGCCAATGTCATTGCTGTCACTGCCTGTGCTCGGTTTTTCACTACTCTTCCCCTAAAGCAAGTGACCGTGTCAGAAATAAGGGATGCTTCCAACATCAGTGTAAACTTACAGAGCAATAGCAGCAGAGGTTAGGGCAAGGTCTGGGCCACTGCTGTGCTTGGGAAAAGACCCTCAGGGTATGATGTGCCAGATACTGCCTTATCTGTGTCAGTTCACACCAGTGCTTGTACCAGTATCTTTTTTTTCCATTGTAGACAATATAGTCAATTTTCCTCTGCTTCTCCCCTCCTTCAGAAGGAAAGTAAATCGCTGCAGTTATAATCGTAAGTCCTCGTAAAAACCTGCTTGTGCCCAGAAAGCTAAGTATCAGAGCTTGCCTAAAGCTTAAGAAGAAGTGGCATCTTTTTCAATAAATTTACATCTCTAAATAGATGATAAGTGTTGAATCAATTTCCATATGTTAAAATAGCAGAGCATTAAGGATTCTGGCACTTCAAGCAATCAACTAATTTGCGACTATTATGAGAATATCTTTTATATTGGAGCAATTCATCTGAAATTCAGGGATAGTCTGCAGCTCTGTGCCCTCTCAATATCATAAACTATCATAAATTGACAAAAAAAAAAAATCCTGTTTGTTTGCCTAAAGAGCTTATGGTGCCTTATGACATTGGGGTCTTTGCAAAGTCACCTTTCAGCTCTTAATAAGCCAATTCATGTCTCCCCCACCTGGCTTTCCTGGCTACACGGTCTGCTCGTGTATACACAGATCCAGCAATAAACAAGACTGCTGGCAGATACTTCCTGGTGAAAAAGGCAGGAACTGTGAGGTACCAACTTCTGTGTCCAAAAAAGATGCAAGGGCAGAAGCTATCCAGTGCTCTGCTCCAAATTTCTCCCACCCCTGTATCCAGTCTGGGCTCACTAGGCATCCTGTCCGGCCATGTTGGCCGGCTGCTTGGTGAGCCTCGGCTGACAAGCCCTAAACAAAGTTCACAACTCTCCATTCCTACCATTGTGTCTGTGTCTGAAATGTTTCAGACATTTCCAAAAGGATGCAGAATGTTAAATGTGTGTGCAGCCTGAGCTTCAGAAAGCTTCAAGGAAAATCAACTTCTTTCAACATCAGCTGGTGTTGGTTTTACCAGCATGTGGCAAGATGAGGGCTTTGTACCAGGCTTTGGGGGTCAGAATAAAGGGAAGATGGATGAAAAGCTTCAGATGAAGGGATCCACAGTTAATCCAGCCTTGCATCACCCTCAGCTTGCCGAGTCGTCAAATATTTCCATCATATTTCAGTGCACTGTTCACCAGTGTAACATGCCATTGCTGATAAGTGCATGGCACTATCAAACCAGTGGAGGGACACTGTGCTGTTCCTGCACAGCACCCAGAAATGTGGTGTGATACTGCTGGCCTGGATGTCAGCAGCAATACAGACTTCAAAAGCGCCTGCTTAAAGACCAGGAAGATGACAGTGCATCAGTATATTCTCCCTCACATTTAACACATTATCTTCCTATTGCTAAAAAGCAGGGACTAGGAGGAGGACTGATGCAGGGATTGTTTGATGCCTTTTTAAAATTTAAGTTCATATTTTGGAGCTGGCAATGCCACCAGGGAAAGCTGCTAATTAAGCAAGTGGATTTTTCATAGCCCAGATCTACATCACTATTTATGTGTTTAATTTCTTACTGCTAAAGCAATAGGATGTTCAACCACTGACTTCAAAAGGAGGATTTGTGGGAGCAGCAGGATCTTTATTCTATATAGATTTTTAACTAACATTTTAATTCAATTGAGAAACTGAGAAACTGTGCATTTCTAACTCACTTTCCCTTTGCAACATGTTCTTGGTTTGAATTATTCCTCAAAGTTTTCTTGCTCTTTCCTCAACTCCATTTACCTTTGGGTTAAAAAAAAAAAAAAAAAAAAAAGAAAAGAAAGGGAGCTCAAAGAGGACAACCACAGCTGTGCTCCTCATTACAGGCAAGATAAACACAGACTGCTGTCTGGAAGGCTGAGTATCCTCAGGAGCAGGGAAGTAAGGTGGGGGAACAATTTGCAAGATACCAACGTGTTGGCCCCTGGACTCCAGCCTGGAACTGATCTGTTGGCCAACAGTCACTCAGCTCGAGTCCCTGCAACAACACCCTGCTGCTCTGCTGCAGCAGGACATGTAATGGTGTTAAAGGCTCAGTGGAAATGCTGTGAGGGTGCAAACACCACTGGAAACCCGGCATAGACCAGGCTTTTGCAGGGACAGCTCTTCCAGCACCTTTCTCAAGCAAGTGCAAGTGTCAAGGACACTCTGGATGTGTGAAAAACATGTGGTGAATGAACCAAATACTGGTAACAATAAGAAATACTTTCTTTTTAAAGGTCCATGGTATAAAGGTCTATGAGAGGCTGTCCATGAAGGGCTCAACCCCCCTCACCCATTTTATTTCCCCTAGGATTTCTTGATGCTTTTGTTTTCTGGAACCAGTCTTTCCTTGGGAGATCAAACAGTGGAGTGTAGAGATGCAAGAGACCAAGCTGACACAGCACAGCAGCTAAGGGTGTATCTCTTATGATTTACTGGAGCTCACCCTCCTGACCTTTCTGTGTTTGGATCAGCAGGGAGGGTGCATAATGAGGGCTGCAGGAGGGCAATCGGGTTCTTACAGCTGGTCAGGCGAATTAATGCGAATTGCTTGGCTCTTCACCAAAAGCAGACCAATGAGGGCACTTCATCAGGAAAAAACAAGAGCAAAAAATAAATCTTGAAGATGGCCAGTTCATGAGCAGAATTTGTCAGATTTTTAACCTGCTGTAGAGGAGAACAGTGGCTCTGTGTTTCAGAGAGACACCACAGCTGCGGGCAAATTGTGTTTGTCTGACACATTTCAGAAACCCTTCTGCTCTCCACCTTCCACAGCTTCTTGTTTTGCCTTCTCTACATGTCTTTTCCCAGTGTCATTTTGTCCAGGGAGAGCAGAGAAATAGTAAACACCTAGCAAGGTACTCTGCCCTTCCTTAGCCTTCTAGACCACACTCATCACCAGGCATTGCAGAGGCAAGGGCTTTTGTAAAGGTAACTCCTGGGAACTAGGTACTTCGAAAACCTTCCCCTCCACACCTCCTCCAATCCATGCAAATGGCAGAAAATTGGTTTATCCACTCAGCCCTCAAGTTGACACTCCCCTCTCACCTGACTCTTTAATTTCTGTGGAGGTGTAGAACCTGCAAAAGCCAGGAGTCACCTGTAAAAAGCTGATATTTATATTTTTGTTCCAACTAGGATAGCTATGGCAGTGCACGTGCTCTCCCTTCCTAATGCTCTCCATATGCTCTTCAAAGTGAAATGTCTTTTCCGGTTGGTCATAGATACTGGCTACTGGCATCCCTCTGGAAGGATCTAGCAACGTTTCCCTGCTCTCTCTGTGGCCTAGATCAGGGCAATGGAAAGCATCAGAGCTGCTGTTCCAGAAGGAGATGGAGATGGAAGTGCACCCTTTCAGGATAAGGCAAACTACTTTCCCTCTGGTTTCTGTTCTGTAAACCATCTTTGCCACAGCAGACAGCTCCTTGACCGCCCTCCTCCTCTCCCAAGAAGGTACTTGCTCCCCTTATGTGGCCATGCTTTGGGGCATGGATGCTCATGGGTATTTGAAACAAGTAGGAAGAAAAGCCATGTGTGTGATTTCAGTAGACACTGTTCCAGAAAAGCTCAATGTACACTGTACAGCACTGTTGGCCATCTCCTCATCTCGTCAAAGAAGCAGCCAGTTATTCTGATTTTGACTTGCAGAGAGGCACAAGGGTGTCATGAGCATTGCACCTGCCTCACATCCATGTGTCCATCCCATCAGCACAACAGTCAGGGCCACTGAACCTGGCTTGCTCTGCAAGCAGCACTTCTGCATTGCCAAAATCACTACCCTTTACCAGACTGTTTTTATAATCTGCTTTTGGGCTACAGGTGTTAGAGCAAAGAGACTCATCACATGTAAATAAACAAATAATCACATCTGTCTGATTTAAATGGCTGCACCCTCAAATATGACAAAGGATTTTGCAGTGCATGCTGCAATAAGATATTTAAAATCTCATTTGAAACCTGTCAGCTTCCCTACTCCACAGAAGGGAGATAACGAACACCACATACTTCAAAGTGATGTTGTAAGGACTAAAAAGATGTTCATGTGGGGCTTTGAAAATGCACATAAATCATAAATGTTAACACTGAGACCCCATTTATTTGAAACTGTGCCTGTTTGCAATGCAGCCCTGACCTCCCCTTGCTGCTGTGGGCTAGGACGTTGCCAGACAGGAGGACACGGCTGCCTGGCTGCCCACCTTGGGAGATGCCAAACCCAATGGCCCCAACAGCAACAGGAAAGGCCAAGGCTTCACTCCCACCACCATGGCCTCACCCAATGCCAGCATGGTCTTTGGGGAGAATAGAAAACAAAGCCAGATCTCTGGGAAGCACAAAGAGACAGTGGCATTGGGATTGGGATTGACATTGGTGGCTGAGCCTTGTGGCAGCGGAGATCTCTGCCCAAGTGGTGGCTCCTTGCCCACTGGTTGCAGGCAAGCTGTAAATGTTGCATATTAGGAGGAAATATTTCCCATGTCCTATTTTTATGCTAATTACTTAAATGTATTTGGAAAGGAAAACACCAAACACCCAACGATGAGGGAATATTAAAGTTGAAAAGTCCTGCACAGGACTCACAGCTCTGCCAACACCTGGAACCCTGACAGCCTGTGGCAACATTTGGTTTTCTGCAGGACCCCTGGCTCCTTCAGGAAGTGGCAAGAGGTTTAGGACTTCCTTCCCAGCTAGTCAGGACTCACTGCTCCAGCCCCAGGCTGCCTGCAGAGCCACAGGTCTTCCACAGGTACCCAACACAGTGAGTGTTTTTCAGGTATTACTGCACCCGCCAGACTTCTGCAGTAGGCAGGAGACTGATGTTGCTTCATTTTGCCCTGGAGAAGAGGCATGTGCCAGGATCAGGATAAGTACCTACAAGAGCATACCCAGATTCTGAGATTTGAGGCACCTAGACCAGGAGTTTTAGAACACTGGTAATTTTTACCTTGTTTTGCACATTCAGAGCACAGCTACAAGTGTAATAAGGAGTGCTCAGCACTTGCCACTCTAAGAGCACCCCAGGAATGAGGGCATTATCCAAAATATCTGTGCAGAATAAATAAAAAATCCTTTCGTGGAAAAAACAGCAAGTACTCACATCCCACCATGCATAAAGGAGCTGAGTTACAGTTGCAAAAGCACTGACGTTGTTGGCATTGCCTGATACCTCAGTGCTCGGCTGCAACAGCCAGTGGAGGATTTTCTCTGTGTTATCATTAGCACCGAGTTCTGCTGCACCCACGATACCCACATCTGTGAGAAGCCAGCAGCAGGAGACAGTGACCGTGGGGCTGAGCACATCAGCGTGGATGCTCGGAGCGTGCCCCAGGTCAGCCGGAGGCAGCGGGAATGCGTCCTTGCCCAGCTTTGCTGTTGCTGCCATGCTCAGTCATATTCTCTCTGCAGCTTGGAATCACAGAACAGTTATTGCCGCCACGCTGTAATCAAGCCAACCTCGGGGTCACTAAGGTTGGAAAAGACCTCTGGTGACCTCACCATTACTCGGGAGTGGTCGAATGATTTATGCACCAACTGATACATACGATGGGAATGTTCAATGTGCGACACTGACCCAGTCAGCTGGGCTTTTGTTACCTGCCATGGGAATGCAATGGAACACCACTCAGGAGACCAGAAAGAGCCACTGGGCTGTTTCAGAGGCCAGTGTTCTCTTTGTCCGTGCAAACTTTCTGCCCACTGCCACGTATGGGCTCTGTTTCCTGTTCACCTCTATGAATTCCTGGGCTTCCCACTGAAAACCCACCCAGGCCTGTGAGGATTTGTATTCCTTGGCAGCACCGTGCACACCAATGCAAATCTAAGGCCATTTATAAATGCAGATCAGTTTTCATATCTCCTATGCCTTGGCTGGACATATAGATAATCCCTTGGGATAATCTTGGAAGAGTAATGCAAACCTTATTGCAAACCCACAGAAGCACGGTAACGGGACAGTGGGCCAGGGGGAACCTCCGTAAAGCTTTCCAATGCCACGGGGTGATTCTGTCTGTATTCGGGCAGCCCAACAGCCCACATGTGGGTGGCCCCCGCGGAACCCAGCGCAGGAGGTACCCGTGTGTTCATCACAATGGGTGCTGCCGAGATTCCGGCCCAGTTCTGGGAAGAGGGATGAGAAGCGGCGAGGCGAGGCGCGGTCTGGCCGACAGCGTGGGTCTCTCCTAGGT
>VZSR01001283.1:37356216-37425991 GCA_013398615.1 Brachypodius melanocephalos | reverse complement strand
GGAATAAAATGGAGTCAGGATGACAGGAGGGCCGCGTCCCCCACCCCGCCGCTCCCCCGGGCCCGCCACGGGATCCGTGCAGGTGCCGGGCGGGCGCCCTCGCCCCGCCGCCCCTCGCGGAGTTCAGCGCGGAGTTTGTGCGGAAAAAGCTCCGACACCACAGCCCCTGTCTTTGGGAAGGGTCGAGGGGTGCTTTTCCTCTCGGCCAGACCCTCCCGGTGGTGAGCAGAAGTGCAGGAAGAGTCACGGAAAAGCGGCACCTCGCCACGGGGTTTGTATGCTGCCAAGTGCCAGTTAACTTCAGCGAAAGGATTTTGGTTTGCTTATTTTAACAAAACAGCTCCTAGCACCATTATTGTAGGAATGTCGTAGGTTATTCCTTTCACGGAGCAAGTTTCATCCCTCCACTTGCTTGACAAATGTTTGCTAATTCCGTTTCCAACAGGTAAGTGCAGAGTGAGCCCATTTGACAGACGGGTCCGTGGAAACAAAGAGTAGTGGAGTGACTTCTCCAGGACCACAGATCCCAGCGAGGAAGATATTTATTTATTTGTTTATGAAAGAAGTTATTTGGGGTTTAGTTATGCATCTGTCCAGGGATTCATGAGACCCTCGGTTGTAGCAGTGGGGTATCTCAGGCTGTGGATTCTCTCAGTCCTCTGTGGGAATAGCTCTGCACATCTGTCTTCCCAACACCTCTGAGCCTGCCAGACCCCAGTGCTCGTTCCTCTCTGGAGATGCTTGTACCCAGAAAGGGCCATGCCTGCTGCACTCCTAAACAGGAATGTGCATGAATCCAGTGCAGCACTAGGATAAAACTGTGGTTGGACACTAATGATATTGGAAATTTGAGACAAAGTCCACCTATTTTTCTTAGACATGTATTGTTTCTTTATACACTGCTCAATAATTGAGTGAACTCTTTCATACAAAGTCCAGTCAACTTCAAAAAAAAAATCTTAAGCAGCTTCAGACCCTATTCCAGTGCTGGCTTTTTTTTTTTTCCTTTCATTTGTAATCACATTTTCCCTTTTATTTTGGAAATATTTTCATTCCAGGGTTGGTGTAGGAAGAACTCCCTGTCCAGAGTCACCACTAGTAAAAGGGAGCAAAGGGCCAACTCCTGTCAAATCTGGAACATAAATAGTGGAAAACTAGAAGTGGTGTTTTCTTCTGTCTTTTCTAACCTTATTAGTTGAGGCACTTTTTGTAATGATAATACTTTTAAGACAGGCAGATATGTGTCATTCTTAATTCTTTAAAGAGATGGTGTTTCTTTTAATATGATTAAGACCCACTAATGATTAGATTATCCAGCATCCTGTTTCCTTCTCCTGGTGCACTGTGGGATTTAATTTCTGCTCCCAGCTTGATGATCTTGGTTTTTTGCTGTCACTTTCCTTTTTTTAATGTTCCAGATTGTAACTTTGTTTTCTGTGTGCAATTACAGGCTAAAGTTTATTTTAAGGAGGCTTAATATAAGCCATGGGACTGATTATCATTTGCACTTTAAGCCTTGTTGCATGACAGGGTGGAGTGTGAAAACAAGTAAATATAAACAGAATTCACAGTGACACCCTTTACAGCCTTCTTGCACCCTGTGCCTCTTATAAAGGAGCCTCACATTTAATAAGCATCTGATGCCTGGTATTCTGCTTTCTTTACATCGTTGTTTCATAATGATGCAACTTAAAAAGCTATGTAGGAGGTGCCAGAGAATTCCATGATAACCCACTTGTAAGGAGGAAATGATGAGCATGATGAACTTAAAAGGAAAGAGGAGAGGAGAAAAATGTGGAAAGGTTGCCAAGATGCAATCTGTGGGAGAAAAACACTGAATTTTGTCTAACATCAGAGATCTCAGATCACAACAATCTGATACTTTTAATTTCGTGAAAAGATATCTTTAGGCTAGGCTTTTAACATGCTAGGGATGCAGGAAACCCATGCAGATGCTTATTGGCATTTTCAGTACCACATGGACTAAGAAATTCCAAATCAGCATTTTAGATAGCTGAACAGTGAACATTTTAGATAGCTGAACATTTTAGATAGCTGAACATTCAGCTCCTGATGCTCCTGAGGTTCTCGAGAAATTAATTGGACTTGTGTAGTCATAATTAAGGAGAGTGAGGGTTGTGATGCTGTCCCTTACAGTCTGTCATTTGTTTTGTCACCATGATATTACTGGTATTCAAAGTAACTGATAAAATAAATAAAAATAATGGGGCAATCTTGCTGCAAGATTTCCTGAAAATATTTCAGAACAGAATCAGTGGGTCTGAATATTTTACACAAGTCAAATTATCCCCATAAATAAAAAGTACAGTATTTTGCTGTCATGCACAACAAGTGGGCTGCTTAGAAAAAGGTGGGCCAGCAAGTGGTTCTGTCATCCAGCTACACTGAGTCATCTAAAGGTGTGAGGGAAAGCAAACCCCTCCAGATGCAGCTCTATTGATTTCCTCAGCTATGTGCTGTGTGTAGATGCTGAACTAAATAATTCCACCATGATCTTAGGTCAGCTAAGGTGGAAATTAGTGTCTGTGAGCTTTTGTAGTGACACAAAGCAAGCGTGAACAAAACTGGGCAAGCTTGGAAAACACGTACTCTGATTATGAAGTTAATATTTTTTTTAATTGCACAGCCACAGCCAAGCACTGTTGTCCACCAGTTTGCCAGCAGCCACCTTCTCCCACTGCAGAGAGATCCTCAGGCATCCGGTTTTCCAGGAAAAGCATCTCCATATATGCAGCCTTACTGAACTTTCTAAGCAGGAGCTGAATCCTGAAATTACATTAGTTTTTATTTTGAAAGGCCAAAATCCCTTTTGCGGGTTCCTCTGGAGATGGGTGAGTCAGTGCTGAGACAGTTTCTGCAGCACTGAACCATCACAGAGAGCTGTAGATGCAGCTGAACCTACAGGCATTACAACACTGGTCTTTATTATGGTTCAGGTTTTTGAGGGAAAAGATTAAATCAACCAATTTTTAAATGAGATGTGTGCACTGATGGCACATGAAACTGTTCGTAGTGCATTTGTTGCTACAGTCAACATTTAAAATCCTCTGCGGATGGGGAGATTTTTGGAATTGTTTCTTGCTAATTGTCCTATGATGCTATGCAAAAAAATCTCCTCAAAAACTCAGTGATCAGGTAATAATCAGGTAATAACTCTTAGGTTTTCCCCTTTTGCTAGATCATCTTATTCTGCCTACTGCTGATAAATTCACATTGGTGTCTAAAATGTGGTGCAGCTTGAAAAGAGATTGTAAAAGCATGATAGGACAACATAGGGTTAACTTTCCCTGGGGAATGAACCAGCTATGATTTATTAAAGGGCAGGGCCTGATTTTCATTTATGTGGAAGCTCCTGTGTATAGCTCTGGTAGTCAAAAGAAGCCACAATGTAAACAAGAATGAGGATCTCAGCAGTAATAATTGTTTTTTTAATATAAACAATTGCAACAGGTTTAGCACGAGGCAGGAAATTGCCAAGCTGCAACATTGAGCTCTGAAGTTTAGGAGTAACTAAACACTTATTGCTAACCCCAAGTATGAAGAAATCATGGACCAGACCTCCAAAACCTTCTCCAAAGGCTGTTTTTAAAATGTGATTTAGAAGTGTTCATTTGATATTTTGAAGAGGGCTCATTTGGGTTCACTTCATATATGTCCTGCCTTTTTAGGCCACAGAAATCACAAAGTGCAGACTTTTTTTTTGGTTGTAAACAGAAGCTGAGATTTAGTTGTATATTTATAGAATTACAAGGCCCATGACTCTTAAGACGGCATGAAGTATCATGAGACTTGTGGTATGTGCGTTTGAGAGTTGGCAAGACTGTAAAGAACTTATTTTTATTGCCAGAACGGTTAAGACATGACTCTGGTTATATGGAAAGAGCACAACCTACTCAGTAATGCAGGGCTCTTTTCATAACAGAACATTTCACTATGTTTCTGCTTGTAAAGTGCAACAGGCAGCAGGAAGGATGTAGGTCAAGTGAGGTTCGTAGCAAAGCAGTTACAGGTTTTATCTTAAAGGTGCAGTTTAGGGGATGTTAAGTACTGTTTTCTTTCGTTAACTGCAAAACTGCATCCCTGGCAGGCACTCACCACTGAAGAGGAAGGCAACATGCAAGCCTTATGCTAGAGATTGAAACATCTGTCCTTTTGAGTCTTTCCCTGAATGTTAGTTAAGCTTTGGATAGATCCTCCTCTTTCCTTGTTTAAGCATAACCTGCTGTTTATAGCAAGTAAAAAGGCACTTTGGGGAGAAGAGCTACTGTGCAAAAAGAGAGGTACAAGAGTCTCAAATCTGGCAGTATTGCACTTCTCTGTGTGGCAAGCTGCCTAAGACAGACCGATGCACCAAGTCTTCAAACAGAAGGTGTTTAAGATGATGCATTAGCTTGTTGCCTGGGTGCTCCCTCCATTGCTTGCCAGCTCTGTTTCAAACAGCCTCCTAGCAGCAGAATAAACATCAGTTTTGAGAGAGGCTTCACAGTGTAAGGCTGGGGAACCAGCATCTCCAGAGCAGGAGTAAGACAGGAGGATCTCAAATGGATTTAAATGTGCCTGCCTGGGAAGAGAAGATTGGGTTCCAGGAGGAGTAAATCTCCAAACAGAGTGGAAGGCTAAAGTGTCAGAATGCTATGAGTGCCCAAACATCACTCCTTGGCTCTGTGTCTAGCCTGCAGGCAGATTTTGCATCTTTTCTTCTGCATCATCAACAGAATTACACATCAAGTTGCACCTCCAGGGTTGCATCATATTTGCACTAATGCCAGGAAGACAAAGAGATGCTTTAGCTCTTCCTGAGGGCTTCACTGCAGCAGATGATGCAGAAAAAGAGAAAACCCAGCATGACTTCCAGATCTGAGCAGGGCTGATGTCAAACAAAAGCACCTTTATAGGTAAAGTGTGCATGCGCCAAGTACATGTATCCTTCACAGCTGGTGCAACCATGAGGCATTTCCGCCTCTGGATCGATTTCCGTTTTCTGATGCATCCTGTTAATAAAATCCGGGTTCCTTCTCAGAAACATGGCTTCTGAAAGAGCCTGCAATGCCTGTCCCCAGGGCGGGTCTGAACTGCAGGAGGCTCGATGTACTTTGGCAGATGTTTACAACATGTCACATTATAAAATCACATGGAAAGGTTGGCGTGAATTCCTGTTAATGCCTTTCCTTTCTTGTGTTGCTGTTGGCTTTCAGCACGTGTGGAGCGAAAGTGAGGACTGCCTACCTTTTCTGCAGCTCGCACAGGACTACATCTCCTCCTGTGGGAAAAAGACGCTCCATGAAATACTGGAAAAAGTCTTCAAATCCTTCAGACCCGTAAGTGGGTTTTTTATCCTTCTAAACATTGACAGTTACCTGTGAATTTTAATACGACAGCACTGGATAGAGCAAGGTGTTTTTTCTTCTCCAGAGATTTACATCTCCAGTTAGTTGCCTGGGTACAGGAGCGTTAGCACATAAGCTACCATTGGGCAATTGGAAATTGTTTCCTGGAAGTCAGCTGCCTTTTTATTTCCATCTCTGTGTTTGAGAGGATGAGATTCCCGTGCGGGATGGGAGGCCAGCTGGGGTGTCAGCCAGAGGCAGCGGGCAGGGGCTCATGTCCTGCTGATGCAGTGCTGACTCCAAGGAACAGCATTCGAGTCAGCGCCACGGGACTTTGTGGCAGAGTTGTTTCCTGGCACTCGAACTGGGGAGTTTTGCAAGGATATGAACAGCAAGAATAAATCTCTGGGAAGCGGGAAGTATGGTCTCTCCTTAGGGTGGTTTATTTTATTTTGTGGTTGGGTTTTTTTTCCCACAAGTGATGCAGATTTTGCTATTAGGATGGTTGCCACTTGGTATTTGCACACACTTGTTTGGTCACTGCTTGAGAAGAAGTTGGAAGAGAAGCTGGGTTTTGTGGGGAGAGGGGCCTGTATTTTTCTGTTTTGCTGCTATTCAGCTTTCTCTGTCCCTGTTTAACACTAAAATTTGTGCCAAAGCCTGGATTTTATCAGGGTGAGGTGTCTTAGGCTGGCTGTTGTCCTTCATTTTTGCCAAATGCTGCCTTTACACAGCCTCTCCTTTTGAATGTTTGGGGCTGCCTGAGGGCTTGGTGCAAAGCAGGGCAAAGTTTGTAGCCAGAGCCATTCTCCCGTGATGTCCATGAGAAAGTCCACCAATGGATGTTTTTATACTCAACTGAAAATGTAGACCTTTTCCCTACTTTCTTTTTCTGGCTGACTGATTGAGAAGACTGGAAATGTATCCCAAGTATTTAGTGTGAAGGGGAGGGCCTGGAGCACCAGTATGAAAACACTGGCCTTCCCTGTGTTACACCCTTGCAATGGTTTGCACAGATCACCACAGCTGGTTGACATAAAAGAGCATCGTTTTAAAGAATCCTTTGAGAGGCTAGAAATAAATAGAACAGATGCACACTTTCCTTAGAAAGGACTGGAAATCTGATCTGTCACTACAGCTGCTTGTAATTGTGAAAACATGCAAAAAATAGAAGTATTTTTCCCAGAACAATATTGGGCTCTAGGATCTTCATAGCTGTCTTCTCCTGCTCAGGGAAGCTGTGCCTTTGATGAGAAACTTCCATTGGTTTAACTAAAGAGAACTTCAAAAAGACTTAATTAAATTGGTGCAGATTATGTATTTCATTTAAACCACATTTATTACAGCATAACTTAAGTTACTGAGAAGTTGACTTCAGTCAAACCCAGTTGAGCCAACCTTCAGAATGAAAAGGTTCAAAGCAAGGGGTAGCATTATGCTTATGTAACCTGGGCACTTCATTAATACATCACATTTCACCTCATGATTCCCACAGCCAACCATATAAATTGAGGTTGAACTAGAATGTCTTTTCCAAAGACACCCACTCTTGATATAGTCTTCAGGTGACTTAAAGGATACAGCACTGCTGGGCACTTTTTCTTCTCATGGCTAGTTATGGTGCTCTGAATAACTCTTTTGTTTACTATCTGCATTTTTCTAGTTTTGCTTCTTAGATGTTGAATTTCATTTTGCTTTTGTTTGCTCAAAAATGGTGTTCTCAATTGCCAGAGATCTCTTGCAGGCTATAATCAAGTACCTCTTCATTTTCTCATGGTTGTACCACAGATACTAAGTTTCTTAAATTCTTCTCTGACCCAGTATTGAGAGATTTGCATCAGCATAACAAAACTGGGTTTATCATTTGAAGTATGGCTGTGTGTAAATAAGTCTAATGAAGGAATATATTGACATTTTTCCCTCGTAGTAACTATTAAAAATAGCACATACATGGGAGGAAAAATTTAAAAAATTGAATGGTGTTACAATAGATGTATGGAAACAGTTATTTTGCACCCTCAGGCCTTTGCCAGAACAAAACCACTTTTCTTCAGTATTGGGAAATTACTTCCTTGGCATCACTTCATACTGTCTCCTGTCCTTTCTCTGCTGGACCTGTTTTACTAATGAGACCACCTTGCTGTTAGCTTCAAAGCAACAGTGCATTTGCAGGGCATTTCTTTTCCTCTATCCCAGCAAATCAGCTGACAGAGGCCAGTCTGGCAAACTCCAGTTTGAAAAATGGCAGTTTAGGAAAAAAACTGCAAATGAAGGTCAGACTGGGCTTTTCTGAAGTATCTGGTGGCCCTGGGGATCAGGTTTTTAGCAGGTGCTTGCTAAGCACCTTCTGAAAGCGTTCTCCATTTTGGTACTCCCAGTAGACATCCATGCTTATTAGACAGTTCTGAAATTCTTTGTTGGGATCCTTTCAAGGGAAATATTTAGAAGAGAACAGTGGCAGTGCATCTGCAGCTTTCAATGCTCTTTTGCACAGTATGAGCATCTGCCTTCCCATAACTGAAGGCTCCAAAAACAACTTTTTCCAGTAACTCAGTTCAGCCCTGCTCTGCACATTCTTGATAACAGCCCAGCCGTGTCTCCATGAGCTTGCTCTGGGGCTGTGGAGTGGGAAGGGGCTGGCTTCTCATGCTGCTGGGCCCTGTGTTTTGGAGACAGTGAGAACATGAATGCCCAGCAGCTGGCATCCTTCTCAGTGAGAGACAGAGAATTTCCTCTGCCCACCAGTCTTCCCTGGGCACAGAAGGCAATGAGGGTGGTCTAGGTCTGCTCACTGTCCCTCACGTTTCTCAGGCGTCTCTCCCTAATATTTTATGGGTCTAAACACAGTGTCAAGCAGGATATTTAATGAGATGAGGCTTTTAAAAAGCGCAGGTTTGCCTGCAACAGCTAAGCCACACCTCTGAGTCCTGCTGTAGACAGGGTCAAGGTGTTCCTTTACTGAAGGTGGTGAGGGGCATGTGTCTCTACCCATTACTGCCTTCCTGGGTCGATTTCCACAAAATCACTCTGTGATTTGCCTTATTATTCATCCACTTCTTCAGGAGCATCCAGAAGTGCCAGACACCACTTAGGTGGTGATAATAAATGATATCAACCAGTAGCACTGGGCTCAGATACTGTTATTTGCCTCAGAGCATCCCATCTCCTGTGCCTTAGTGTTTCTGGTGTCAGATGTGCCATGCTCTGGCTAGGAGGTGCCCATGCTGGTGCTTTCAAGCATATCTGCCTGGAGACATAGTCCTTCCCACAGGGATTCAACAGAACTATGTAATCTCTAGTGTAGCATCACATGGACTGCTAAAGCTCAGTTTTGTATTTGGTTTATTTTTCAGTGTGCTTGTGTGCCAGCTTTTAGTAGGAGAGGGTGTCACTCTGCTTCCATGAGTTCGTAACTGCGAGATTATTTATAAAGTCAGGGCGCTTTGAAAGGGTTAAGAAAGACAAATATAAGAAATGCCTGAGGGACATCACAACAAGTGGCAAAGTTTGCAGGAAACTGAGGCATGAGTCATACAATTCAGCAGCAAATTCTGGGGGTCCTACACTGAGCTCATCTTCAGCCTGGAAAGCCTACATCTGAAGTGGGGAGTCTGCAGTGTAAGATCCATTTATTCCATATTCACTGTATTTATGCATGTCCCAAGGACCTCTCCTTTACCTCCAGATGGGTAGTTTGGCCAGCAGAAATAAATAGGTGTAGTTCAGGCAATGCTGCTTGTTGTTATCCTCCCTCCTTCCCTCCTCACTATGCTCCTGACCTCCTCCTAGCCATGCATCTCTGCCTGGCAGTTTTGTTCCCCATGGCTTTTCTGCTGATGGATCAGCTCTTTCTTTCTACAACAGTTTTCTGTTTTATGTCTTTTCTCCTTGTTTTCCTCTCCAGTTAAGTCCTTTCAGGTCTGCTGCATAGCTGATACTTTAATATATGAAGCAGCTATGGACTAGAAGCAGAAACTAGTGTGTGGGAAAGAAGACAAGGTGAGAGTCAATCTAGGATCAGCCCAAGCCATCTTCATCATCTTACTTTGTCATTACCTTTTGTACACCCTCGTTCTGTTCTGTCCCAATGTTTGTAGAGCTCCCTGTGCTTTGGACCCTGATCCTCCTTCCTTGTACTGAAGGTGTGGACTGATTTGTCAGTGCAGTACAGAGAGCAGTAAGGGGTTAACAGCAGTGAGGAACCACCATAATCCTGTGGGAAGCAACAGGATGTGACACATAAAAGTGAGACTTGCATGGTCGAGGTCCTTGGTGCCTTGGAGGGTCATAAATTGTCTGAGAGAATAAAACTGCATCTCCCTTGGAGGACCCTCCCATCCCATCCCATCCCATCCCATCCCATCCCATCCCATCCCATCCCATCCCATCCCATTCTTCATCTGTAAAGCCACTAAAGTCTACAGCATCACTCAGATTTATGCTGCTCCCTCTGATTTACACTGCTCCAGGGAAGGAGGAGCTGAATTTCCTGATGGTGAAGAGAGAGGGCATGTGTGAAAAGCAGGATGTACTCCCTATACTTTGGGATTGTGTATGTCTTTGCAGTTCTTGTGGAGCATGTTGTGTTTTCCATGCAAATTTTGCAGTACAGTATCCCATAAAATAAAGATTAATGTGACTCATTTCCTTGCAAATCAAAGAGGAGTTATGACCAGAGGTGGGGAAAAAAGTGCAGTCTTTCTGCCAGGTGATATGAGCAAGAGTACAACACTCACATTTAATTTGAATATACCAGATTTGTTTAGCAAAAATAGTACTGGTGTATAAGAAAGTCTAGAAGGAATCCATGATTTTGCCTTTTGAAAACTGAGTATTTTAATTTTAGCTTCAACACGGAATAAAACCCCCGCATCCTGAAAATGAACTGAGCAGTTCATGTTCATTTAAGCATTCAATTTGAAAAATATATATGCATAGGAACAATTACTTTGTTCTGCTTGGAAAACAAGAATGTTTTCCATTTCGGGTCTCTCTGTAAGTATTTTTAAAATGCAAAGGAGGGGATTTAGTCAGCAAATTCTCCTTCCATTTCCCTGCCAAAGAAAGCCTGTAACTAAAAATCTGATTTTCTCCCAGTGACAGTGAGGAGTACAAGCTTCATTGCACCCAGAAGCTAATTCTATGCCTTGTATTTATGTACACTGAATAATTTTGAATGTCGATCACAGATGAAATTAGTTTAGGTCCCTGAAAATATGCCTCATTGCAGCCTTCTCATTTCCATGCTCTCACCTAAAGAGTGTCACCCTCCTCAAGATTTTTCTGAGCTTTGCCTCTTTCAAGAGCTAACAGCTGCATCACTCTCCAAAGAGGGTGTTACATGCATCTGTGCTGCTCTTCCAGCCCTGGCAAGCTAAATGCATGGTATTCTTAGTAATGCCTGGCCTGTGATTTTGCTTTGTGGCTATTAATAGCTGTTAGTGTAGGATTCTAATACAAGATTTCCACAACAGATGCATTATTTTGACTGCTATGTGGTGTATCTGTCTTCCTGACTTCTGTCGGCTTGGCAATCTTTTGGGGGAGAGGGGAGAAGTTCAAATATGGCTGTTGGCTCCTTTTCCTGTAGTGAAGAGGTGACATTGCAGTGCTCGGAGGCATCCAAGCATTGTCCAGGGAAGAGGGGCTGGCAGTTCCTTGCAAGCCCAAATCTAATTTGCAGAAGTTTAAAGGGACAATATTTCAATGGAATACACAATAATTCTTACTGCAAGGGCTTCACACAGTATGCAAGACTTTGTTTGGTGTGGTGGAGTGAAGGGCTCAAGAGAAGCATTTGACATGGCAGATTCTTTGGGGTTTTAGGGATTCCTTTCCCTAGGGACTCTACATTAGCCAGTCCTTCATGAGGATGTTTTCTTCTTTGGCTTTTATAGGTCTGACAAAAAACAACCTAAGACAACTACTGCTACAGTATTATCATAGTTCTTTTGGAAGTTAAACCACTGCCAAGTCTAAACACTGAACAATTCATAATGGGACCTCAGGGAAGAATGTGAAGCTTTTTGCAAGTGCTTTGTTTCGGTTTTATTTATCTTCCAGTCTCTTAATTTGGTGTGAGAATGCATTTCCAAATCTTTCTTTATCCCAGGAGAGAGAGAAAGAGAGTCAAGATCATTATGCAGTACTGTTATTCCAAGGTTTGAGGTTTTTAAGTGCACGTAGGATTTGTGTGAAGATTTGCAGCAAAGCTGCATGAGTGTAATTCACTGTTACACAGTATTTTCTCTTCTTTGTAGTTACTTGGGCTTCCAGATGTTGATGATGATGCATTTGAAGAATATAACGCAGATGTGGAAGAAGAGGAACCAGAAGCCGATCACCAACAGATGGGTGTCAGTCAGCAGTGATTTTCTGAGAAGCTATAAAAAAATTTGGAAGCCTTTGGTACCAGGTGGGGTCAGGTGGTCCCACGTTAGCCTGTTTGAATTAGCACATCACAAGGGGATATCTGGCTGCCAAGTTAAAAGTTCTACAAAAAATGGTTCAAAAAAAAAAAAAATCCGTGATGAGCTTTGCTAAGAAGTGACCTGAATTTTGCTCCTGCTTCAGTGGGTTTTCTATGGAGTTGTCTTGGTAGCATTCTGCTGTTATCAGTCTAGAAGTAGTTTCGTCGCTGACTTGTCTCTTCGGTTTGTGTTCAAGAGTAGTGTTTGCTGACATGAATGTAGAGTACTGAGAATGTAGGAGGTGTGTGGGAAGAGTGCCCAGTCCTCACCAGTGACCTTTCCAAGGAAACCAGTGCAGAGAGCAAACACTTCCTGCGCTTCTCTTTTTAGTTCAACAGCTATAGGTTTTTGACAAAGTACCAAACATGGAGAGACTTCTCCTGAAAAACAGTAGTGGTTGGTGCTGCAGTAGTGCATATGAAGGCTTAACAAAAATAACGGGAAGTAGGAAATTCGGGGGGTGTCAGACATATTGAAGTCATTTCACTGACACCTGAGTTTCCAAGTGCTGAATTAATAACTGGGAGTAACTGGCACCAGCAGCACACATAACCAGCCCTGGTACTCTGACACCATGTGGTCCACGGGCAAGTGCTGCTTTCTTACAAATCAAATGAAAAATAGCCATTGCCTATTCCACTTCTGCATGACAACTAACTTCAAGCTTTGCTGGTTTTGATACACTGCCAAATTATTACTCAAACCTGGTGGCATTGTGCATTAGAACCACAGACTCTTAGAATATGCTGAGTTGGAAGACACCCATCAGGATCCTTGAGTCTAACTCCTGGCCCTGTGCAGGACACCCCAAGAGTCACACTGTCTGCTGAGAACGTTGTCCAAATGTGGCTTGAGGTCTAACAGGCTTGTGCTATGACCACTGCCCTGGGGAGCCTGTTCTGGTGCCCGACCACCCTCTGGGTGAGGAACTTTTTGTGAAGAACACTTTCCTGATATCCAACCTAAACCTCTCCTGACTCAGCTTCAGGCCGTTCTCAGGTCCTGGCACTGGTAATGAGAGTGAAGAGGTCTGTAGCTGCCCCTCTTCTTCCTCTCCTGAGGATGTTGAAGACCACAATGAGGTCTCCCTTCAGTCTCCTCTTCTCCAGGCTGAACAGACCAAGTGACCTCAGCCACTCCTCACCAGGCTTCCCTTCCAGACCCTTCACCATCCTCGTTGCCCTCCTTTGGACACTCTCTAAATAGTTTAATGTCTTCTTTATGTTGTGGCTCCCAAATGGCCCCCAGCACTTGAGGTGAGGCTGTCCCAGTGCAGAGCAGAGCAGGACAATCCCCTCCCTTACCCGGCTGCACTGATGCACCCCAGGACAGGGTTGGCCCTCCTGGCTGCCAGGGCACTGCTGACTCACATTCAGCTCACCATCCAGCAGGACACCCATGTCGCTTTCCACAGGGCTGCTCTCCAGCCTCTCATTTCTTCCTCATTTTCTCCTCGTGTTCCTTTACACACAACCAGGGTTGCCTTGTCCCTGGTGAAGAATCCAGCACTTTGCCCTGTTAAACTTCATACAGTTGGTGATTGCCCATCTCTCCAATTTGTCAAGACTCTCTTTTAACTCTCTGCAGGGCCTTTCTGCCCTTGAGAGAGTTGACAGCTCCTCCCAGTTTAGTGTCATCAACAAACTTACTTAGTATTCCTTCAAGTCCTGCGTCCTGGTTGTTAATGAGATGTTGAAGAGCACAGGGCCAAGGATGGAGGAGCCTCACTGGTGACAAATCGCCAGTCTGATGTCACCCTATTCACTGTAAACCTTTGTGCCCAGCCTGTGAACCAGTTGCTCACCAATCCCATGACATGTTTACCCAGTTGTGTGCTGGACATTTTAGTCAGAAGGATACTTTTGATACAGTATCAAAAGCTTTACTGAAGTCCAGATATATTACATCAACTTGTTTCCCTTGATTAGCCAGGTGAAATACCTTGTCATAAAAAGAAATCAGGTTCAACAAGCAGGACTTTCTCTTCATGAAGCCATGGTGGCTGTGACCAATGACTGCATTGTACTCCAGGTGTTTTTATATACCTTCCAGAATAGTATTTTCCATGATCTTACTGGGCACTGAAATGAGACTGACAGGCCTGTAGTTTCCAGGATCTTCCTTGAGTGCAACTGGAATGCAACTTAACACTGAAGCCATAAGGGTATCAACCAGCACCTGGCTCTTAAAATTATGCTGGACCTCTTCCTGGGCCTTTGAGCTATTCTGGGCATTTACGCCTTATTGGAGTGGAGCTGAAATACTGCTTCAGCTGATGTAAAATCTAGTGAGGTTTTACATATCAGGGGACTTGCTCCCTGAGGAGTTTGATGAGAGTCTTAGTATGAAGGAGAAGATGACCCCTCATATTTTTTACCTGTTCTATATAGTTCCAAGTAGCTTGGATGAGTGCCAGACTGTGAAGATGCAGGGTCTCTTTCTTTACTTTCCTTTTTTACCAAAAATATAAAAAGCAAAGGTAATTCTGTTGTAATACAGCTGTTTTCCACAATCAAGAAAGATGTTTCTAAATTTCCTCCTTTTTTCCCAATTTTTTAAAAATTGTGAAACGAAGGTCACATGCTTCAAAAGCCCTTTTATACAAAATTAGCTTTATAAAAACAAAGAGTGAGTGAAGAGAAAATGCTTGGACAACTCCTATAAACAACTCTCATCATTTTGAAAACCCATTTTGTTAATGATGTCGTCTTTTCAATAGATTTTTAGAGACTTTCCAGGGTTACTAAAGAGAGCAAATCTTCTTGATGGTTTACATTTATGATGGTGGTTTGAGAGATGCACATGATTTTTTCTATCGGAGGCAAAGATCTTCCATAACTGGGACAATGTGTGTTACTTGAGTCTGCACAAAAGTGTCTGCAACACTGTAAAGGAGTGTAAGAATATAAACAAACAAACAAAAAAAAAAAGTGGAAGAAAACCAGAGCTTAATGCAACTTTGTACATTCTTTCAGCATGCAGGCATAGACATGGTAGTTGCAGCACCTTTTCTATGGACTAGTGGCGTGAGAACTGTGGCAGTTCACTGTATAACACTGTACAGCAGCAATAGGCTTTTTGCTTACTGAAATAAAGTGTAAGACCAGTGGTTTCCATCCCTGCTTTACGCCCCTAAATTTTTCTTTCCTCTCCAGCTAGGACAGATGCTATAACCTTAAACAGAGCCTTCCTTCAGGAGAACCTTTCTCTTCACAGCATCCAGCCCTTGTGTTGTGGTTCACAGAAGTACATCTGACGGGGCTGACTTTGCTCTCATGTAATGCAAGCGAGCAATTTACAGTAGTGCAAACTGGAGGCCAAGTCCTGCTTGTTCAGGTTTGCTGGGCACTTGCACCCATTTGTTTGAGGGGCTGGTGGCTGGTGCCAGTGTGCAGGTGCAGGCACCCCACACACACCTGCACGGTGAGCCTGGCCTGACTGGGACACAACCCTCTGCCTTTTACAGACAGGCAGGCTTCCAGCTGGATCGGTCCCACCATCTGGCTCAGCGTGTGGCTGCACAGACGAGTGCTGGCACAGCAGAGGGGAGGGTGCAGGGTGGACATGGGTAGTAGCTGAGAACCTGCTGTTAAATGCACATTGCATGGTGTCAGGGGCCTGTGATGGAGGTGTGGACTGGCCTAAATGTGAGGGATTGACTCCACAAGGCTCAGTGGGAACTGGGCACTGGTGGCAGTGAGATAGGCAGGAATTCATGAAATGAGGAAAGACTAAGATCCTGTGCTTATAATTGCATGCAGGAGGTTGTAATGTGTATTACACTCTGCTACCTTTCCCTGCATATTGATTGAATTGTTAATGAATGGTTGAGCATTAATACAGTTGCAAGCAAACAACACTGTAAATTATGTAGATATATTATTATTATTATTTTCTGTATTCACTAACTCACTTTTTCTTTGGAATGTCATATGCCATTTGAGTGACTTCCACACAGACTGCAAGTGCTGCCCCTTCTGCAGTGCTCTCCCCTGCAAAACTCCCACTGCAGCCAGTGAGATTTTGTTCAGACAGGACCTGCAGGACCAGGGGATGTGTGAGGCTTGGTCCTGCAGAAAGCTGAGCGCTCTCATTTCCTCCTGCTTTGCTAGGAGCTTTATGTGTTGAGCCCTGCTGCTGAACTGAAGCATGACCAGACAGCACTGAGAATAAACTGGAATTTTATACGTAGAAAATTTCCTTTACATGTAATAAATGTGAATGAACATTAATATAGAATGTATTTTATCAAAAAATACTGATTCCTTACTTTGACCAAATAGATTTCTGTATTACTGTGTTACTTTTCCATACTTGCCAAATGACGGAAGAGGTGTGGAACTGCTTTGGTTGTACTAAGAAATGTTTTTGTATTTCATTTGTATTTTATTTTTCCCTCCCTCCCACCATATATTGCAGTTTGTAGCCGTTCAATAATTAATCAGGGGTAGCATGACCCAGTGACTAGGCTGCCAGACTGAGACACAAGATTTGCCTACACATGCATAAATGCTTGCAAACCTGGGTACTCAGTGAGATGTGGGTTTGTAGCTCTGCCATTGCCCTGCCCTGAGCTTTAGGTGGGTCTCAGTCTCTGAGAATTCAGTGCAGGCCTCCAGTTACGCATGCAGGCCTCTGGAAAATTTAGCAGGAGCAGGGTAACTCCTTTGAAAGTCTCACCGTAAGCCTTTTGTAAAAGGAACTCTTGGTGTTATTTGTCCAGCAGTGTATATAGTGCTTTCGGTCCGTGAATGAGCAGAGATACGCACTGTCATTGCCTATCCTCAGAGCAAACCAGTAATGAAAGGACACAGAAGGGTCTCCCTTTTCCCTCAGCATTTCTCATAGATATTTCATGCTTTAACTAAATGTAAATACAGAAGAGCAGAGCCTCTTGCAGAACTGGTGCTTCCAAATATGAGTTGCATGAATGCAGTCAGCAGAGTGCTGCTTGGGCAATGAGAAATACATGCGATGCCAGGTGGAAAGGCAGATTTCAGAACTGTTAAGAGTGCAGGGGCAAGAGTGAGCAAGTCCCTTCAGAGAGAGAGATGCTGAGATTTCTGAGACAGACAAAGCTATTGTGCCAAGTATCTGCATATTGAACCCATGCAGTTTATAGAAAAGCCCCTCTGGACACTACTGAGGCCTTGAGCTCAGTTGCGTTTTCCTGTTAGTGTCCTGCCTGATTAATGCATTGAGATGGTTGAGGGAGGAAGGGATAAAGAAGGCAAACTGAAAAGCCTATTCCTCTTCTTTTCTCCAGCCTTATGATATTGTGTGAGTTGGTAGGAGCATCAGTCAGGGTGCAAGAAGCTCCTTTTTTAGGTGCATAGTAACATCTCTTGAAAGGACTTGGTCGTAAGAGAAAAAATAGTCAGACTGTTATCTCGCAGAAATTGGGGGAATAGCTCACCCCTGAGCATGATGACCTGAACCCTGACCAGAGTTCAGCTTCACCTGCCCTGCTCCTGGCTCTTTTCCAGGCAGTTTCCCTCCATCCTGTGCCTTTGAAAATCTCATGCTTGTAAGAATGCCACTTTTTCTGGGAATAACCATAGTTAGTGCGTGTCAGCTGCTGCACCTTGTGACTGTGTCCCTTGGAAGGTGTGCTGTGTGAGATGGTGACTGGGGGCAGCAGGGGTGAGTTTCTGCTGCAACATTGCTGAGTAGGTCACTGCACTTTACCTCTCTGCAAGGTGGTACATGAGACTGTGACAGTAAAAACGATTGCAGTAACATTGTGGACATTGTTTTGGAAATCTGCCATTCAGGACATATTCCCAGCTTCTTTCAGCATCTTTCCAGATCTTTGTCTGGGATCCAGGGCTTATGTCTATGGCTATTTTACTCAGTGTTAGCTTTAGCAATGGCAGGAGGCGAGGTTGCAATCTTACCCTGTGACCATACTTCCCTCTTGTCCATCCTTACCATTCTGTTCTTTGCAGAAGTTCTCAACCCCAGAAGAAGGGAAGCATAGGAAGGAGGAGAGAAACACCTCTTACCTCCCACAGCTTGCATCCAGGTGCATCAGTGGAGCTACAGTTCAGCACAGTGTGAGTCACCCTGTCCTTTCTGTACAGGGGGATGAGATAGCATGGGAGATGTGTTATCCCTTGAGGACCCATGAGTGTCCATGCCAGACAAGGGTTGTGCAGAAGACAGCAGTCATTTTAGGTGGTAAACCCCATATCTTTTCACAGTCAGTTATGTCAAGCCAGGTAATCCAGTCTCTGAAAATCATAATCCATTGAGTCTCTCCAGGTTGGGCATCCAGAAAATGAGACTTGTCTGGTTGCCTTGGTCACTGGGAGGTCTCTTTCTCAGTGCTGGCTGTTTTCAGTCTGGCCAGAGGACATGGGAAATTGGGAACGATCCCTTCAGGGGCATTAGCTGGATGCCCCTTTCTGTAAATTGCTGAGCAGAGGCAAATGCTTTGTTTTATGTGTTTAATTTTGGCAGGACTTCCCCTCCTCCCCAGAAATCTGTCTCTGCAGACAGCTGCAGCTGGGAAGGCTTTGTGTGAGAGCCAGGCAGGAGTGACTCAGGGCAGCAGCTCCTAGGCCCTGTAACAGGCTGGACTGGAAGTTGTCCTTGCAGGGCAGCCACGGAGCTGAAGGCTCAGGGGACATCACATCTAATGCTGATATTTAAATAGAGCCCTTAAATTTGGTCCTTAGAGGGCAGGCCTTGTCACTTTGGGTTTTCATTGGACTTCTGAAACTCAGTTACATTGTTGGTGTCTGATGTCTGTGGCAGGTGGGCAGAGGAAACTACTTAACCACATTTACTTGTTCAGTGAACCAAATTGTCTTTTACATGATCTGTGTTCGACTTTTTTCTCATTACTGATTTTTTTTTTTAAAGAAAGACAGTCCCTAAAGGCATATCTGCATTATTGCAAACCCCAGTTTATACAGAGCTGCGTAGCGCTGCACTGTCAGTATGAGCTTGGACATTTTAAAAAAAAACCAAACAGATTAACAAAAAGGGCCTTCATTTGTCTACAAGAAAAAACCCCAAATTTCTTTGAACTAGCTATTGCTGACTATAATGAAGCTTTCTGGTTTCATGTAAAATACATTGAACTTTGAAATTCCCTTTCTGTACCAGCATGCTGTTGCTCATGTAGGTAAAGATCTGTGGTAACACTGCATGTAAAGGAAGCTTTCATCTTCAGGGATGGTGGTGGTAGAAATATCAGCTCTGGATTTCAGTCAATGCAATTCTTTTGTCAAGTTTACCTTTACTAATACAGAGACTAGTCAGCCCTCAACACATCAAGCAGAAATCATGTTGTGCTGTGCCATGCCAAGGCTGTCTTTGGTGTGGTTTCCACCATTTTTCTGGCTGGAAGACCTCTCTATCTGGGACTATAAGGCTGTGAAAGGAGTCAGCAAAAGAAGTTGCCCTTATGTTCAGCACTTTTCAAAGAAGTAAGCCCTTCAGTGGAGCACTGCCTGCCTTCTGATCCTCCTTCCTTGTCCACCACCAAGGTGTCAAATCCAGCAGTGTCATTACTCCATGAACTTCCCATTAAAGAGCTTACCAAACTGATGACTGATGGCATCTTTTCTCTGTAAGCAAAATCAGTTGTGAATCTGAGGGGCTAAAACACAGCTGCAATGCATGTGGCACAGGCTTGACTTTCATGAGCACTGCTGGTGCATGTTGGGATAACAGTGTTTACAGGTGTAAGGAGGAGAAGATTGTGTCATCTGAGCTCTGGGCACTGCAAAGCCAGCCCTGATGGACCCAGAATCATCAGGTGGTTTGGTTTGGCACAGCCTGAAGCAGTGGGTTTGCTGTCAGAAGCCAAGAATTGGTGCTAGTATTTGTGTATGAGCCAGTATTTCAGACCTTGCAGGTCCTTTCCTGTTTTGCACAGAATAGGGAGACATCCATTCTAATTAAGAGATGTAATGATGCTGAAATGAAAATGGTGATTCTGTTCAAATAATTTGTCTCTTTTTTTTAAAACACTTCACTCTTAATTGCTGCTTTGACATCTCACCCTGATTTTAGTCAAAAGAGTCAAGTCAGTCGTTACCTGTTGTCATGAGCCTCTGTGGGCTGACATCTTCCAGCCCATGGAAGAGTAAGTGCTTTAATTTAGCACTTGCCTTGCATTTTTGGCACTTCCCAGGGCATGAGCTGTGAGTAGGAGCACACCAAGTACATGCCCTTTTGTGTGCCCAGAACCCCAACTGCTGCCTGTAAAATCATTCATGTGGCTGATGGAGTGCCTGCCCGGACTGCCTCCCTTGTGTTGGAGCATGATCCCCACAGCATGGCCCCCACAGCCTCTTGAGAGACCTTTGCATGTGGTGGAAGCCACTGGGACAGTTAGGCTCTGGCTACAGATACAGCTGCCCTTGCAGAAGCAGTGCTGTTCCCAAGCACCTCTTCAGCTGCTTGGAGCCTACTGCACTCTCAGGTCTGATGGATGGGTTTCTTCCTGCATCAGAAGGTCAGGTGAATTTAAACAGTTTAGACATCAGCTGTCTGCTAACATGGATCTCAGCCCAGGGACACCATCTGCCCTGCTGTGCTGGGGAACGGGCCTACAAGGTGGTGGCTGCACCTGGGGGCATTGCTGTGTGCACAGGTTTTTTTTTTTCCCCAGCTCGTCTGTCAACACTCCAGCTCTCCAAAGTTATGTCACATCTTCCCCAGATCAAGAAATCACGATACTCTAGGGCTATGGTAGGCTTTGGCTCTGTATCAAGAACAGGTCTGTTAGTGATACATAGTGTGTGCTGCCTGTGTTGACTCCTGCCTAATGCTCTGTTCCCCACCTCTGTCCTCAATCAGGCAGCTGGGAAATGCTGTTAGTGCCCTTGGCAGCACCATGTGCTGTTTTAAAGAGCACGTCAGATTTTACGTTTTCTTTGTGTTCCTTCTACTCCGTGACAAGGTTCTTGCTTCTACCACTTGTTCACTGAGTGATGAAATGCCGTAAAAAAGCACGTTTAACTTTATTTCCAATACCTAGGTATATGCATCCGTGCTTTTCACTGAGTAGTGCTGTACTTGTGACACCAAGGCAAGGCTTTTATACCTTTTATTAGACAAACTGATACTGAAAGCCACAAACTCCCAAACTCCCAGTGTGCTTCTCCATGCTGAAAAGCAGCAATTACATGAGGCAGTCTGATAGCAGGTAATATCTCCCCAACAACCTAACCTTGCTTGTACACATTTCTTGAAGTATTGCTGCCATAAAGGTGAGATGGAAGAGGCAGTGTTGGAGCCAGGGTTTTATTTACAGCTCCTAGTAGTGCTAAAGAGACCAGGAGTGGATTGTGTCAGCTGTGTTATCCCCACTGCGGGGCTCCTGAGGAGCCTGTGGAGAAGTGCTGTAACATGCCATGAGATTTGAAGCCTTTACGGTTTTGGGTTCGTTGCAGTCCCCTAGAGGTCAGCAGAGCCTACATTTTGAAACAGCTCTAGCTGATGGTAGCTTTGCAGAAATGATAAAAGCAGGTTCGCTGCTGGCCTTTGAGACCCTGCTTTTTCTCTCTGGCAATTTGGGCTGTCTGGAGAAGGGATCAGGCTGGGGAAGAAAAGAATCAGCTCATGGGGCAGGAAGTGCTGCTTTGGAGACAGGTTTTTCCTTTGCAGACAGACAGACAGGTTGAGATCCTGAAGCAAGGGGGAGAAGCAGCTGGAAGATGTGTGCCAGCATTGTCAAAGCTGCATGGGGCAGTGGCAGCTGGTGCCTACACCTCTTGGCTCCAATGGTACCCATTCCTTCTGGGATCACGGCTGGACTGTACAGCATCAGAAGCAATGTCCCAGCAGAGCAAGCTCTGCCCCAGCCATGCTTTGTGTGTGTGCATCAGCAATCCAGTGCTGCAGTGATGTGGCTGCTGGTCACACTGCTCTGCTTTCAGCATTCACCTGTGTGCACCGTGCCATGCTGGCCTCAGCCATGCTGCAGCTGCTGATCAGATGTTATCTCTGCTTGCCCAGATCCTTGCAATCCCAGCCTACTTCGTGCAGGCACTCATTTTACCTGCCACCCCAGGACTGGAGGTGGAGCTGAGTTTTCCCTGGACTTTTTCAGCATCTGGGGTTGGAAGAGCAGTGTAAGGGAGCCAATCTCTGCCACACTGAAATGACTTGAAGCTCACAAGCAGGTCACAGTCAGTCATTCCATGTCCAGTCAGCACAGACATTGTCCATACATTCCATGTCTTTGCCTTGCAGCAAACAGCCCTGTCGGGGGAGAACTGAAACCAGTGCCTGCAGGACACTGCCAACATGTGCATCTCATTTCTCAGTAATGAGAAAATCCGTTATCTTGAGTGAGCTTGCATTCGCCCTACACATTGCTCACCTTCTCCCCAGCCACAGCTGCAGGCTGAATAACTGGGAGTGCAGTTGGCAAAATATGCCTCTTTCTCCCCAGCTTTTCTCCTGGTCAGCATACTCAGGTCTATGGCTGCCCTTTTCCCTACTGATTAGCTGGAAACAAGCTAATCAAGCATAGATCTCCATTTTCCTCTGCGTCTTTAAGGATCGTATGCTCAACTGTAGCAAAAGAGCAGAAACTTGCAGTCTTGGTTAAGGAGGACACATAATGCTAGAAATGCAGTGATTCACACAGAAAAACAGTGCCAGTTTTTATGCCTTCACAGTGTCTGGTTTGGTTAATAAAAGTTTTGAAATTTTTATTTTGGCTCTTTTTGAAGGTTTTTCTATTATGCTGTTACTCCCTGTTTACTGTATTTCTTTTTGTTTCTGCAAACCCCTTATCAGGGGAGGTTTTGAGCTGCCTGTGAGTCATGTAACAGCAATGGGGAGTGGCAGCTCTGGGAGCTGAGCATGTGAGTTTGTGCCCAGCTCACATCATCTCATGAAAAAGGCTGCTGATTTGTCACCCAGCTGTCAGTGGCCCTCTTGGCTGCCGTGCCTAGGATGGTCAACCAGGGGCTGGTCACATATCTCGTCCATGTTCCTCTGGCTATGGAAAATTAATGCCTTAACCTTGATGAATTCAGCTCTGTTTTTTGAGCCTTCTGAAGTCAGTGTAGCAGGCTGCAATAAAATTATTTATGCAAATCCTAAATTACAAAGCACAGACCATGGATCCTTCCTTGCCATCGCAAAATATCTGAGCCTGAGGGCATGACAGTTTTATGGATGCAGCAATCCATGAGCTGCAGATATAAGGTGGGATAATGAAATGTTTGTTGAGACCTCTGCAACTGTGCATCAGGACCACTGCATGAGCATGTGTTTTTCCAGCTCTGCAGGATCACAGGAGGCACCTTTATGGGAATAATCAGAGCAAGGCTCTCGCTAAATTCCTTTGGGCTTGACAATGTACAGTTTTTCTGTTGTGTCATCCAAAAAAAGGGAGGGCATTGCCTGCAGAACCGGTAATGTGATCACTAACCAGGGTTTATCAGCACTCCCTGAACCCTCCCAGACAGAGATGAGCAATCAAGTAGGTAACTGGCCCCGTGCAGCATCCTTGCTGAAAGATAGATTGCATTGCAGCAGCAGATCAGCAAAGACTCACGAACGTGCTTTCATCCATCAGCAGATAAAAGAGCTCAAGAAGGAAACTGGGGATAGACTTGCCATCTCTGGGTTAGAATCATTAAGGTTCAAAAAGGCCTCTAATTAATCATTGAGTCCAGCCTTTTACCTAACACTGCCAGATCCACCACTAAACAGTCTTCAGAAACATGTAAGAAGTGTTCAACATCTCAAAATGGGAGTGTTCCTGGAGAGAAGAAAAGTTGTCAGTGTGGAACCCAAGCAATGAACAGCAGCCACTCTCTGGCCCTTTCTCCTAACACTCAGCTTCTTCAACCTTTGCAAAAAGTGCATTAGCAGGACCCCAGATCCTTAAGACTATGTGCTATCCTGCTGCCACAGTGCTCCTCAGCCAGCCAGCCAGCCACCACACTGGACAGACAGGGCTATTTGCTGCTCTGTGAGGGAGGCACTGCTGCAGCTCTGAGGCTAAAGTCCTCTGCACCCTTTGCTCAGCTTGTCACCACATCTATTTGCATAAACATGTACATATTATCACACATTAGAGCTTTCACCACCAACTGTTCCTTCAGAACAATGAAAATCATATTTTCCTTCCTAACGACTTCCTTGACTTCCTGAAAGTCTCCTTCCTCCCACTGGTGCTGCAACAGGGCTCATTGTACACTGTATGGCAAGCCTTACCCAAGGAGAACAGACCTGCCCAGGCCTACAGGTTGCTTAATGGGATGATGATGCTGAGAGTTGCTACAATCAAAGCAAAGTGACCAAGTTTAGCCATTCAGTCATCTGCAGTGGCCTGACACTTGCTGCTGTGTATCAGACATTTAGTCATGCAAGCAAATTACACAGAAGATGTGAAGAGCTTCTGACTACTGCCACTGAAGCCAGCACTTCTGATGGGCAGCTCATTTGGTCTTGCAGGTCCCTGAACCCCTGCTCTCCTTTGCCTTTGCAGCTGCTGTTTGGCAGAGTAAGGCTTCCAGTCAGTGCCTGTCACCTACCTGTCATTTCTCAGAATGCATGCACTCTTTTCTGGCAGTGGTACCTAGATAATCTCAATCTGCATTCCCAATATCCCATAAAAATGATTCATTAGCTGTGATAGCAGAGGAGTAGAGCTTCCAAGAAGAAGACTGATGAAATAACCAATGTTCATACTAGCTATCCTGGCATTGGAATTGGTGGGCATGCGCTACTGAATGGACAATCATGCTCAGAGTTACATCTCTACTGGCACCTCTACCATCACCCCCAAAACAGGTCACAGTCCACAGCCTCTCTGATGAACAGCACAGCCCCTCGTAGCTAAGGTGGGCATTTCTTTCAAGTACCCTTTGAAAGGTCCTCTGTCCTCTTCCCCGCTCTTGTCTGCTGTTGTTGATACTACTACAGCAAATGGTATCCAGTGCAGGGAATGTGGGAGCAGGGACATGGCTCACCAAACCACAGCCAGCCGGGAGAGCAGGTCAAACGCACAGGCAGGAGCCACTGCCAGCAGCCAGTGAGCAGCAGCCTTGCATGTAGAGCTGTCTTGACTACAACACATCAGGACTTGCCAAGTGCCCATCAGTCTCGCAGGGCAAGAGAAGGCGGGGTAGCAAACAGGGCTTGCAGAGGCTGACCTACCAGATCTGCAGTGTGGACCCTCCTGGCTATTTCTCTTTCATGTCCTGTTGGTACCATATGAGAGACTCCATGTGAATCTGGACTGACTCATCCATGGAAGAAAACCCTACGTGGGGAGGAAACAACTTGATCTGATGACCTGCTCTGTGTTTGAAGCAGCAAAAGTCTGGTTTAATTCCCCACCCCTGCTGTGATTGACTGCATTCCTTCAACTCCATGTGATATAATCTTGCATTAACACCATGATGGTTACCTCAGAAACCACAGATTCACAGAATTATAGAATTACTAAAATTGGAAAAGACCTCTAAGATTCTCAACTCCAAAGGCAAGAATCTTCTTTATTTCTTAAAGAAATGCATATTTTGTGACAAAGTGCAGGGAATGAAATTATCCCATGTCTGCAGGTAGGCTGTTACTGGGGACATCCACTGGATTTTCATCATATTGGAATGGACTGGGCAGGACCAGCTTAGTTCCTTTGCGGTGGCTCTGACCTCCAGGTAAGTTAGCACTCAAGTATTAAGTAATTATATTAAGTAATATTAAGTAATAATTAAGGCAGATAGAGGCAAGGGGACAGAGAGGGGACTAAGGTACTCGCTTGTGGTGGTTGCTTATCTCCTTTCAATGTACCTTCTGCTGAGGATAGTCCAGATATTAAGTAATGCCACTGGGTTTGTTTATTGATAAACTTGTGAAATCTGTGTGAAAGTACACAGTTAAAGCTGATTTTACTGACATAGCTCAGTGGTTACAAGAGCCTCCTCAAAGAGTAAAATCCCAGTTTCCTCTTCAGCTTAATCAGTGAATTTAAGAGCTGGTTTTCGTCCACCTCCTGCTCTTTTTGTCCATCTAAACAATTGCTTTATGGCTGCATGGAGAACTCCAAAGGATGTTTTGGTGTTGCCTTTGCCATTCATCTTCAGGATTTTCTGGGTCATGGAGCCCCCTGTCATGCTGCCCTGGCATATGTGTATGACTTCTAGAGGTGCCTCAGAGGGCAGACAACAGGGATGGACCTTGAATAACCTGGCTGTGATCCAGGAGAACTGGACAGTCCACCTCAAAGCCTGGGCAAAGACACAGGAGGGAAGCCACGTGCTGACCAAACTGCTGGAGTCATCAGCTGGGTGAGCCACAGCTCCATGAGCCAGTGTTCCTGTGCAGAGGTGGCACAGCCATGCTCTGTGTGCCAAGAGAGGCACCCTGGCATAACTCCACATCCTTCAGCTTGCCTGCTTCCTTCTACACCAGCATAGGAATTGTTTCCCCCAGCCCTTCCCTAATTGCTTGTTCCTGGACTCTGGCCACTGTTTGTTGCTCCCAGTGCTCTGGTACAGTTGTCTGCAGAACTGTGAAATGAGCTGGGTTAAAGACCAACAAGGGCAACTGGGTTTCTAGTTTCTTCTGAAGGGGTGATTTAAACCTCAGTCCTGTTAGCAGCTAATTTTTACAGTTGCTTCAGCTCAGGGAGCAGGGGATGACAGCACAAGGGGACAGGGGTGGGGGCAGGATGGATGGGAACATCTTCAGTTGGCTTTGCTGCCAAAGCTGGCAAAGCAACATCCCTACATTTGAGCTCTGCTAGAAATGCTCTCTACCCTTCACAGGCTCCCATCACTTTGCTGGCAGATTTTACATTGCTTGAAGGATTTACTCCATTTTTCTTTAGGGATTAAATGGTTCACATAGTTTGACATTTATTCTGTCATGGCATATGTGGGACTATGATTAACATTCAAAGGACTGACACATCCATCCAGCAGAGAATAATCTGCTTAATGGCTAAATAGGAAAGCTGTGTACATTAAATTGCAGTCAGCTTCATGATGTAGTTTGTAATTTGAAAGAAGGCTGAAAAAATTTAGGTGGACAATAAGTACTTGATTTGTAGAGGTATAAGTTACCAACACATATTTAGTTGTTCTCAAGAAGGGAGTAAAATCTGGATTAATTTCATCAGAAAATTCAAACAAATTGTACTTAAGCCCATGCTATTCTTTCAATAACTAAAGTTCTGGCTACAAATTTGCATAAACAAGGATAGAAATTCTTTATTATGTGTTTTAATATATGAAATTGAAGTAGAGCTAGTAAAAAAGGGAACTAGGGAAGAGTCACTGAGGAACCAACAGTAGCAAGACTTGAGACTACCACTTGAACTACTGCCTTGTCTGTTACACTCAGCTCTTCAGTAGATGTAAAGCAGTTGCTGATACTCATATTTAGAGTGCATTTACCACTGTGCTGCCCACGCAGGTTCTGAAGAGTGTGAGCAATAGGCAGCCCCTCTGTGCACAGCAGCAAGCAGCATGAGCAGGAGATAGCATCTGCATGGCATGCACACTTCTGGAGGAGGTCTAGCTCAAGTGAGACTTCATTCTGTATTTCTTTCCAGCCCTGCTCTCTAGGTTGTGTCAGTCAGAGTATTTGTCAGGACACACAATAAAGAGACTGAAGACTTGATTTGTGTTGAAAACAATCTCCATACAGGTGAAGTTATTTCTAAACCAGGCTGGTTCACCTTTTGGCTCCAAATCTGGAGACAATGGAGTAACAAGTGGGATTTCTTAAGGGGTGGGGAATAGCAAGAAAAGAAGCTACAGCTGAAAGCAATGTGAGTCAAATGACTGCCTGAGATGGTGGTGTGTCACTTCTTGTGTAGGTGCTTCACAGCTGTTTGGCTATGGACCAGGATGTTCATCCCAGTCCTCAAGTGGTTGAAGTTGGTTGAAGTTACACCTAAATTCAAGTGTTCAAGTACTGAATGCACAACTGTGTTAATTAACAACTATTAAAATACCATCAAAAGTGGGAGAACAGAACTGAAGCTTCTTTCACTCATCTCAAGGTTACAAAAGTACCTGGAGAAATCAGGACAAAGTGTGTTTCCTTCTCTACAAATTCCCACATCACCCTCCCCTTCATTCCCACTGGATAAGCACTTCTCTTATTGCTGGAGTCTGAGCAGCTCTCAGCTGCTAAAAACCAATCAGGCCAGATGTGTGGAACCTATGCCTGGGTTAGAATGACTCCCTCAGCCTGAGAACCTTCCCTGAAGACAGGGGAAAGGTCTGAAGTGGAGTGGAACAAAATTGAGCTTCCCTGACCCCTCTCCCAGCCCATCTGCAAACCTGAGGGATGGTTCAGGCTCCTTCCCAGCTAAGTTCTGGTTAACTGGAAATGTACCAGGCTTGTACTAAAGTACGAAGCACCATGCTCCATACAGGCAATCCAGAAGGCAAAGGAATATCATCCTTGATATTTTCTTTAAACCACAGTTTCCAATATAAACCATGTATGCTACCGCTGTATGTGCTACAGTCTGGTAATTAACAGCTCGTTGTTTATGTCTGGGGTGAATAATAAATACATTGTGTCCCATCATCTCCTCTTCCCCTCCCCATCCCAAATAAGTAGGTTCTGTGAGTGCTTTTGAGGGCTGCCATTGGCTCTGAAGATGAGCTATCCTCGGCAGAAGGTACATTGAAAGGAGATAAGCAACCACCACAAGCGAGTACCTTAGTCCCCTCTCTGTCCCCTTGCCTCTATCTGCCTTTGCAGCCTCTGACATTCCATGGGGAAAGAAGCTGCAGCATAACTTCCTCTCTTTCCCCCCATCCTCACTGCTCCTGGGAGAGCAAAGAGGGTGGCTGGAGCCAGGGTGGTCCCATCCAGGCTCACGGCAGCTGCAGCAACTGTAGCCCTTCACCCTACAGGGGCAAAGCTGCTGGATGCTGCGGTGTGAAACCAGGGGAATGGAAAAATTTATGTCTTGCAACATTTTGTATCAATATACAAGCTGTGTCTTAGATGTTTCCCTGCAAATACAATCTCAGAAGCTACCTCTGTCATCATCACTTTTGAAATGAAGTATACATTTCTGTCTGTCATCAGGATGAGAAAGCTCAGCCACAAAGTAAATGCTCCTTAGAGCTTCAGGCTTTGAAGTGATTGTTCTTAACACGAGCAACAGGCATCATTTATTAAAAACCTTAGCACTAGAGCAGGGTCAAGCTGAGAAACTTAATATTCTGCTGCTTTACAAGTACTAACCTGGCACAAATTCATCCTGGCTTCTGCAGCTGCCCAGTATGATTTGAAGAGAGAGAGTGAAAATCTAATGAAGAAGGAATGGAGTTTGGGCTAGTAGATGCACTGGATACAGAGGAGCGTCACAGATACTGCTTCTTGTTCCCAGAGGAGAACGAGCTCAGATAGCTTTGGGCAGTTTGCAATTGCAAGGGATCATATTTTATTTTTCACTTGTGGCCAAGTCAGCTGCTGTATTAAAAAATGACCATGGTCAAAATCAGTGCCGGACACGGCTATGATATGGGAGTAAAAACCATGCTGTAGTACATCTGCTCCCCTGGCACACAGCCCAGCACGTTAACCAGAAATGTTGGGGAAGAGGGGAAGAGAGAAGAAGGAGCTATGGCCTGCAGAGGCTTCTGGCAGCGAGTGTCTCTAAGGCAAAATCTTCCCGTTTTGGGTGTGTTTGTGCATCCCTGTGCAGGACACTCTTACACATATGATCAGATGTTTTCCTGAATAGGAGCAATCTCAAGTGCAGGTTCACAAGCTTTTGTCCTGATCCCTGGCTGGGACCCATGAAAAGACAGGGCATAAGAAGCTTCAGGGAGCGTGTTGGGGGATGCAATTACCAGGTTTGCCAGCCTGGGCAGACATACAGGGAGGCAGCCAAGCGGGACTGGGAGGTCAGTCTGGGAGCTTCCCTGAGGATGCCCTGGGGTTGGCAGCCAGACCAGCAGGACCCTATTATTCTTCTAAATGACAGCCTGTGTTTGCTGCAGAGAAGCTGACCCCTCTGTGCTGCCTCATCCTGCTCACCCTACCCAGCTGCTGGAGACTGCAGCAAAAGGAGTCCCAAAGGCAATGATTTGGGGTCAGAAACCTCCTGACCCCCATCTGCCTCTTGCTAGAGCTCTGCAAGCTCTCACCCATGCTGCCAGTCCCCAGGGGATGATAATTGTAGGATGGGGTCTTGCAGCATAAGTGCTTGGGGAATTATTTCTTTGTCTGGATTTCTCTGCTGCCATCACAGAGGGGTACTGATCTCTGCCTGGGAGCCCTGTGTGCAGTCACTGTGTCAATATTTAATCATGGTAATTAGTAACAGGCTGGGTGGCTCAGGAATTCACAGCTCAGCATTGGCCTCATTCACCTCACCCATCTTTTGGGCACGTAAGGGATGTGTCTATGGCAGAGAGAAGGAGAGGCTTGTGGAAGTGCAGCTGCCCTGGTTTTTTTTTTACGTTTTATTTATAGGCTTTTACAAATCCTTTCGCTTTGGTGGCATATGATGCTATGAAACTAGGAAGAGAGGAACTTCATTCTAGGTCAAAAGGAGTTCTTTTTGTATCTAACCCATGGACAGCTGCCCTTTGCTACCAGTGTTTTAAGGCTTTTAAAAACCACAGACTGGCAGCAGAGCAGCAAGCTGCTTCTTTTCTCTGAAAACTGAGTTAGAGCAAGACCCTGCATGCCTCACCAAACTCTATCCTTTCACTATAGCAGAGTAGAAGATATATCCAGTTACATCGGTCAATAGCCTGCACCTCTCCCAAAGGTACCAGCTACCAGGAGTGGGTCCTCTCTGTTTCAAGGCATGAGGTTCAGCCAGCAGAGTGGGACCAACTGCTTCTGAGATCTTTAGTAATTTCTGTTCAGGAGGTACAAATTAAGCTCTCCTTGGAGACATCATAAATCAGATCCAAGGCTGCCTGCTTTGAAGAGCCCTTCCAACACAGCAGAAGGACTCTCACTTGTGATGTGCTTGAGCCATGGCTCCAGGACATACCCATTCTTCATCTCTGAAAGTTCAAGTTAATAGCTGTAGGAAAATTAATTAATAGGTGTAATTAAATCAAAACCAAATGCAAAGAGTTGAGAGGGGAATGAACGATGAAATAGCAGATAAAACCTAACATTGATAAATGTTGCTGGGACTCTTTTTCCTGTAAAAGAGAAAATGGGGAGGGAAGATGCTAAAGGTCTGTGAAGTCATAAGTGGTGTGACCATGGAGAACAGGAAAAAGGTTTTAACTTTCTCCTCCAATACAGGAGGAGGAGAAAATGAAATAAAACTAACAGAAGGCAGATTCAATTAAGCTCTTCATCAAAATATACTCAAGTTCTGGAATATGTTACTTAACACAGGATGTGGATGCCCCAAATTTCACTCAACTAGTATTCATGAAGGAACAGATATCTAGGGGAGACCAGAAATGGCTGTAGTGACCTTCTTCCCCTTTTCTTTTTAGCCTAATTTATTTTTAGTAGCGGAAGGGAAGTGGCATGTAGCCATCAGAATGGGAGCTGCATTGAGTCCTGAACAGGAGAGACCTGTCAGACAGGGAAACAAAATTCACAATTCATATGAGAAAACATACATCTCCATCACATATTGAAACTTCTGATGTTAGCACTTACTGCACATCAGAAGACAAGTCACTAGTTCAGTGTCTCCTCCTCATCCATCCTTATCCTCTCATATCCTCATCAGGGCACTGATCACACCACATCGGGTGTCCAGGATATATGACTGATAGGAGATGTAGGTTTGAGGTGGCCACACCACTCACCAGTCTCAGCACTCTGCAGAAATATGGATCAGTGGGCCAAGTACTGATAGCAGTGCTCCAAGACAGCGGGTAAGCTGTGCTCCTTCTTTTTTTAGAGTGCAAATACTACAAAATATTGTAAATGCAGTGTGATAAGCCTCTCTCCTGCGGCTGACCTGTGGGACCACAAACTGGGAGAAGGTCTGCGACACTGGTGTAACAAAGGGGGCAGCAAGGCAGGGACTATCCATCAGGGGCCAGTGTGAAGGGACCCAGCTACTTGGCTCTCTCTCCTTACATGGCTGTACTGAGCTGTCATCTCTGTGATGCCTGGTGAGACCCACCTACCACCCTATCAGCTGCTCACTGCCTCACACAATGCAGGAGATCTCAAGGTGTCATTGTCACCTTGCTCTGATGCCTGTGTGCACATGCCAGTGTGTATGCTTTAACTACAGTCATGTGAACACCTATGCATGTATTTTTATGGAGATATAACCAGGGATTTTGGGTCTGCTGCTTTCCAAGTAGATGAGGATTTGGAGCTCTTTCCTTCCCAGAGGAGGCAATTAGGTAGTCTGTTTTAATAAGGGCAGTATCCTTTCCTGCCAGTGATCAGTGAGGATGACTGCCACAACAGCCAAATGGTGCAGCCAGCAAGCATTTGGCTTAATCATTTCTTGACAGGACCTGGTCTCTGTGGAACATTCATAAATAATTATGCTGGGGGCATGGGAGCTTGGCTCATTGCTGCAGACCCTCAACAAGACAGACAACAAAACCCCAACCAAATCCTGAATCTTTTCTAATTATTGCTGTGAGGCTTCCTACTGAACCGAGTTCAGAACAGAGTTTCTTGTTCGTGCTGCAGGGGAGAGGGATGGCATTAGCATCCCTGGGGGCTCATGAGTGACAAGCAGAGGGAGGGGGGAATATCTAGAGGTGAGTGAATAGGGAGCTTCACTCTGAGGGTGACAGCTGCGAGGCTCCATGTCCCCTGTGCTCCTGACAACAGTGCCTCCTGGAGCTTTTGTTTCTCTGCAGCCAGGATGACAGCCGTGTGCCACTCTTCACCGGAGTGCGCCTTCATTCCAGGCATGGATGCTGTGCACATGGCATCGAGCATTGTCAGTGCCTGACAAACAATAGGGCATCAAGGAAAAACAAAAGGGTGGCTTTCTTCTAACACAGAGTTTCTCATTTCCAAGCAACAAAGCTTTCAATGAGAACATCTTACCTGACTGCACCACTCCACATAGTCAGGAAATATGGGCTGTGCTGGTGATGATTAGAAAAAAAGCTGACTTTTCAATGCAAATGAAAATTGGTAACGAGAGAGCATAATAAACTGAGAGCTTTCCAGGTTCTGTTTTCTCATTCCCCACCCTGCCACCTTGCTTGCATCAGTCATCCTCCCTGTGCTCTGACCCTGCCTTGATGCTGTCAGCACATTGTGCTGTGACCTCTGTGAATGCAGCAGTGTACCCTCCTGACCCATGGCTGTGTCAGAGAGAGGGAGGGGCTCTGCTCAGCCCAGATGAGCCACAGTGCTGTGGAGGCTGCAGGTGAGCCTGACACAGCCTTACAGCACCAAGTGTTTGCTTTGCTGGCTGGTTTCACTTCTGAATTGTGCTCTGGCACGGCAGAATAACACTCAGGGGGAACTCCAGGTGTGTATCTGAATTTGATATTGTATGGCCTTCACCACCTCGTGGACCTCTTCAAGGCTGTGAGTGCTGGATTAACTGCTTTGGCTTGTCTAGAACAAACAGAGAAAACTCCAGGATGGGCTGGAATGCAGGAGAGTGGTTTGGGAACTGTCTGTGACTCTGATGAGGCCTTTCCTGTGAACCCTTGACAGTTGCATTCCACATTCTGTTCTTTCCCTGCTTTTCACTCAGTTCTCTAACACAAACCTCTTGCCTGTTCCCACGCCTGCCTCTGAGCTGGAGGGGGCTGCTTGAGCCATTTTACCTCTGCACCTCTTGGTGTTCCTAGCCACTAGAAGCTCTGCAGAAAGAGCTAAGGGTGACAGTTTCCAATTTAACATGCATGGATGATAACACACTGTGGTGAAAATGTGTGGGAGACCTCGATTCACTCGGGTAAGCGTTATCCATAAGACACTAGGAGGACCACAGCTCTGCTGGAGACCTGTATTTGGCATCTACCAGCACACCAAAACAAAAGCACTTGATATATTTCAGTATTCAAAGGAAAGCAATGACCCAGGGGAGTAGGAATGTCTAAATAACACTATCAATAAGAAAAGACTGTAGAAATGGGCAGTGCTTAGTAAGACCAGAAAGGAAAACAGAAGATTTAGAATGAGGACTACAGCCCTTAAACATGCTGTTGCTGATGGGCAGGGAATAGTCTTTCCACCACAGGCAGGACAAAGAAAAGTGAACTTAAACTTCAGCAAGGGAGACTTAGACCAGAAAATTAAGTTTCCTAACTCCAGGCATTGTGAGACACTGGGAGAGATTTCCTAGGTGTTTATTGAGTCTCTGTTGCTAAAGGTTCCTAAGAGCAGACTAGAAAAACTCTTGTCAAAAATCTAGTTTACTTTGAATTGATTCTGTCATGGAGCAGAATGGTAGACTAGGTGGATACTAGAGGCCTGAGGCAGTCCTATTTCCTGAGGCACTTTTAGATATGCTAATGATCTAAAGAGTTCCTGAGAGCTAAGTATTTGTTTTTAGTACCAAGCATAGCTGGTATATTTGGCATGGTCTTAATCATGGTCTGGCTAAAAAGAGAAGCTTCCCTTTCAGTCATCTAGCAATTTTCCAAGCAAATTATCTGTATTAAAAATACTATTCATGGCATGTATTTTAAAAGCACCATATTCTTCAGTTTCCCCGCCAGCCACCTTCTGAATACAGAGTACATAAAATCCTTGGGTCACACATTTATGAAGCCTGTGTCCCCATGGGCTTCTTAAGTTACCAAGGATCTGTGATTTATGACAAGAAGCAGCCTTGAGTGGCTTTGACCAGGGTTAGAAGTCCTTACACATGGAGGTAAGGTGTCAAGTCAGAGGGGCTGGGAATACCCATCACAGGCTGGAACAAGCACCAGGGACACTCCACTCTGGAGACTTCCAGTTACTGTCCAGTGTGGTACAGAACTTTCCAGAAGAGCATGAGCTAGCCTGGCTTGGCTTACTGTGCTCACCAAAATCACACAGGTTCAGATGAGGCAACATGCCAAAATCCACTGCTAAACTGACACCCATGGAAAAATGGAGAACAAAAAGATAGAAGAGCAAAGAGAGATAAGTACACATGGGGCACTGCAAAGCCAGCCACCTGCTTGTGCTGCCAGCCCTCTTCCTTCATGAGTGGATCCTGCAGGAATGAGAGGCAGAGAAGTGTGCACAACCGTAGGGGAAATTATCTCCCATGCTGGTGATGCAGAATGAAGAAAACTCTATCTCCAAACCCATGTGGGGAGTAGGATGGTGCTAAGCTCTGCCTTAAGTCTTCTTTTGTTGGGAAAGTCCTGGCAGGATGGATCAGGAATTCTGTGGCAACCTGATTTAAATATGAAAACATACAGAGTACGTATGAAAATTAATGCGCCATTCAGAGCCTTCTGTGCTGGGCTGGGGCTTGCTTCTGACAAGCTTACACTAAGAAGCAATTAACTTTGAAAATTAGCTGATTGGACCAAGAAATCGAGGCAAAAAAATTCAGTCTGACAGTCATTTCAGGCCAATTTCTGTTCTTTGACACTGTTTCAATAAATTCCATTTTTCATCTGCTATTATTGTGCTTCTCCCCAAAACAGTGCACAACCTTAAATTCCCCAGGCCTTGGGGATTTTGGGAGAATATGGATAAACTCATTAGCAGGAGCAAAATGATCACTGAATGATTTAATTTGCATAGACATTTAAATGGCTGCTTGCAGACATTTATTTCACTAAAAGGAGTAGAACAGTTTCCTTTCGAAGTTACTGCCTGAAACTGTCTCGTGCTTTGGAGAACAATTTGCTGACAGTTCACACTGAGTTTTCTTCATGTGATGATGGTTAGTTTGAAAATAACTGAGGTAAAACTTCACCAAATGCCTTGTTCCCAGTTACACTAGCTCCTGAGCTTGTCTCTTGCTGAAAGCTTTTGCTTCTTGGTCTGTTTTGACATCCCAGTTTTTCAGCAAGTTATGGAGACTTTAGCAGTTGCCAAGCATGGAAGTAAGGTAAGTATAAGCCTTTGGTAAAGGGAAGGAGACAGATGCATTAGCTACCTGCCAGAATTGAAATTTACCAGGGGTGTGTCTGTCTGACCCAGCTCAGCACCAGGTTGCTTTGTGCCACAGACGTGCAATGTCTACCTTGGCACTCAAGGCTGGCACACAATGAGTTATTGTGCAAAGGATGGAAATAATAGAAAAGGTGACAGCAGTTTTAGACCTCTTTGTCTTCTGGGAGCCCTGGTTGCTAGAGCAGATGAGCCCTTCTGTCTTGATGACAGCATGCTGGGATGAGCCCCTGTGAGCAGCCCCAGGTTCACTGGTGCTCCTACAGCGTGATACCCACCCTACAGACTCACCAGTCACTGACAGCAATCTGGTCCAGCATGTGGACTGAGCTTTGAGGAGTCCCTTGGACAACATGCTCTAATGCCCTTATTGATAAAATGATAGTTCCTGAATAGGTGCATGCGGTATTTCCAGTGGATAAGACATATGTTATCCCCACTGAATGCACGAATATTGATTAATAACACCCTGCTGTGTGAGCATTGTGGTTATCCTGTCTGTGAGATGCACCATGGTTAAGCAGCAAAGGCACAGCACCCTTGACACTGAGACTTGTGCTTGGATGGACAATGATGGGCTGGGGAGCAGTCACAGGCTGCTCAGCACACACAGGAAAGCAGCAAACCTGCAGATTACACCCCGTAGAATAACCATAATCCTTATACAACCATTTCTGGTTCCCATACAAGACACGCAGAAACAGCTAAGCAAGCAGTTGGTTCTCCATATGAAAACAAAGTAGAGGGAAAATAAGAATACAACCACAGGATTCATAAAGCTCCACATGCTCAAGGGCACTGGGATCAGGCAGCTCTGCTGAAGCAAAAGGCCTTTCATGCCACTTCATGTGTGCGTGCGAACTGCACCCTCGCGAATTGCTAGCTTGTCCTTTAGGAGCCGGTTAGATAAATGAGATTCCAATATCAGAGCTAATGCTCCTTTGAAGTGTCGCTTTGCCTTTGTGCGCTTCTGTCTCTGCATTATCAAAATGTCTTCCACGAAGCTTTATTATCACTGATAACGTAGAACTAAGAGGCAAAATTTTCTATTCAAGGATTGAGTAGTTAAAAAAAACAATACTTCCCTGGATACTGGAAAATCAAATAGAAGACTCCAGGGCAGAAGGGCTAATTAAAAAAAAAAAAAAAAAAAAAGCCTGCTTTACTATGAAAACCCTTGAGGGGAGATAAAAGCTGAAGGGAGGTGCATGCTTGAATAATAAAGCCTTAATGAGTTTGGGTCCGTGTCTAATACAAACAATTGATTTTGGCTGCTTGATGAAGTTAGCTATTTGATTAGAAAAATTTAATTTAAATGGACAGTGCCCACTAAGATCACTCTACTGGCAAAGTTTCTATTGCTGTTATAAGTAACTACAATTTAAAAAAAAAAAAAGGAAAAGACAAGAGTGAAAAAATCTTTTGGGCAATCACTTTTTTTTCGTACAGCTGGCAGAATTCATTGTATGTCTTAGCTTCTCTCTTTGCTATGTCCACTTTTTGTGTGATTCATTTGGTGTCTCAGTAGTAGCTTGTCAGAAGTAGAAGGTAGCTGGAGGAATAGAATTTAAAAGATAACAGGAAGATGTGACTGTAAAACATCAGCAAAATATAGCTGCCCTGCTTTATAGAAGCCAGGGACAGGAGATATTTCTGTGATATTTACACTTGACATTGGGCTATTTCCAGTTTGAGAGCACCCACTTAACTAGGCATGAATTTGGCAAATCATTCTCAGAGCAAATGCTTTGTTTTATTTAGAAAGAACAGGCCAGGAGCTCGACTGGACCACTGACATACCTCAAGATATTACGACTAAAGCTAGGCTAGTCTTAATATCTTGGGGTGTTATCTGAGCTTAGGGTTTGAGCTTCCTTTGTAGTAAATGGGAAGAGTGTGAGTCATCTCCCCCCAATGCAGACATTTCAAAGAGGCCAGATGATTCATGCCTACGAGTACCTACTTCACTGATTATAAAGGCCAGCTCAGATGGAGACATCTGATGTCAGATGAGATTACTCCAACCTTGACTTCGGACATTACTGATTCAAAACCTGAAGTCGGAAGAAGAACAAGAGACACAGACTGCTCAGCACCTGTATGGTATGTTACTCTAACTGAGGACTTGATAAGAAATCTTGTGTCTGATTGCTTTCTCACATCAGTGTACTGTGTACTCTGACCAACTAGAGAAGAAAGTCACCATCCACTCAGATATCTCCTACTATGCTTCTGCCTTACAGGAATGACTGCCTGGATCAGTTTAGCAGGGGCAAGGTTGTGGATTAAACCCTGTGGCTCAGGCTATGCAATCGTTCAGATGCATAACAATCAGTGGCTGTAGTGGTTAATTTTAGTCTGAGCATCTGTGAGAACCATGCCAGCAGACACAGGAGTACATGGTGTGGGAATACAAATGTCAGCAAGACAGCAGATTTTCAGAATTAAGACAGGACCAAGTAGTAGTTCCCTTTTTCAACCCCCCTGTCTTCAGTCATCAGGCCTTGTCCTCCTCAGACTGTGACAAATGGTGACAGTGGCCACTGGTTCATCCACAGCAACTGAGATCCAGCTGCAAGGGTCACTGAAGAGATCATCCAAAAACTCTTGTTTGTTGGTGGCTGTAACACAATCACATGCTGAGGAGGCAACCTCTGTAGCATTACCCGGGAGCTCAACCTAATCTTGAGTATCGACAAAGACCATCTTTCCCCAGGGTCACAATCTCCCTGAGGGGCCAGCTAAATAGGGGTTGCCAAGTTTATCAATTGTGGCACCATCCCTTCACATCAACAGTAAATGCTGCATTCCAAAAGCAAACCTGTCTTTTAGTCATCTACAAAGTTGTCTTTGGAATGGATGAAAGATTTAGGGCTCAGCCAAAATGACTGCATGTCTGATGCATGTTATTTCTGCTCTCTCCCCAGTAGTTATTTTGGGCTCTGTAGAGTTGCCCAACTCAGCTCCCTAAATACTGCCCACACTGGGTTCTGGGTATGTGTTGCATGGACATGTCATTGGCACTGAGATTGTGTTTCAGGCATCTAAAATTCATGTGCCCATCTTGTAGCTCTGCACATTCCTTAGAGATTGGTGTGTTTCCACAACCAATGACTGTGACTGCACAAAGGGTTGATGCATGTTGGCTAAAATTATCTACAACACATCTAGGAAATGGGCAGTATAACAACATCCATTGATCATAATAATACTTGTAATACTTACTCTTTGTTTCTGAAACAAAATCTGTTTAACCATTCAAACATCACAGGGAAATTCTGCTGTTAGGGCTCACCAGCATTACAAAGCAGACCCTGGTGCTGAAGTTTGCTGCAAGTGTTGTCTTGTGCAAATATATTGCTCAGAAACAGAACAAATATATATTGAATTCCTACAGATTTTTATCCTATTTCCCCTCATTTGCCTCCAGCTATGCCCTCCACAGCACTCCCAGCTTCCACCCAGGTCATCTGATAAAGTAACAAGGTCTATGATGCTGTCCCTTCTGAGTCCATGCACTGAAGGAAACTAGGATTATGGAGAGCTGATCTCTAAATTGCTGTTTATCTGTATAGTTTGCAATTTCACCACTTGTGGAAGAAGGGCAGGATAAAAGGAAGGGTCAACACATGCAATTTTGCACTACTGCAGAATCTGATATGGTACAAAACAGCACTGTGGACACAAAGGCTTTGCCTCAGAGACCAGAGGAGGGAAGGAGTTGTGTGCAAAATTGTCTTTTTTGATATCAGTGATGAGGATTTTGAAATCCTCTAATTTAAAACTACTTTGGCATTTTTTCTCTCTCTCTCTCAGGCTTGTTGGTGATGTTCAGTGTTGAAACCAGTTCTCAGTTTGCTCCATCCCTGGCAACTACTGAGTTCCACCTGCATGCCAGCAATTGCACCTACTACGGGCAAAAGGGTTTAGAGATCCAACTTGCTAAGTCCTACGTTGTTCTAGTTCAGGGATCATCTCCTTCTTATGAGCACTCACGGATTGTTTAGATTGTTTTCCTTGACTATGCAAGTTCCCAAATAGAAATATTATTACTTATATCCATCAAGTCTCTCATTAATTCAAATTCTGCCCTCTAACAAAAAAACCATAAAATTACTCCTAAGGGAGGAGGTTGCTTCTGAGTCACTGACACAACAGCTTGTTCCTTGTTCTCATGGGCTTCCCAGCATATCTGGCCTTTATTACCCCCTCTTTCTGGTTTTATGAGTCCTCGCTTGGATTACCGTCAGCTGCCAGAGTCCTGCAAGGTGGCAAGAAATGAACAGGAACATCTGGGTATTTCTCTTAGAGCTGCCAGTCACTGTCACTGCTGAGTAAATGGCCTGAATAGCACTCATTCACACTGCCAAGTAGCACCGAACATGAGTTTGGGGCATCTTTCAGCAAAGAAATGTTGAATTATGGATCTGCCCTTATTTTTGTGTTTTGGAGGCTATTGATCTGAAGTGATTAGGCATTGGAGTACGCGTGTTATAACATGGCACGATAGCTAGCCATTCAATGACCTAGCTAATGAGGAAAGATGATCTCAGTCTGTTTATGAGAAGCAAAATGCTTCCTGCAGTGGCCATATGGCAAAACAACTTGGTGTGTGTAGCATTTCACTTCCACATGGCTGGGTGAAATCCTGTGTGAGAAACAATGATGTGAGCCTTAGTCCTGGAAATCCTCACACATGCTACACTCTCAACACACAGGCAATGCCTTTTGAATCAAGAACGGAACTTTGGCCTCACCTTTAAATGCAGTAGCCAGGCTTGTGATTGGCTGCAAAGGCAAGTCACATCCAAAAGCTTCTTGCTGCTGGAATATGAGGACCATGGTGGGCCACTACTGCTGTGGTGTGACTTGCCTTTCTCTTGTGACAGTGATGAGTGTCTCTAATGAGCATCAGAGTTGTTCCCCATCTTAGATGAAGGCAAGAGCAGGCCTGACTAGACGTGTTAGCATCACTGCTCATTTTCTGGCAAGCAGGACATTAACTGATCGTGACATGGGGAACAGCAAGATTGAGTTTGTAGTTTCTGCTTGTTTGTTTCATTGTTTAAGTTAAGAGGACTGTAATGAGATAAAGTACCCTCTAGGAAAAGCTAATTGGATTTGAATAGCTTAATTAATGGAGACAGTCACCTACATAACTCCCTTCCCCCCCCCCCCCCCCCCCCCCCCCCAAATTATGAGGATCTGCAGTCTGCAGGGAGTAAAAATCAGCACAATTTATGATACAGTACTCAGGTATTGGTTAACAACAATATTATTAATGGTTGATGAGGAACTGGAAGGTTTTTCTGTTCAGGTAGGATATATGTACATTCCAATGTCATGAGCCATACAGCAAAATATTCACCACTAAGAAGAGGAGAACTTTATATTCAGTTTTGTTTTTTCTTTCAAAAAAAATACAACCCAGTTGTAAGATAAATAAATGAGAATTAAAAGATGACAAAATGATGAGCAACCAGCAGATATCTACTTCATGGTTGAAGTGCTGGTTGAAGGTCTTCATCTGAAATGAAAACATTTCCCATTTAACCCGAAGAAATTTTCTTATGATTACTGTTAATATTGATTAAGCTGATGAACTCACAGTTGTAGCATTCTTGGCCACGATTTAAAAACAGTAAAAGGAGAACATTTGTGTTACATTCCCGCTGCCTGTTGGAGCAGGAAAAAGATATCATCCAAATATGGTAGTAGAGCTGTTCTCTAAACTGTCACCTCCCATAGTCTTCAGGGATCACCTGAACCAGACAATGCTCAGCTGATAGTAAATTTGATAATGTCTTTCTCAGCGTAAATGGGGGATTTACAGAGAAGGAGCAGAACTTCCCCTCCCTCAGACTCCACAGGAAAGAGGTATCAGGAAAGAAAGGGCATTGCTTTAGTCAGTTGGGAGGGAGGGGAGAACGATGATGGGATGGGACACACAAAAGACCACTGGCTTGGGAGGGACTTCAGAGAAGCTGGGAGAAATAGTTTAAGATACACATTAATGGGAGCCACAGACCATTTGAAATATCCTTTCAGCCTGCCTAAAGTATGCCCTGCCAGACTGGTACTGTGATGGACCAAGGGACAGAGTTAAGGTTGTAACACTGACAATTCTAGTGTTCACTCATGGTGCTCCATACCATTTTCTCAATGTTAGGTGGGATGTTTCTGTGAAACACAGCTCTTCTATTAGGTTTCCATAGGGTTTTCCTTTAAAGTAGAACCAACACTTAGCAGAAGTTCAACGTACCCAGGACATCACCTCCTGAAGTCCCTGCTGGAACTTGAAGGAAGCTCCAAGCTGTTGAGTCAACTGGAATGTTCCTACCTCCTGAGGTGTCTCTGGCTATGTCCATGTCCATGATAAGGGATGGCTTCCCAGAGACTCTTGTTTTGGCACCTACACACTGCTGATTGTAGTGCTGACAGACTGGCTCTATCACCTTGTGATGAAATCAGGCATCTTAATTGTCTTGCAGGATTTATAGTTTTTAAGTGCTCAGTGCTTACACTCTCTGTGGAGGTCTCTGGAGATCAAGTTTACTGTGAAGATCAATATCAGGTCTCCTTTCAAGTGCAAAGTACAAAGAATTAGCTACTGTGCACCAGTGTAACAGGACATCTCTTCCCATCGCTTTGCCTTTGATTAAGAAACAAAGGAATCCATGGCAGAACTTCTGCCACTTGCCAGATGTCCTTTTGGCTATCCTGCTAAACTGCAAAGAACACCGGGATTTGATTTGCTTCCTCTTTCTTTTACTTTTATTATTTTCAGTCATGGTGTCCTAATAGTGAGAGGAAATATTTGAACTCTGTTGTTCAGCAGATTTCTGGACATTCTAACAAATGCTTTGTGAAAAGTCATATTGATATGGTGAGGTGTATTCTAGTGGTCTTAATGTCACTCTAACATTTCAGATTTCTGCAAATCTTTGAAAGTGTATCCTTCTGCAAACAAGCTCAGAATCGCTTTAACCGATGTTACAGCTTTTTGAGTCAGTAAGCACAGCTTCTAAATACATGAAATCTAAGCTTGGCTCCTACCTCTCCTTTCCTTTCCTTTCCTTTTTTTCAAATCTTCTTGTTTGGTTTCACCACCACATATAATGCATTGGTTCTGAATATCCTTAACAGAGTAAATATGTTAAAGGTCTTGTGCTCTTGAAGCATCATGTCACAAAGGGGTTTTCCTTGGAATATAACTGACACCTTCAAATTTGTCTTCTTTACACCAATAAATATTCTAATGAGATCATTTTTGCCGAGAGCATTTTCTGTCCTCCAGTGTTAATCCCCATGCAGGTCTCCTCAGGCCTTAGGAGTAATCAGGCCCATCATTGTTGATAATCAGTCACAGCTCTCCTGAACAAACATGTGCCCTGCTGGTACTCCATCCACAAACCAATGCCAGGCTAATGAGGCAGCAGGAGCAGGGCTTTTTTCTTTGATTGAACTTTGGGAATGCAAATTCCCTTCTCACCCTTTTGACAGATATGGCAGAGAATCTCTGGAGAGATACAGCTCTCTTTAAAACAGTCCTTTTACTTCATCATGAACATTTACCTACAAGAATGCCCAGGTTTTGTGCTGCAAAGTGTAGTCATAAAAATGGACAATCCATGCTGGGACAAGAAACCCAATTGCACTGAACAAGAAAAGGGATTTAAGACATAAGTGGAGCATGAAGGGGCCAACCATCTGACCAGGAATTATAGAGACAGTTCCCAGCAGATATCCATTTCCCAGAGTTTACAGAAAAACCTTGGGAAGCAGAAGATAACGTAGTTAGGCCTTGAAGCCCTGTTGTCTTAGATGGGTGAAAAATTAAAAATAGAGCTTTTCCCACAGCTTCATTCCAGGTACCTTACTCAGTAGGAACAGAACCCAGTTTTTTCTTGATGCAGGGCCTTACATTTTTTCTGGTAAACAAATTTATACATCTTATTTTGCAAACCTACAGTCACAGAGATTAACAAAGCCCAGAAGTGACAAAAGTATGTAAATTACACTCCTCCTCACTGTAAGACACTAACTGTACTGCTTTTCAAATGAAAAGCATAAAAGCATATACTTGACTATGTTTATGTACAAGAAGAGGTGCTATGTTTGCAAAATGTCCATTTCCATAACACCCAACTCTTTTTCTGAGAATTCATATAAGGAAACTAGTAAAATAAATCACAAAGTTAATTAATGATTCAGAGATCTCATTTGTATGAATCCACTTCATAAAATATATATATATGTGTGAAATGGAAGTCAACTGGCCATAAAACAAAGCAAAAAGTGAGTCACTGTGGAAGGAAAGCTATTTTTAGTCAAATTTTAAAGAAGTGCGTTCTATTCAAGGCTTCATATCATGCTCTATTAAATTATAAGAGTGAAAACAGGTTCTGATTTAAGAAGAGATAGCACAGCAAGATGCAACGTGTCAGAAATATAATTGTGTACTGTGTGCTGATGTTCTGCTTGTCTTCAATTTGTTGGAGCTGACCAAACAGGGAAGATGATCATAGCCAGGAGACTCTTAACCCTCAAGACTCTAATCCCACAGCTCTTACATATAGCAGCAATATTTCCCCCTTGTGTAATCAATAGAGCAATTATTTAAGAATTCACAGGAAGTAAATCCCCCAAAGTACAATTTTAGTCACTGGGGCTGGAGGAGACAGCTATCTTTGAAAATTAGGCTATAAAGATAAAACTCTTTGAAAATTAGGCTATCAAGATTAAACTGACAAATAATATAGGCATGGATAGGGTACCTCTCAGGGGCAAATGAAGCCTGGGTGTCATGCAACTAAATATATACTGCAAATCTGGCTCCAAGTGCTGCCAACACCCATCCCTGTCTTACCATGTTCCAGCAGAAATGGTGAACCCATTTTCCTCCAAGGAGCTTAACTTGTCCTCACTCATGACTCCTCTTGTGGCACAGCAACCTCTTCTAGTCCCAGTCCCACACAGTTCTTTTCATGTCATGGTGGCCAAAATCTGACATACAGGCAGCTTGAGCAGAGGCAAAGAAATGTATGTTTAAGCAAAAAAAATGAAAACTGTTCTGGGGTAAAATGCTATCTCCAACACAAGGTTTGACAGCCCTGGTTATTCAAGGAGAGAAAGGAAAGACATGTTTTGACTTCTGTAATCCAAAATGGCCAACCTTAGGCTTCTTACAACGTTGTCGGAGAAAGGCAATGCCCAAGAAATGGAGGCTGCTGTAACTGAGGGGTTACAGTGACCAAGCTGGGTGCAATCTGTGGTGTTCAAGTCCAAAGTACTAACAAAATCTTAACATGTAGGAGAACATTCATTTTACCCAAATTTAGTCTTCTAGATACCAAGCATCCACACAAACCTTGATACAGAGTTTATTTCCATAGCTTGTGGAGACCTGTCCATCACTGGGGCAATTATCACATGCTAAAAAAGGAGTGTGAGCTTGGTGGGCTGAAAGGCTTTTGGAAGATACCTATCACTGACCATTGACTAAGTGGAGGATGCCAACCTTTTCCTCCTTAGTCTCAGGACTGATTTTCATTCAAAAGACTACCTTTCTGACTAAGATTTATAATTCCCGCCTGTACCACAAGATAAATGCACATGTAGAGAAAAGAGAGTACATTGCAAAAGAGACTTCCTTGCCCAGAGCTTTTCAAAATAATTTGAAACGCAGTTTCTTCTCAAAGTTCCCGGTTTTGGTGAGTACCCCAGGTACCTCTGGAGTGAAGAAGGAGAGCTGAGCAGCCTAGTCAAGTCTATTCTTCTCTACGTGCTCTGAAAAAGAATTTCCACAGTAACAGAAGAGTGACTGATTGAAACCCAGATGCTTTCTGTCCTTCTCCCGAGGTTCCTTCTGGTGCAGGAGGCACAGGCAGGTGGCAGGAGGTTCAGGCTACAACCTGCCACCAGAGGCTCTTCTGTATTCTCTCTGGGGTTGATAACTCCTTCTGCCCACAAGCTGTACTGCTTTAGCCATTCCAGCACAAACACAAATGGGCATAGCTAACCTGAAGAGAACATTTAGGACATACATCTACACTGCCCTAAAAAGTATGGAAAAAATACCTAAAATTGCTTTTGAAGTTATCCCTGTGTCTCTTTTCACTGCCAAGTCAGAGAAACAATTCATTGGTTCCCTACTGCCAGCAATAAGTGACTTTTCATTGGGAAATAGATGCTCCTGGTGATTTCTGAGAGTGTCACAGAAAAATGTTGGAAAACTAACATGTCCTTAATATTTGTGTTCTTATGGTTATAATCATAGTGAGAAAGACCAGCAAGAAGCTCACTATGGCAAAAAAACTCAGCAACTCTTAATAAATTAGGACATCTTGTGTCTAGAGAGGGATTGAATAATGTACTCATTAAACTTCAATTCATAATGATTTTCTTCTGTACTGCAGTGCTCAGAAATGGAATAGTTCTGGAAAAGTCTGCCAGAAGAGCCAGAACGTGGTTCCAAAATACTCCTATTTACCAAGACAACTATTCTGGATAGGTAACAAATCCAAAGGTAACAGGAAAAAATGGAAAAGAAGGAAAGGAACTGAGCATTTAACTTGATAAACATCTCAGGAGATGTTGCCTGAGATTAGTTGATGATTACATGGGCTGCTTGGCAGTGTGCTTACGTCAACCTTTGCTTTTCTTCTAGGCTTTTCCTCTTAACCCATAATACCACAGGGTCATACTCATTTGGTATTGCCCACACATCTAAAGGTCATTCGATGATGGGCAAAATATATATAGAGAAAAATCTCAATAAATGTCATTTGCAATCTGAGGGAGGGAAAAACAAGAGTGATTCATTTTGAGAACAGTGAGCTTTCTGAGCTAAGGTATCCATTTACCTGGAGGTCTGATGTAGCTGGTCTTTGCTCCAGAATTTTGTATGTGGTGGGTTCTGACTTGCAGAGGTCTGGAAAAGTAAGTTTGAGGGAAAAACAAAACAGGTGGTTTTGCTCTCTTGCATCCATGCTGCCAAAGGAAAATATAAGAAAAACCTGTAAAAACTCTCAGAAGACCTGTTTCCCTTCAAATCACTCTATTCTTAGCACTGGTGGTTTTCTGCAAGTTGTCTGTTGCATATGACTAGGTCATTTCATCGCAAGCATGTGTTTTACACGCCATAAAAGAAAATTTTTAGCTCCCTCAAAGTTCTTTCTTGACAAAAGCCTTGCTTTTCCTTTAAAATTCCTCCCATGCTTTGAATGCAGAGTGCCCTGTGTCTGACTTCACTACTCCATTAGACACAGAGAGGGCAGACCAAGGGACATAATGGGACAACAGATTGGCCAGCCTGTGTGCACGTTGGTAATTGCCTGTTCCTGGCTCCTCTGGAAACAATGGAAGAGTAGAAGTAGCTGGTCTGCAGAGGAGATGAGGCATAACATCTCCCTGGGAGTGCCACCTGCCCAAGCACCCCTGGCCCTGCCATCCTGGGCTGTCCTGGCAGGGACAGGCCAGCTCAGAGGGCTGCTCTGAGGCTCTAGTCTGATCCTGTCTGCTACCATTTGTTACCATTGCCCAGCATGGGCATCTTGCTCCCATCTGCTGCACTTTCCATGTGCTGATTCTGCCAGGAGCAGCAATGATGCTGGTAGGGTTGGGTGCTGGACAACCTTGGATGATGAATTTGGCCCTTAGTGTGTTACAAGAGGGAGCAAACAGCATAGTAAGCACCAAAGTGTGACTTAAACAACAAGACTTGCTAAAGGCATGTCTTTCTCCATGTCCCCAGCTGGACTTGCTGAGTTCATTGATTTTAATGGAGTTATTCCAGCCTACCTAGCTGAGATTACAGCCCATTAGATGATGTATCACCTTGTAAAATTCCAGTGAATGGTACAGTTAATTTTCTCATTTGTTGGTTCTGCCATCTGGCACAACTTTCTTATATCCTTCTCCATTCACTATCCCTTGAAAATATATTTTCTGTTCTCTATAGACTGTCACTTTTCCCTTGCCAGATATTAGCTTCATGACTGAACACTTCTGATTCCTTTTGAAATCACAACATCACTTTTTTCCCCCTGACAATACCCTCAGGTGTCTGTTATGAGATGTTGGATTGTGTTGCCAGGTGCACTTTGAGTTAAAAGAAAACAGCTCCAGTTTGGACAAACATTTGTGCAGCTTCACAGCTTTAATGGATCCTGGTGACTATAAATAATAAAGGGAAACTAAATAATACACTACTCCATTTTGGAATTCACCTCCTGAGAGGAAGTTGCCTAATTTTTAGGACAGACAGCTATCATTCTGCAATGGCACAGGATCATCCTGTAGTGGATGAAAAGTCATGGATGTCACATACACCAGAATGACACATTTAATCTGTAAACTCTTTGTGTTTGATACAAAACGTTCTCCCAAAAAGGCTTGTGCTCACCTATTGAGGGGTGGGATTTGGAATTTTCCTGCAAATATTCTCACATTTGATTTCCTTTGACTGGATAGCTACAAGAGGTTGTTCTAAGTATGAAAAAGTGCTGCTGAGCTCTTCTCTCTTTGAGACACACATGAAGAAATGCAACCACAGGTACTGGTTGATGCCTGTCAGCTGATGCTTAGCAAACAGGAAAGGTGGGAAGCAGAAGCATCAGGGTGAAGCCTCACAGCCCTGCTCTGCCAGAAGAGTTAAGGCACAGCACAGGGGGTTACATTGAGCCTTCAGTTCTCTTGGAAGTGAGAGGTGCTCAGCAATTCTTGGGTGGTACTCAGAGTGTTTCAAGGCCAGGTCTCTTTTTTTAGGATGTTATGTATGGGTTGAACCACTCAGAATGGATAAACAGCAAATTTAAAATAAATTTTGAATATAATATTCAGGGTAGGTGACCTCTAAGAGCAAATAAAGCAGAAACTTTTCTGCCCTGGAGGGTGTCCTTTGGTTGAGACTGTGTTTGTAAAATGATTAGAGAAAATGAGGTATATTTAAAAAGACCAGGAGCAGCAAGAATCAAACACAAGAGAAAACATTTAAATGCAAAGGCAGGGTGGCAGAAGGGCCATATACAGAGGGAGAGCTCTTCTGCATTTCACTGCTGCTTCTTTCACACTTGTAAATACACCACTGAGAGATTAACTGAATGAAGTAAAAGCAAGGATGGAATGCAAAAAAGAGAAACTGTGATTCTCTAACGACTGACTGGCAAGCTGGTGTAGTGGATCAGTGAATGCCATGAATCATTTGCAGACCAAGATCAGAGAATAAAGGGGACACAGTTCACCTACCTGGGCATTTGTGCAGGGCTCTGACTAACTGAGGCATTCAGAAAATCATTGTTTTTCTCTTCTCACTTATAAACTCTTTTCACCTCTGTTCCTTCCAGATTCAGCCATGTACTTGTTAGTCTACCTTGCCTAGTTCTTACTTTGTTTCATCATGTTAATGGAGAAGCTGAATTTCAGCTCATTTCAGTTCTTTTTTACCAAGGGGAAATCACACCTAAGGATTTCTATCATATTTTGTTCCATTTCTTCCAAGTGCTGAACCTTTTATTGAGTGAAATAGAAAAAAAATTTCGCATTTTGGGAAAAATAAGTATTGACTGGTGCTGTGCCTGATCCTATTTCATATTTTGCCTCCATCTGATTGTAGCATCTTGTAATTGGAAGACCTATGGAACTTGCAATCAAATTATTCTTGTGTATATGGAGTTCATATCTGAACAGTCAGATATGGGCATCCCATAAACATAAATCAAATAAATCTGTAGAGCAGGAGAAATTTGTCATATTCAGATATCCAGAACTGTCTGAAACCTCTCCTAAAATCAAAGTGTGATGCATAGCAAACAGCTTGGAGGAAGAGTAGCCATCAATACATCAGAGACAAGGAATGGACAACAGAGCTGTAAATTGAAGCACCCCTGCTGCCACAATGCTTCTGAAGCAAGTTTGACACACCTCTTGTGCTTTTATGGATACAGCAAAGTCATGCTTGAGATTTTCAAAATCCCCACTTGAATCTGCAGTTCTGTCAGAGTCTAAGCTGACTAAGGTTGCTGTTACCTCTTGACTACATGCCCCTCTGCCCCATGACACTGCTGAGTGGATTTTTCACCTCCCCCTCACACTGGCAGAAACCTAATCCTGCAGTGAGCTGGAGAGTTAAACTGGAAGGAAATGCACACCCCATGAAACTATTTGTTTGTTTCTCCCCCTTAACTGGCTCTCTGTATGATCACATGAAGAGAAGAATGGAGAGAGCATGTAAGGAAAGGCAGAAGGCAACCCTGCATTAGATGATACACTAAACTGCTGTGGGATTTCAGGTTTAAGAACACAACCCCACTCCCAGTCATGCATATGTGTGCATGTGGTTGTTCCAAAAGGCCTGCACATTCACTACACTGCAGTGGCATATGTTTACTTTGATACAGGATTCTTGAAATGCTGGGTCACCTTGATTCATGAGTTAACAATAGGGAACCACCGTATTCTTTGGCATTTATACTTCCATTAGAGTACAAAAATTGCTCTTATCTATCATGGCTGTTCAGGAAATCTTCCTAGTAAGTCCAAACTGTGCAGTGTTTTCATTCTTTAGTCCAAAAATAGTCTGAAATTATACTGATGAGATATAAATGCTGCCCAATTTGCTTGTTTCTATTCAGGCTTTGACTCAAAACCTTATTGACAACATTATAAATGTCAACATTTGATACATAATACATGAATACATTTTAGCAGATGGAGAGAAATAGAAATGAAGCCAAGATGCAGTTGAGGCTGGGCTTGGAATTGCTGGAAGGAGAAGAATGAAGAAAGGAGAGATGCCAAGAAGGAAGTAGAGCAGAAAGAGAGAAAGGAAGATGGGAAATCACTCCTACTGAATTTCACTGAATCAAATACCAAAAGAGTAAAGGGATAATAAACAATCCATTACCTTCTGCAGCAAAACGTGAGGCTTTGCCTTTGTTCATTCTATGAAGCTCTCTTTGAGACAAACAGGAGCTGTGCTATGGACAGAAGGCAATATGCTTGTCCATACTCATACCATAGCCCATTCTCCATATCCAGAGGTGGAGTTTGTTCTCTTCCACAACACGAACAGGATACTCCCTTGGTCAGAGACAGCTCAGCTGAAACAGCCTCTTAACCACCAGTTTTAGATTAGCAAGACTAACCCACTGCTTAGAACCAATAGCTTATAGCAATACCACAAACTGCACTAAGCTTCTGGAAGGGTTTTGCCATACCTAAAAACGATGATTGTTTTAGATTAAACAGATACGGGGTGCTACCATTCATCACTCAGTCTGTACAAAAATTCAGACTATTTTAAAAGGCTAATTGCTGTGCAGCAGAAACACATGGCATAGGGATGAACTGCCTGCAAAACTGTTGTTGAAATCTGCCAATGCTAACTACACTTTTAGGGGCTAACAAAAAGATACCAGAGGACAAGATGAGAAACAAGGTGAAAGTAAAAGATAAACTTATGATTTCACATTCTGGGGACCAGGTCACCAAGGACTATTATCAGTACCTGTGCATCAAACTGGCACAGAATGTGATTTTCAGAAGCCCCTCTACATTTTCTAAAAAGGAGCCCCTATGAACCTCATCTTTTCTTCTTTTTCCTGTGTTGTTTCTGTACTGAATATTCACACTTCTTTTCTTAGAAAGACAGCTGCTTTGTCCTAAAGTGTCTGCATTTAAAATACAAGTGTATTACTTCTGATATTCACTATTCCCATGCTTTTCTTTCTCAAAATATAAAACAGCAACAATACAATACTAAGAGCAAATTTCCCTAGGAAAACAAGGAATCTTTTCTATTTTAGATCCTTGGTAGCTCCATTTTCATAGAACCTATCAGTTTGTCTGCTTTCAGCCTCAGAATTGCTTTTCTAGCCTTCAGCAAGTGCAATGCACAAGTATAAGTCTGACAAACTTGATTTATGTTAAGAAATAACTTTTCTGTTGTCATAGAAACCACTGCAAGATGATCCAGGCATGAGTAAAAACTAATGATGAAAAGCGGGTTGCTGGTTTCACCAATGAAATTCCCTTCATTGCTGATGTCCCATCAGTAATTTCCTTCCCCTCTAATGCAAAAAGGGCAAAAAAGATGGTATCCAGAAGGAAGGTTGGCTGAGAGGAAAAATTTGCCTTGAGGGAGGCTTCATTGTCATGACACAGGCACATTCTCAGCCCAGAAGAGGAGGTGCAGCCAGCCCAACTTCTCCTGCAAGGCTGGAGCAGGGGAATGTTCTTTCCAGTAGGGAGCAAAGCCAGACTAGAAATCCCTCAAGCCTGTTAGAGAGACGTCCATGCCATGGTGGAAAGAAGCAGAATAATTTCCTTCTCTTATGCCATGGGTTCGCTTCCATCAGCAGGAATGAATCATATCCACATTTTAATGTTTGCACGGCTCTTGGCACTGCACTATGCATAAACAATTTCTGCTTCAATAAGAGGAAGCATTCACCTGGCCAGCAACAAATACAAGGGAGTAAAAGGATCAGTGAATGCTGAGCATCATGATGTGTTCTCTGTACCCACTCCAGCACTGCCTGCCCACGAGCTCTGTGACACAGCACAGGCAATTACACCCTGCCCAATATAAATGATCATTCACTGCCATTTTTGCACAGTGAGAGCACAGGAATGTACACTGTGTACTGCAACACCTACCCTCCACTCAGTCTCCACCATCATTGGATATTCATTGACATGTTAGGGGTGTTTATCCCCAAGATTTACAAGGGCAATGAACATTGCTAGTACTTGCCACTACAGCTGTCAGACTGACTTGACATTATTTCCCAAGAGAAATCTGTTTCTGCATCTGCTACTGTTGGTTCCGTTTACAACAGGCTTTCAGCTAAAGGGCTGTTGCTGTGGATCCCTGGCCTCACAAAAAGGCAGAACGACGAAAGTTTTACTGCAAAAAAAATCAGAAATCCTGCAATATTTTGTGCAGCCTTTGAGTTCCTTTAAGTAGAAAAGCCAGAGGATTTCAGTCCAGAATGCTCCTCTGCTGAAATTTGTTCCGGGAACAGTCCAAAAAGAGGAGGACATGGATAGATTATAACTTTTCTTTGCCTTTCATGCTGAGTAGCTGCACTATGTCAATAATTACAAAATATTTTCACAAACCAATATTGCCTCTTTTTCAGCTGGTACACTGTCCAGAGAGTATTGTTTCCCCTCTAATATTTATAATTTTAAAATATCTGCCAGACAATCTCTCAAAGTCCTTTCTGAGATGAAGCTTACTGGTATTAATTTTGCAAGTGTAAGAAACAGAGGCAGGTCTGGCATTAGTTCTGATTCCTGATAAAGAAGAAGCAGCTTTTAGCACTGGGTGTGCCAGAGATTACAAAAAGGGAATTCTGAATTGATATTTTCCAATATTCTCTGTAAAATGCATTCTTGTAGGCTATCCATGAAGCATTCTTCTTTTTAATAAAGAAAAAAATACAGACTACAAGGGGCAGGAAGACAAATGAAATAGACTTGCCTGATCATATAAGTGGATATTAGTGGACATTTTTGACAGGGCTCACTGAACTCTAGTTACAAGAATATGAATAGAAAGCCTCATTTGCTCTTGGTCATTTGCTAATTGCAAATGACCATTTGCAATTTGGTCATTTGCTTTTCTCAAAAGACACAAAAGTGCATGGAGGATGGAAAATTAAAACAGGACTCATTGTCATGATTATTGTTGCTGAATTATAAGAAAATGCCTATCTGCCACTTCTCCAGTATGTGCACATGTACATGTCTCTTTTTATGTTCACTGCCTGTCCACAGCTTGTCTCATACATGCATCTCATTATGCCTCATTATCACATCTCACTCCCATTCTCTTTACAGTGCAAAACAAGGTGTGCATTTGGTTATGAAAATGTTGGAGGGGGTTGAGGGCCGTTTTGCATGGGAGATGCTGTATTACCATGTCAATCACTGCTCTTTCTCAGTCTTTCCAGATGAATCCTGGGTGAGCCTCAGCTGGGGTGCTTCTGACACTGGGGAAGCTGAGATTTAGGTAGCAGGTTCTCAGCCCAGGTCCCCTGGCATGTGATTCACACATTGTTATCAAACTTGCACTCGGGGGCCCGAAGGCTTCCTCCCACCATGCTGAACACCAGGTTTAGAGCTCAGCATCATTTATGGGTTGCTGGGGGAAGATGGTCTTTCCCAGTTGAACTCTTTCACTCTAGGCCTACATATAATCCTTTTATTTATTTTTCCCCCAGAGGGAGAGCTGTTGCCTATTAACCAGCCTAGCTACCAAAAGGGAAGTAGGGAAGGGAACCCACAGGCTTTTGCTCCAGCATTATGCTATCCACTGATGCTGGCTGGGTATGCCATGCTGGCTCTTGCTGCAGTTTGTCCCCTGTGAATGTGAGTTCTGATGAACCTTCTGCTGCTGCTGATCTGCTTCCAGCTTTCTCCTCTGATGTGAGCTGTGTGTTTTGACCTGTGTTCAGCAGGGGATGCCATTAAACATCAGGACCTGAAAGCTGCCACGGTCTCTTGGAGGAAACTTTTCTTGGAGGCAGCAGGGCATGCAGAGGGACTATAGTTGGAAAGACCATGGCACCTTTCCCACGGGATGGGAGTAGGAATTGGTGTAGGCAGAACTGCAAAACAAAACTCGTTCAATTGGAATAGCAGAGGCTGCTAAGCAGTGGTGATTGCTGTGACCGGAGCTGTGGGCATCGTGCTCAGCTGCATAATCTGCACTCCTCAGAAGAAAGCGAGCCCTGAAAATGAGTGGTTAAGTCACCTGTGTGCTCAGAAGGCACAGCCTGAACTGCTGCATCCTGGGGCAACTGTAGATCCAGCACATTAATCAGCTCTTAGTAGAGACTCTTACAGGGGGATGGTGTAGGAGAATGGTTGTGGAGACATAGAAGAGGAGAATGCTTGCAGTAATAGAAGACAAGCACCAGGAAGCAGGTTGGTGGGAGAAAAAGTGTTACGTTTGGCGGATTATGGATATAAAATGCCCAGCTGCCAAATCAAACCGTCCCCCTTGTTTGTTTCTCCCCTTTTTTTTAACCAATAACCGGTGACTTCAAGACAGAAAAAGATAATAGTGTGCCCTCCTTTATATTCCAGAGCGTCCCCCTTCTCGCTGCTGTTTGGCATCGCGCCCATTTCCAGCAGGCACTTTCAGATGCAGATTTCTCCCTGAATAGGTATGGCGGGGCTCTTTGTCCACATCTCCCCCACCTTCATTAGCGGCTCTGCTGCTGGGGGCCTTGCTCAGCTATCAGAGGGACCAGGGCGGGGCAAGGAGCAGAGCAGAAAAGGCCCCCTTCACGCTGATTCATTACCACACAAATGGAGCAACACCCCAGCCATGCAGAGGGTGGTATCTCTACAAAACATGCCGAAATAGCGCACAAAACAATGATTACGCAGCGCTTATGCACCAGTCAAAATTCACCCTGGGTAGGCTGGATAACGCATATCCGTGTGTACGATGAAATGGATTCGCTTTGGATCTGCAAATGGTTCATAGATGTCTCTTGAGATAGGGGCACTGCCCGGGGCATGGTGGACACATCTGGGTAGTAACCCATCAGCAGGGCAGCAAGCCGTGACAAGGAGACAGACAGGGAGAGGAGAGGATGCCCCGTTTGTCTCTTGCCCTGGTTCAGGCTAAATGTTGAAAGATGAGACATCTGTGTACAAGACATCTGTGTGCGTGTGGCTCAAAGGCCAGTCATCCAACATTAATGGTGTTTGGAGGTTTGTGTCAAGCAAGAAGAGTCTCAATTATCAAAATTTGCTTTGGGTAGGAGAGAAAAATGCTGGGTAATTCGTGTGTTCAAGAACTGAAAACCAAACCTGGTTTTAAAGTGCCTTTGGTGAAAATAATTTGACCTCGTGCTTAGTGAAAATAGTATATGAGAAACACTGTGAAAAGTCCATTTTATATGAATATATTAATTCTGTAGCATTATTGGTATGTGAATAGTAATAGCATATAGAAAAAAAAGGATTGACATGTAAGAACGTGCTCCTGGATGAACATGAGATGGGATGTCACATGTGCAAGACAAGAAATTGTAAGGAAGAAAGAGATTGATTTCCTCAGGCCATTTGGGATATGTTCTCTCTCTGCTGGAAGTTACACACTTCTCCATCAAGACTGCTAATCTTTAAATTTCCTGAAGTTACTTAAACTTACTGAAGTTGTAAGTATCAGGGTCATGTTTGGGAGGAAATAAAAAGTGAAAGCAGATCTGACAGCAGAGAGGTCAGGCCACAAATGAGGTTAATTAAAGAGCTGTCCACAGTCCAGAAAGTGGGGAGCTCCTCACCTGGGCTGTTTAAATCCAGTATTTCTGGACAAGGGCTTTCAGGAGGAAGAAGATATTGGGGCAAAGCCTGTGACCGTCCAACTGCCTTTGCAGAAAGCAGATCAGTGGGAAGGGCCACACGTGCCTTTGGGGTCAAACCCCTCATACAGATAAAGGACTATCACAGCCAGATGTTGATAAATTGGTATTACCAGGAGAAATGGTGTCAGTCTCTCTGTGGACATCTTGTCAGCACTGAGGGCCCAACTACTCCAGTTGGACACTGGAACAAACTCCCCAGGGCAGTGGTCGTGTCCCCAAGCCTGCCAGAGATCAAGGAGTGTTTGGACAATGCTCTCAGGGACATGGTGGGGTTGTTAGGGTGTCCTGAGTGGGGACAGCAGTTGGTCTTGATGATCCTTGTGGATCCCTTCCAACTGAGCATATTCTGTGATTTTATGATCCCTGAGGATTCACCTAGCTGGATGCTATGCCCAAATGTGACAACAAGTACAGACCAGCTCATTCAGGTGTTTCCTTTGCACTGCACTAGGCTGGGCTATAACCCTGAATCCCTCTGCTGTCAACAGTCACAGTGGCAACACAGGAAGCACCATTTTCCAAGAAAACCATTTAAAATAAGGGTTTTGCTGTTATGGCCTGAGATTCTTTGGAAACAAATGACAGAACAGCTTGGGTTAGCATAAGGCTGAGAACTGTGGGATATACCCACAGCAGCTCTGACACCAAACACAAATGACAACCAAAGTGCTTGTGCAATTCTTCCACCTCTGTTTTCCTGCCCTCCTCTCTCACAGGAAAGCACACTAGGATGGAGATGGGTGATGGCACTGGAATGCAGCCCTGCAGCATGGCTGCACAGGCTCTGGCTGGGTCTGCTGCTCACTTGAATTAAACCTAGAGTGGAGACACATCCTGAGGGGCTAGAGCTGAAAAATCTGGCCTGGGAAAACCTGGTTCATCAATTCCAACTCTTTTATTGCCACTACCAAAACATTTTCTGGAAGCATTTTATAATGTCTACCTATACCAATAGCCACACAGCATGCTGGATTTGTAACCATATAATTACACCTTCCAAAATAATATATTCTTGTCCTCTAAAGACCTAAACAGGTAGGAAATAAACACTTTAAAACAAGTACTCTGGGAGGCCTTTAAAAGCACAGTCTGGTGTGGAGAAGAAGAGGAACAAATCACCCTTTTTGTAACCTCTTTGATTTATGGAGGGGGGAAAAAAAACCTTAAAATCCACCATGTTTCTTTGAAAACCAGCATAAGGCAATACTGTCTACAGAAATGTGCTTTATGTCCTCTCAGGTTCTCACTTCTCAGGGATATTTGCTGGTATGTGAACACACACATAAGCCTCTCAGTAACAGCTATGCTTTCAGATGTTTACGAACCAATAGAACTGGGAGACTGGAATATCCCTGATCTGGGAGAGGAGGAGAGGGAAAAGATCTTCTGAGCTCCGTGAAAAATGAAATTTGGAATATAATTCATGTTTTCTTGCAAATGTTGATCAATTGGCCTGCACCTTGGACGTGAGCCAGGCTGTAGTCTCATTAAGAGATTCCAGGTTAATCATACGCCTCTCAAGGAGGCATCTTAGTGAGATTTTTCTGCAAGGACTATTGAGGTAATTCCAGTTATGTTTAATTCTGGTAAATATAAGGGCAGGTTTTTAAGCATGTGTGATACAGAAAGAGGTGAAGAAGTATATCAGGCTAGTTTAACCACTAATTTCAGCACCAGTCTGGTTAAATCTGTTTCTAAATCAATCTTGCTCTGCTACTTCTGTGACCAAACCACACACAGAAATGCCTTAAAAACTGAAGTGATAAACCACCAAGGAACAGCAGTTTATAATGAAAACAACAGGGATGATAATTAAACTTCCACCAGTGGTCTGAATTGGCAGTCAGCTCAGTTAGCAATCTAATAAAGAGACAGACCAAATTCTTTACTGCCTGTCTGTGGGACAGATCAGCCTTGACAAAGCTTCACTCTACCTCTCTAAAATGGGGTGAGACTGTTCAGACTGTTCAGTTCACCTACTGTTTATTAAGGAGTTGTTCTATTTAGACCTCCCCACCTCATTTGCCTCTGGACTCCCAGCTAATTCTTGTCTCATTACTTCTGTTTTGATGCCCACAAGAGTTTTTAGTAAGAATTTATTTCTTAGTAAGAATTTATTTCTTACCCTAATATGTACCATACACCAATATTAGCAAAACCCAATAGATTGTGTACCATCTGATTTCTGGGATTTTGTGATTAATTATGCAGCACTGATAGTAAAGACATTTGGTTTATGTCAGCTGCCAATCAGAAAAAAAATTTATCTCTTTTCCTCTAGTATAGGTCACATCTGTAAATCACCAGGTGAATTCAAAAGTGGCTTCTCAGGCTGCTACAATCTCTACATGACAATGTATTTCTCTGGCTCATTTTTTCAGAGATATCCTGCTCTATATGAACGTACAAGGTATTTTTGCAGAAATATTTATTCCATGTTCTGTGCTTCATGGCTCTGCTTAGCAGGTTAATATTAGTGACATGGGGTTTTTGTGACTGGCATTTGCACAACTGGGATACCATGAGTGGCCTAAAAGTTCTGTGTTTCCAAAGCTCTTCTTATCATAAGGACAAAATGTATTGACCTTCTGTGCCTATTAAGATGCTTTTACTTACTGCTTGAGCTTCTTGCAATTTGTAATGTGTTTTATCCTGACAAAATGATAAAGAGGTAGGGAGTAGAAAGGAAGGAACAGAATCAGCTAGAGACTAGACTGACTTATAAGTTGCCCAAATAATTAAGCCTGATAGCTGAAAAAAAAGGACAAGTTTTCCTCTGACCTGTGCTGCTGCTCTTCAAGCATTGTACCCTCTTTCCTTTTGTTCCTTTTCTTCTGGAAAAATGCCCTGTCTCTCCAGTTTTCTTCCACTGGGAACATATCCTTCATGTAAATAAATTTTGATTTAACAACATATTTTTAATAATTTTTAGCATCCTTATTCAGTTTGACTTTTTCTCTTCCCTTTGCAAAATGCCCTTCATAATAATGGAATTGCATTAACATTTCTCCTTCAGCCTCCACTGCAAATAGGACCTGAACCAAAGCCCAGGTTTGAACACTATTAGTGGAGGCACCTCAGTTCAGGTGGGTTACAGCTGTTGGAACCTGCACTGTAATACTGTCAGACAGAGCAAACTATCAAATCATCAAATATGACTTTACATGAAGTCTGAAGTCTAAAATGATTCTGGAAAGAGCCATTTTCAGATAAAGGCAAGGAGAATTACTCCAAATATAATGAAGGAGCTAAAAAACCCCACAAAAACCCAAATGTTCATCAGCTTCCTCAGTTCTAGGGGGTTTACTATGTATTTGTGAATTTTCTGAAGCATGCTTCTCCTCTGTTGTCACTGTCTAGCACACCACACTGCATAACTGTCATTGTGCATTTACATTTTTCTTTGTTGCTGAGGACAGCCAGCATGAATTAGAAGCTGTTCATAGCCAAATTCTGAAGTATCAGGATATTAACTTGGATGTGGCAATGGATTAAAGCAGGGCTGCCCCACCCCTTCTCCCAGCCTCGCAGGGGAGGGTGTTGATGGGTCACACGGCTGCTCCTGAACTGCCACTGTTTCTGACTGACATATTTTTTGCTTTTCTCTAGCGTGTCAAGCTGTCTGTATCCTTCTGTCATCTCCAGGCAAGGTTGCCAGCCTCTCAGATAAGGGCAGCATGATGAGGCAGGGCTGGTGCTTGTGTCAGCCACCCCAGCTTGATCTGCTGCTGCATGGGTCTGCACACTGCCAAAACTCTGTCATTCCTGTCTTCTGGGCAGCTACTGTCTGTGAAACCAATCTACTACTTTACAAAAGTTATTCTTTCACCCCAGACTGGGGATTTGTCAAAGTCCTGAGTCACCAAGAGGGCCCATGGAGGCTCTCTGACCTGGGTTGTGGGTGTAGCCCCAACTCACACGGTATGAACAGGAGTGTTCCCTTCACTGAGCCCCACTCCTAAGCACAAGGCAAAGGATCAAGTGGGAGATTTAATGTTAAGCACCGAATACTAAATTATTACCATTCAACCTAACACTGCCTCCCCCCAAATGTTTGAAATTCAAACAGAGCGTGCTCTGCACAAAGCAAGCCAGTGCTCTTAGTTGGGAATGTATCTGTTATTGCCTTGCACCACATTGAAAAAACATTGATTTCCACACACTCTGAAGGTTCCTAAAGGCTTAGGAACTGATGTCAGCTGACTATGTTTGTACTGGATGCTCAAACACTGCACCAAATATGCTCTGCAAACTAGTCACCTTTAAAATGATAGTGGCACCCTCCTGAATAAATCACTGCCACCAGATTTCATGGGTTTCCTTTGGGTTTTCTTGGGAGCAGAAAGGGAAAGCATGAATGTGAACTTGATATGATGACAGTAATGTTGAAGTGATTTAATTCAATGTTATTAATATAAATTTGGATTTTTTTCCCCATGTTTTTAAATTTCCTCAGGGAAATCAGCTGCATTCTTCTCTTGGAATTTCTTTCAGTCTTTCACTATCTTTCCCTTTTTCCTTTTCCTTTTCCTTTTCCTTTTCCTTTTCCTTCTTTTTCTTTTCTACTGTAGTCTATTATTGGCTTTACTGTTCTATTACCATTTATTTCAAGAAAATTCTAAACATTTGATACAGTTTTGCATGCTTTTGCTCCTAATAATAATTATGGGTCCATTTTTGCACTCTATACATTCGGATGGATAAATTTGGTGCAATTTTGCTGATATAATAATGGAATTTTAACTGACATTGGACTCTAACCTGACATTTTAATGATTGATTTGCATGGTCTCAGCTGCAAGACAATTTGTCTTAAGCCCCCATTAAATCAGAAAATGACTGTTTCTGACTGAATATGCCAATCATTCTAGCTTATCTAGTGAGAGATGCCACATGCTTTCTCTTGCTTTAGCCCTATTTTTTGACAGATACTCACGCTATTTATCGTCTAATTGGGTCTGCCAATCCTCCGCACATATCCCAATCTGTCCAGCCCAGACACAAAAGTCTGAAAACATGTCTAAAATCTGCATACTGTTGTTGATGACAAGATACAGGGTGGGGGGCAAAAAAAAATGCAGCCTAGCTGTGACAACACACTTACTTCTGTATCATTATTGCCCAGAAAAAAAAAAACCAAACCAAAAAAAACCCTGCCAAAACTGACAGAAGAAATTATGTCTGAGCACCTGGGCTGATTCTGACTATAAGAGGAGGAAAGGTACTATGTACAGGACAAAAGGAACATCTTCTTCTGAGGCTTTCACACTCACAAGGCAGTAAGGGTTAAATCCTGCCAGTCATTGCGTGCTGTGCTGCGAAGGAGGAGGAGGAGGAGGAAGGAGCTGCTCCCCAGGCAGCACCAGGAGATGCAGCTCGCTGGTGTGCACACCTCAGTGTGTGTCTGGAGGAGGAGGAGGATGCCCTCACACACAGCAACCACTGGCAGGGTAGGCCCTGCCTCGCCTCCATGCAGAGAAACAAGAACTCCCCTGTGCTGGGTCCCACTGTGAAATCCTGCACATCAACACCAGGATTCACTCCATGGAGGATACATCTGCCAACCTCACAGCTGTGGCTTGCCAAACAGCACACCAGCATTTGGACTGCAGTTTCTCAGTGGGGTTGGCGGAGCTCTGACATCCGCCGGGACCTGATCCAAAGCTCATGGGATTTAATGGGGAAAAAAAAGTCCATTGATCTTGGTGGCTTTGGATCTGTCCTTTTGCTCGTCTCCTTTGATGATTTATACAACACTGACATGCATATTTCACTTCTGAAGCACACAGAGCACATGGTTTTAATCTCACCACTTCCCTGGTGACAGGGAAGGAACTGTGCTGGCAGCCAAAACACTGAAAAACATTCATTATTCCGTATATTACTATTACTTCTTACTTCCACATGGAAGGTAGAAATGACAATTAAAAAATCACAAATATTTTGTTTTACAATCTTTGCCTGCCCTTAAAGGCACAGTCAAATATTGTAAGGTGTAAATTTTTGTGTGTGCATAAACATGATGAGACTGTTTTGTATTGAAGTGGGAGGTAAGAGAATATCAAGAACTAAAAGCCACTGGGGGAAAAGAAAAAAAGGAAAAAAAAAAAAGGCAAAAAAAAGCGCCCCTCTTCCCTAGAAACAGCTCAGAGAGGGAATCTTTCCAAAGCACCAGGAAATTCTCTTCTTGGATTGGAAGGTGAGAACATTTTAATCTTGTGAAGTCTTTGTTTATAACATCAAGATTACTGGGCCATTGGCAGCAGTTCTCTAGTTATGCTGATCTGGACCAAGTCCTACAGTAGCAGTGGCTACAAAACAAACTTAAAGTAAGTCACAACTCAAGATTCCTCATGACCTCTAGAGCAGTTTTCAGGAGCAGCCAGGGCTTACTCTGCTGGCTGTCAGACTCAGTATCCCATGCATTTCTCCAAGGGATGCGCCCTCAGTACCCAAGTTCATGGAAACAGAGCACCTCCTGCCCACAGGATGGACCCACAAACCACCAGGCATTTTCATAAAGCAGGAGGGATGCTTAGCTATATTTTTAGATTCTTCATTCCTAATCCAACACCTTTTTCCTTCTTTGTTTCCTCACTGGCTAGTGCAATTTTTTCAGCACTAGATGTCAGTGTGGACTTGCAATACCAGATTGCTCTGTAATTTTTATTTAACATCAGAGGAAGAATTGCTATCCAGAATTAATCCAAGCCTCTCTAGCCTCATGATATGCTTTCTACAAAACAGGTATTTTTTTTTCTATTTAAACTCCACGTGGAAAGTGTAGAACTGCTTTCTGTCCTTGATTGGAATTAATAAGGTCCTGTAAAAGGACCCCATCTAAATTGTGATCATATCATGACTGAGTTAAAGAGGAGTTACCATGAATCCAGAGGAAAAGCTTTGTTTAGAAAATAATAAAGAAAAAGAAAGGGTTCTGAATTATCTTGATAATTTGTGACCCTGCTAAGGAAGCATTGCACAGGTGGTCCATGGGGATGGTTAATCCTGCAACTAAGAGTACCCATCTCAACAAGAACCTACTGACCACATTGAGTCTTTGCATTCCTACTGCTTAGAAAGACTCTGCATCATCTTGAAGTGTTTTGCTGCACCAGGCAGTTACAAGGACTGTTCTAACTTGCATTTGATTTACTATTTGCCTGGCATTTTCTGAATATTGAACTGAAACCAGCTTGAGGCACAACAACCAGCCAGGAAGTGTATGTTGCCTTTCTGAAGTGATGAAATGACTGGTTTCTATCACTCTTTGGAAAACATTTTGCTTCTTTAAGAAATTTAAGTCCTCCATTTCCTATGTTGTTATGGGAAAGCTGAGGAAGATGGATGAACCCTGACTCCCCTCATTTTGCAAGCAGCAATCTAGAATAAGACACAGCACCTCTTGCTCCTGGAGAAGCACAAACTGGGGAAAGGCAAAGCAGAGAGAGGAGGAAGTGGGTTCACAATTCTGATTTCTCATCTCTTACGTTCATGGGTTTTGGCTTCTGTGAGTGGATCTGAGCCAACATGACAGATGGAGCCTTTTACACCACCCTCGTGCTTGGTTTACACCAGGCGTGATGCACAGAAGCCAAGGCAGAAAACGTTTCTGGCAGAGCGTGTGGAGCTCTCTGACATCCTCCTGACTCTGCAGCATGGTAGCTGTGATCTAGGCCTTCAGAAAAATCCTTTGTATTCTTCACTATGCATTAGCTAATAAAGTATTATCCTGATACCTATATTAGTGTGCCTCTCTTTTATTATACTTTATGGTTGTTACTGTCCCTTTGACTCCTGCTGCACAAAGTCACTGTGACACATGTGACTGCCCAAGCAGCTGTGCTTAACATTCCTATGTGGTTTTGTTTCTCATTATTAGGCTTATCAGTAGCAGGCTGCAAGTAGGGGGCTGTAGAATATTAATTAATAATTCATATAAAATATTGTGCAAAAATGAGAACACAGGCATTTATTCTTCTGGGTTCTGAGAAGTTAAGGTGATACTTGGTGGAGAATAGAGAACCTGAGAGAATACGGATTGTACTTGGCAAATCTAATGTCACATGGCTCTACCACCAGCTCCCATTCCTACATTTTTCACTGTAGTTTTTCTGTAACACCATTTTCCATTTACTTACCTCTTTCTGTAGATGTCTGGCATTCAAAGAATCAGTATCAATAATGAAAGATGCATCCTGTAAAGGAGCTTTGCCTGCAATCAGCTTCTGAAGACTGATTTACCTGTGCAATTCTCACTGTGTCATGACTTGAATTGTCTTCCTTATTATTAACTATCATAAACTGCTCTAGATAAAGCTCTCTGTTAAGCCACTCGCCTCTTTAGATGCAGAAAGGTTTTGTGGTCCCACCCTGCACTGAAAAACAAATTAATGTAACTCAGGGATATACCTCGAAAGACTACCATTATTTCCCCCTGCCCAAGCAAAGGGAGTTTAAGGTGATCAATCGTCCTCCCCCGACTCCCAAATCCACACTCAGCTGGCAAGGCTGGGTACTGACAGAAGAGATCTGAAAATAAGAGAGAGTAAGCATGCTTCCCATCTGTTAGTTTGTCCTCCACCCCCTCCTGGAAGTCACAGAAACAGAAGAATTAGCTGGATGGCACCTTTCTATGTCAGCATGTATGCCCCGGACCCACATACCCACAGATGTGTGCGTCATGCCTTGCCCAGATAAACCTGCATTGATGTCACTTCATTAATGGAATGGTGCAGATGCCTCCAGTGTAGAAATGGGCATAGCCTAAGTAGCCATTTGTCTTCAATTGGTTCTCAAGCATGTAATAAAAATGAGGATTGGGGCGGCTATAACTGCATGAAAGATCAGGAAACTACACAGAGAGGTGATTAATGCAAAGCTGATAACAAAACAAAACCAAAACCAAAACCAAAAAAACCACCAGCAAGTAAAACTAATACATATTATGAGAGAACCAGTAACAGTACTGGCCTGATCATGTACCAAAAAGGCAAATTCATATGAATAGCATTTGGTATTGCCTCTGGTTACCTACATAGGTACTCAGAGGCTATGATAATACAACTGTGAGTGTAGGACAGCATAGAAATTATTAGAGTGAATACTCTTTCCTACAAGAAATTTTGGACTGAAGAATATTTCTTCAAGTACTACTTTATATCGTAATGAAGTGCACAGCACAAATTGCCATTTCGTCAAGTATGTTATTTCCAAGTATTTCTTCCTGTACAAAATGGTCAATCAATAAGGCCAGTCAAAATGTCAGTTTATTTTCAAGATTAAGTTATCTTCTTTGGGAACATCAGTTTTCTCTACGGGCAATTATAGAGTACAAAATACAGCATATTGTTTGCAGTGTGATTGAAACTTCAGAAAAGCATAAACTTCAAACAAAAGACAGGAGGTTTTAAACAGAACTATAAAGCAAGAGTGAACTTCCTTACCCTTGTGAACATCAACAGATATTTCCAAAACAATTCTAGAAACTGAACCTTGAGTTTCACAAGCTGTTTGGTGTTTTTATTCCATGAAGATTGATCTCAACATGTTGCAGAATTGTTTTTAATATGTCAGTGCCTAAATCTTCATGTGATTGACATCAATATGTGTAAAGAGTTATTCAATGCAAATAAAAATCTAAATCTGGATAATGGGGTCTCCTGCATCAATAAAAACACCAGACACCAGCTGGAGCATCACTGACACCAAAATCTATCTAAATGGATCCCTACAATAGGTTTATGTATGGTTTGTAGTCACACGGAGAGGGATTATATGGAACCTGTTTCCCTCAGTGTACAGATATGAGCATAAAACAGTCTTGTCTGCTGGATGGCTTACTTTAACTACCGATGTAAGGCATGTGCATTTTACACATCTTATTCCAGGGTGATAAAATAGTTCTGTTTTGCTTTCCCAATGAGTAACTGAACAGATCAGAGGTCTCTATTTTCAGTTATCTGTGCAGAAGTGGTGTGCAGAGCTATTTCTTTCAAACATGAAATATGCGGTAATGTAAAAACTGCACTGACCTTTTCCAGTCACAATGTACACTTCTAGCCTGGTACCTGCTCAGAAAATCTGGTGGGCTAAACCTTTTTTAGAAGGTTTTAGAAGCCCACACTAGTTATTGTGAAATTAAGCTGTACATTATGAGGGCATGCCATTACTTTTAAATCTCCTTTAGAAAAGAGTGTCTGATTGGTTCTGAACAGAATGAAACTCTGGCTGGCTTTATTAGTTCAGGGTCAGATGCTTCTGTCAGTAATGAAACCTTGCTTAAATCCTTGTTTCAGTGTTCCTTTAAAAGCCATCAAAGAAGAGGGCAGAAGGGGAGAGGGGAAATTACCTGTTTGCATAGCTCATTGTCAAGCAAAATGCAGGCCCCTGTTCCATTTATCAGCACACAGTTTCCATAATGTGCAGTATTATGAATTTACACCTAATTTTCTATGCTTAGGGCACACCTGTCACCTGGTATGTTCAAGGAAACTGGTCAAGAATCCAGTTTGTTATTCTCTCTTGCTGATAGACAGGGTGGTATAACCAGAACTGAAATGGAGGTATGCAGCTTGAAACAAAGAACAGTGAGTATATTTGCCTGTCTAAGCCAGTTTTTTTTTCCCACTATCCTGGACAAGGAACAAGTAGTGCTTATTCAAGTATGACTATGATTCCCTAGATATGTTTCTACAGGAATAAAAGCAGCATTCACCCATATAGACCTACAGAAGTTAATTTTTATAAAACTATCTGCTTTCCCCCTGAGTTCTTGAAATCTGTAGAAGTATGGTCAGCAGTAAGATACTCTCCCTCTGCAATGCTTCCTCTCATCACCAGTGACTTTCTTTTGTAACTTACGAAGTTTTTATGCAAACATGAACAAATGGTGGAGGTTACAGTGCCAGGTACTTGCCTCTACAAGACAAGACAGCTAATAGATATTTGTTAGAAGAAATGTTAGCTTGAAAACCTAACTGTACTGTTGCTTATATAAAGCAAATTTTCATATACAGAAAAAATTTTATTCATTTTTCAGAGAGAACAGGAAGAATCGAGGGGGAAAAGCTGGCTCAAAGGCAAGGCACTTTTTTTTTTTCTGAAGATGCAGGTGTTATTTGAGAGATGTGTTTTGTTTAGACTCACACTTGATAGTGAGAGAGCTGCAAATATGTCCTAGGTGCAAAAAAACCCCCGAAGCCTACCAAAAAAAAAAAAAAAAAAAAAAAAAAAAAAAAAAAAAAAAAGAAAAAAAGGAAATCACATTGCACTGGGAGCAGTCATGTTTTCTGAGAAGGGAACACAGGCTGACCTGTCATGATTTCTTTTCTGTAAAATATCCTATGCTGCTAAATGTAACTTTCTGACCATAAGACTGAATAACTGGATGTCTTTTTGTAGGGCATTTTTTTCCACCATAGGCTTCATAATTTCATCCTAAATTGAATAAAATACTATTCACTGTCAAATATTATCTGTATTTAATACCTGCTCAATTCTTAAACCCACTGTAAAAAAATACAGAAAGTGCTGTGATACTGTGTAGCAATGTACTATTTTCAAAATGCTGTTTATTCTAGCAGCTGAACAGCTCTACTAACACTCAGCAGTGGAAATTTTAAAAACTCCATAAAACTCTTGAGCATGCTCCCTCTAACCCTGCTCCAATAGGGCTCAACATGCCACAGGCATTCTGTGAGCAGCAGAAATTATGAGTCATGTTTGCAACATCCTTTGCCCAAGCAGATTCCTGGAATCTAGCAGGATAGGAATTCCTACAGTAGCTTTCCTTTCTGTGGGAACATTAGAATCTCTATCTTCTACATAACCACTTATTTTCTATTTTCTGCTAATGTCTCTCAGAGATTTGGCTAAAGCTGGACAACGATTTAAAAAGTAGCCAGTGGCAGAGCAGACAGAATATCCACACTGATTTTCTTTCTGCAGGGAATTGAACTAGAAAGTGCTCATGATTGATCTACTTTGGAGTATCTACCAGTGCGAGCAGAGACTGCAGCTTATAATTCACAAGTGGGGATGACATAGCTTGGGACGGCAGATTATCGACCCCAGCTGTCTGCCCAACACCCAGCACACAAAAGACTCTTGATGAAACAGCTGTGGAATCAGTGCCTCTTGCTGAAACGAGCAAACAGTTTACACCAGCATTCTCTAAATGGGGTGCAGAGTATTCACAGAGTGTCTCAGCTATCCAGAAAAGTGGTGTTGGAATGAAGACTTAGGCTAGTAACCTCCTGTGCCACCCCCAGCGACGGTGCTGCCTTGCAGACCCAGCTGTGAGTTGCAGTGATGCCAGAATGTGATGCCACGTGCAGTTTTAAGAGACATGGCAAAAGGAGAGGGAACAGGAGGCCTTTCACATCTGAGAAGGAGCATGAAAGATGCCACAAGTATAAATGTAATGCTCCATAATACTTTGTATTTTAATTAAGGTTTGGATCAGTTTTATGGTATTAATTATAACATGGCTTGGATATAACATAGCTTGTGCCACTGTGACATAGGCAGGAATGTAGCTGGAATCTCTGCTGAGAACAGTATGATGGAGAGTCCTGAAACACTGCTTCATGGTAACATAGTCTATTTTAGAGCAGACAATAATCCATAAAAACAAGCTGTTTTCCTCAGATGGCCGACTGTAGGAATCATGTTTCTATTAATTCAATGTACGTGACACTCAGTATCAAACAAGGCACAAAACAGTTTTATGTCTCTGAATGTTTTGTCATGAGCCTACTGAGCCTGCTATCCACATGGGTATTATTCACTGCCATAAAATTTTCAGCCTAGTTAATCCTCGTGTAAAAAATCATGACTTTGAGTAAGAGACTGAGGTATACAGGAGTTTCCTGTATCATCTGTGAACCAAAGCTGTCAGAGATTTTCCTCCTTCTTGTCTCGCTTGCCGATATGTGCACGTCTCCTGGTACGTCCAGGTTCTCGGAGAACAGAGACTCGCAGCAAACCGTCAGGGCTGGAAGTGGCCGAGCCGAGAGAGCTCCCGAGGGGGCCAAGGGGCCCTTACCCGCGCTGCCCCGCCGAGCCGCGGCCCAGGCGGGCAGCCGGGACCCGCCCCAGGCGCCGAGGTCGGGCATCCGGGCGTTTGCTGGAGCCGCCGTGGCAGAGAACAGAGCGGCGGCCAAGCGGCAGGAGGGCACAGGAGGGCACCGCCGCCGCGGCCCTGCCCGCCCCGCCGAGCCGCCTCCCGCCGCAGCCGCTCCTCTCCTTCACCTGCCGGGGCTCCAGCGGAGCGCGGCCGCCGCTGGCCGGACACAAACACGGTCTGGCTCTTCGCTGCTGCCCCGACGGGCGAGAGGATAGCGAGTTTCCCCCGTGTTGTGTGTCTGTGTGTCTGTCTGTGTGCCGGCGACGGGCCCGTCGCGGGAAGCCTCCCTGCTGCCGAGGCAAGCGCGGCCGCAGCCCACGCGGGCCCCACCTGGCGCTGTCCCGCACCTTGCGGGCGGAGCGGCGCGGGAGGCGGGGCGAGCCGGCGGGCCCGGCCCGTTGCGCCGCCGCCGGGGGCCGGTCTCCCGCCGCGCGCGGGGGG
>VZSR01001283.1:37298520-37356116 GCA_013398615.1 Brachypodius melanocephalos | reverse complement strand
TGCCACCACCCCCGGACGCCGCGGGGAAGGCGGCGGCTGCGAAGGGCACCGAGCAGCTCCAGGCGGCGGCGGGACCATGGGCGCGAAGCAGAGCAGCCCCACTGCCGCCAATGGCCGCACCCGGGCGTACTCGGGCGGGGATCTGCCTTCCTCCAGCAGCAGCAGCAGCGGCGGCGCTAACGGGACCGGCGGGCGCTCGGCAGGCGGCGGCGGGCGCTACGCGCACCTGGCGGCGGCGCCTCACGCTGCTGCCGGCGGCGCGGCGGCCGCGGCGGCCGGAGGAGCGGCGGCGGCGGGGAGTGCCGCGGGGTCGGCACCCCGGAGCAGGTCCTTGGGGGGAGGCACGGCCTCCGGGGCCCGGGCGGCACAGTCCGCCTTCAACATCCCCCACAGCAGCGGCCCCTACGGCTCGCAGGACTCGGTCAGCAGCACCCCGGAGGAGGGCGGCCGGGAGCGGCCCGCGGGGGGCGGTGGCGGCGGCTCCTCCGGCGGGCCCCGGCTAGTGATCGGCTCGCTGCCTGCGCACCTCTCGCCGCACCTGTTCGGAGGTAAGGGGCACCGGCGGGCGGGAGGGTTTCGGTGCCTCTCCCGGAGTTGCAGGCGGTGGGATGGGGTGTGTGTGTGGGGGGGTCTTTCCCGGGCTCCCGGCTCTGAGGTGGGACGGGTAATGAATCATCACTCCGGGGAGAGCTGCAGCTCCTCCAGGCTGGCGTCCGGGTTTGGAGACGGGGCTCTCGGGCCAGCGTCTCCTGTTGTCTGTAAGGAGAGCTGTAAAAGGGAAGGTTAAAAATGAAACGAGCCCGGCGGCGGGGAGGAAGCGGAGCCTCTCCGGCCGGCGACTTTAGACTCTAATAGCTGTAATCAGTGCCTGTGTAAATACTCTTGCCTGCTACTTACATAATTAGAATTTAATTGGATCATGTGTCTCCGCCGTTTATTCTAGAATCGGACCAAACCCCTCTTTAGGTGCTGATTAATGTGTGGCTGATGCTTGTTCCTCTTTCTGAGTTCTCGGGTCCTCTTTCCTCAGGAAAACAGAAGTTAAAATAAGTTTCTTTGTCAAGGCACCTTCTAAGAGGTGAGCAGAGCCGGATAGCTGTCCCTGCCGCTGGAGTACAGGCTTGCAGCACCGGTACCCTGTAGCCTTTGAGGACGGGCACATGTGCTCTTAAGGCAGGAGGAACACTCAGCTAAACTCCAAAATAACCAGGAAGCTGAGGCCCTTTGAGAAGTACATTAAACGTGGAGCACGTTGTAGGTTTTTTTTGTCTGTCTTGCGCTACCGAGATTAATGGGGCTATATAGGAACATTTTACTGCCTGTGTTTTTTACCTTGAAGTTGAAAAGCATCTTACTAGTTGCCAACTGCTTTCAAAGTTGCTGACTCCTTTAAGTACTGCTCGTTCTAAAGGTTGTTCATGCAGGTCAAACAACGAGCAAGTTTTATTTTTTAATGGATGCGTTCTTCAACCGACATTTTTAATGTATACATACATATATATTTATATATGTAAGTATATGTACCTATATAAACTTAATAGCCCAATGCTTTTTTGGGGTGGAAGAAGAGGCTAATGTAAAATTTCTGCGATTCTGTATTCTTGTTAATCCATTTGTGGATACTGTTTGTAGCAGGTTGGCTTTGTTTTCTGTAATTCACCCAGTTTTTAGCCAAAGCAGAGCTGTGTGCAGCCTGACCCTCGCAGGGTACAGGAGGTTTCTGTCACATGGCTTGCCGCTTCTGGCGGTGGTGGTGACCTCAAGACAGCAGAGCTGCTACTTCCTGTATCTAAAACTGCCTTGTCCCAGCGATTGAACATTAACAGAAAGCTGTCAAACCCTATTATAGTAAAATAATATTTTCCTCTAAGAAAGAAAACTGTTCTCATAGGGCCAGGCTGCTCGACAGGAGTGCTTTGTTGCAAGGATACCGATTACACCATCAATGTATCTTGGGGGGGAAGAAGATGCATGTGTTTCTTCTAGTGATGAAAGGATGCCTTATCGTGGAATATTGACAGCTCTTGCTAAGCACAAGGGAATCATTAGAATGTGTATCCAATTGTTGCTCAAAGGTGAAACTTTCTCCCCCGCCCCTCCTTGCTTAAACACTGTAGTGCAGGTGCCAGGAAGGAGTGGATTAAATGTAAATGAAGTGATGAGGATAGATAACTTAGGAAGCTGTATTCAGATGCAGGAAGGTCTCTTCAGAATAACTCTGAATTTGATCTTACTTTTCTATGGCATGTAATAATCTTTTAATTGCTGTACTACACTGTATTTTGTCCTTGGAGTGATGCAAAGCTTGTTGCTTTTACCCGTGCAGGAGGAGTGCCAGGAGGGGTACACTGTCTTCATCTACTCCCTAACAGATAAGGACTGCCATATGTTAGCAGTATAACTGGCAAGTTTCAAGATACAGTAGGAGTTTTAGTGAAGAAGCAAATAGATTCATAACTATCTTGTGACCACATAAAGACAGTGTATCTTAGTGGGATGAATAACTGCTTAATCATAATACTGCAACACCTGTGAGGAAGGCCTCACTTGAAGCATTATTCTTTCTTTCAATTTAAATATTTTGTGGTGTTGATGATACATTACTCCACATCCCACTCTGTTGCCATCCTTTTCTAGTTGCATTGCTTTATGCTTTCTTGATTCCTTGTAATGACTACATGCATGGGAAAAGTAGCCCAACTGGAGATCATACATTAATAGCATCAGCATTCTGAAAAATAACTTGAAGCATTGTTTTTGTCCTGGTGATAACTAGCTCAAGCTTGTCTAGGTGTGGTATCTGGCATTTATCTTGTGTATCTTGAGCATGCTTGAAGTCCCCTCCCTTGTTTTGTAACTTGCAAATTAGCTGAATTATTTCTTTTTATCCTGAAAACTGCCAAAATTAATTGTGAGGATTAGCATAGCAATTCTGGGAAAATTAAAATAAAAAAAAAAGAAAAACAAGAATACCTTCTGTAAATTGAACTGAATCTCCAGCTATTTATGTTTTTAGGCATACTGCTTGGCTTCGTCTGTCAGTGACACGTGGGTGGTGCATTTGTTAAATTACTGTAATTAATTTACCTTTAGTGAATTACACTCTATTGTCACTTTTACTGAGCTGTTTTGCATGCTGAAGTAATGTATAAATATTAACCCTCTGATGTAACATGCTTAAATATATACTAAGCTTGTTAATGCACCATTTGAATGAGAATATAAAAATTACTTTAGTGTATTGGCAAGTATGTTCCCTCTGTTCCTTTAGTAGGAACTGTTGTACTAACAGCCTTTCCTGACTCTGAAGGTCTCATGTTCCTGTCTGACCTCAGGCTAAGGCACTTTTATGAACAACATATAGTGGAGTAAATACTGCTGTGTAGCTTTGTCTCATCTCAGAGGGAGTTCAGCTCACTCAATAATCAGGGCCTTGGTCTCACACACACACACACAAAAAATATATATATATATGTGTTTAACTTTGTGCTGTGAGCATGCCTGAAGTAGGCTTAGGGCTTTAAGTAGAGTGAGACCCAAATTCCATAAGATCTTAGGGCACTCCCAGAGTGGCCAGACCTGTGTGTGACATTCAAGGGCTTTCTTGCAACACACTGCCAAGTTCCAGCTTCCTCTAAGGTGATAATGCTTATCGGGAATTTTGACCAGTAATTTCCCTGCTCTGTTCCTCGGTGAATGGGACTTCCCCTCTCCTCCAGCCCCAAAGTAAATATTCTTACCTTCTGTTATGTGTAGGAGAGTTGGCCCTGAGGACCATGGGGCCAGATTCACATTAGTTTTTCCACTGTGTTTTTAGAGATTTACATACTCGTCAGTATTGCAGCAAAGCTACCAGTATAGTTACAATATAGCTTGTTTTTGTCAGTGATGCAATTGGTTCAGCTAAAAATGGACTGTTGGGATGGTCTTTGCTTTGGGTAACTGCTGATGTGTTACTTCCATCACTTGAAGTGTTGACAGCTCCTCAGAACCCTCTTCGTGTTTATGTTCCTCTTTCTGGGTGGTCATAACTGGGAGAATTCTTGGCAAAACCACCTAGTATAAATATCCTTCTGGTGTTCAAATTTTGGTGTGTTATTATAAGACAATAATGATGCCATTAAACTAATTTTTGTTTTGTTTTGTCATTATGAGTCTCTTAGGGAATAATACATTAAAATTCAGCTGAAGGTAGCAGAAACCCAAACATACTGAGTTTTTTAAATTTTCACATCAGTTCTTCTTTCAAGATGATTGAGCAGAGACTGTACAGGTATTATACAAAATCTCAGTTTGTGTTGAATATGGTCATATACAATTTTATGTGAAGTTTTTGTAAGTAGATTTTTAAATGTATAGTGTTGTCGGATACAGCTGACAGTCTTCATGTCAAGATTGAGAGTAATTATTTGGAGATTAAGTTGCATCTGTTCAGCTTTATTAGGAGAAGGAAGTTTGTTACCTTCTTCTTAAGCCAAATAATGATCAGACTTTTTTTTATGAAGTACTTTACAGTGCAGGATTTATCACTGGCTACTGAATGTACATAACCCAGTAGGGGTAGAGCCTATATTATAGTAGCATCTGTTTGTAATAATAGTAGAGGTAATGAATGAATTCTTCATTCTATAAAAGAAAGTTTATAAGAGCCTCAGGTTCCTGAATTCCTAGTTGTATTGTAGGAAGCAGATAACAGTGAACAATGTGAACACTCAGAAGAGTTTTTTAGATGTCTCTCACTCTGCCCAGAAGGCCACATCTTGTTTTGTTTCCCATCAGATCTGTTTAGTTATATGATACATTTGGATATATTTTTGAGGTTCAACTGTCTTTTGGTCACTTCCTTGCCCTTCTCTTCCAGTATGGCACAAGTACTATTGCTTTGAGAAATTATGAAACTGTGAAACACTTCAGACTGAATGCTGCTCCCATTTTGCCAGCCAAAGGGGCACACTCTGGGGTCTTTGCTCCCTGTATTGGGAGAAAGGTTGGGAAGTGTGCTTTGCAAAGGGACTGTTGGGCTGCTGCGGGCAAGGGATACATATGTTATGTTACATCAGTGAGCTGACTCCAAAGTGGGAGAGAGTCACTTTTGTGGTTTCTGAAGCTATGGAAGATTTTGTAAATACATTAGCATCCCCTTCACCAAAACACAGATTGAAAAATCCATTGTGGTAGGAGAGCAGTCCAAGGATAAGTCTAGGTCTTATTGATAATGAGCTTTAGAAGGTCTGTTCTGACTGATGAATTTGAGGAATCCAGGCCCTTTGCAGAGTCTCACTGTTCCAGTGTTAAGTTGGGCTTCTCTGCTCCTGTGTACATTCAATGGGCAATATACAGTTCCTGGTTTGGCAGCAAAGGTGTAAACCCTCCTGAGCCAAGGACAAAAAAAAGTAGCAAAAAGTCCCACACCACCAGCCACCTGCTCCAGCTCAGTCAAGAGAGTGCTTATATTCTCAAGTGTTTGGACAAAGTGAGCTAAAAGAACTGTTTGAATCTTCTGGTGGTGCCCATGAAGTCCCTGGGAGGCATCTTTAATTTCCTTCAGTTGGAGAACAGTCTCTGGGACAGTGAGTAGCTTGGGGCAGTGAAGTAAAGACTGAGGTGAGTGATAGGGAATCTTTGAAGGACTTTTTTTTTTTTTTTTTGGTCCCTTCTTCCTGCTTGGTAAACAAAAGGGTTTAGGAGAAGCCAAATAATAAAAAATAGCAGCACTGCGTTTGTGGGAGAAATGTAAATAGTTAACCGTCTGAAGTAAAGGAAACAGCCTAATTGTAATGGCATATATAAATATTTCTTTTGGCTATCAAGGTAGTGATAATACCTGATTGAACCTTTGCAGTGCCTGTTCAAACAAAGGCCTTCCTCTTATTTAACGTCTTCTGAATACCTATGCAACCCTGATATTCTGACAGTGTTTCTCCTCATGTTCTGTCATATAATTGCAGACTAGTCTCCAACAATCTCCCAAGTAATTTCTTTGTCTCATAGAGAAAGCCTTTTGTCATTGCTAGAAATTCAAAACTATTTTTAAAACACGTTGCCAATGCATCTGTTTGGGTAAGTTCTTCTCCCCTGTCCTTGCCAGCTGCTCATGAAAACTTCATCAAATGTTCTTGAATTGCTCTCTTAGCCTTGCAGGAAACTTCTAAGTGTTAAATAACATTTTGAAAAATTTTGGGTAGGTTTACCTTGCTATTTCCGTGCAATCAATTTTATATTATTTTCAAGATTTTTCTGCAGTGTGTCTAGTGCCTGTTAATGGCTTAGTTTGTTTCAGGAGAGGTGTGTGGTCATTTCGACAGATTGTGTTCATTTACTGTGGTAATGGAGCGTGTTGTTCTTGCAGATGTTTAACCCATGAAAAGAAAGTGAGAAATCCTTGAGTGCTCTGAGTTTTTATTTTGGAGCACCTTTAAAGACATGCATCTTTCCAATCAAAAGAAAACAATTTGTATAAAACCACAGCTACCTGAGTAAAACCAGAACGGCATATCTTAAGCATCTAGGAGAGTGGGTTTTTGTTGTCTACCATCTGGATAGGTATTACCTAAACAAGTGCCTATGTTCCCAAAACCACCTTTCCTTTGTAAATGATCGTCGTGACTTTGATGAGAATATCTCAGTGTGCCTCCATAGATCTTTGACCTCTGTTGTTTGGTAGGCTTCAAATTCCTGATGCTTACAAAAATGGAAGGGTAAGCCACAGAACGAATGAGGTTGGTTCTCCCTTTCACTCAGGACATGCTTCTATTTTCTGCATGGAAATTGAATAGTATTGACCTGGAGAGATCAGGAAGCACGCAGGAAAATCTCATAGGCCTCGAGGTGTCTGTCTGCCTGCCAAGCAGAATACCGAGTGTTGTGTGGGATTTGACTCTCTCACTCTCAGTTGTCTTCCTCGGGGACTGACCTAGCTGGGTGTTTTCTTGCTAGTCTGCTCTCTCTTGAAATCAGACCACCACAGCCTGTGCACAGTCCCCAAAGGGTGGGTGTGCTGCATACCATCAGGGATATTTTTAGCAGGTTCTGTTTGCTGACTGACTTAGTGTGCTATAAATACAGAGTTCTCATCTGGCATGCACTTTGCGTGTCTTCTAGTAACTTGTAATAAATTCACCTAAGAGTAATGGCAAGGAGAAGCAAGCTGTTACAATTTGTTTGGCTTTCCATACAAAGTGTCATTTATATAAAGCAATTATTTAGTAACATTTTAACTGTAAATGGCTTTTAAAACTAGTGGTATTCTAAAACACTTTCTAGTTGGACTCTCATAATTAGTCCTTATGCCAGATTGATTTATACTGCATTTTTTCATTATGGTTTTAAATGTTGAAGGTGGAGTTTTTATGTATGAGAGGTTACTTGAGCATCTGGAATACTGTCAATACTAGTAAATTACAGTATTGTTATGCCAATACTAGCATATTCCATAAAAATTATTCTCTGGTAAAAAATAAAGCTTAGTTATGGCTCTCGTGGAATTTTTTTCCCTGAAGTGTAGGTGCATATGCAATTTCTTGATTTGAAATACAGTTAAGGCACTTAGAGGACTCAATGCAGAAAGGGGAGGATCCTGTGTGTTATTAAAATACAGATGCATTTGTCTTTGAGTGTTGAATTTGACACAAAATTGAAGGATGGGTTCTTGCTGAATTGTACTGAGTGTAACCTAAATGTAGTTGTTCTGTACTGCTAAAATAAAAGCTGTCATAGCATACGCTAACAGATGTGAAGTTTTCCATGTGCAGCAAAAGAAAAGACTGCTCAGAGGGGCTTTCTGCAGATTGCCTGAACACATAAACAGTATTTTGAGAATCTTAATTTTTTTATAATGAAATCTGGACCAATCTGGTGATAGTCCTTCAGAAAACTTAAAAACTAGATTGTCATCCTGTCAAGAATATTAGATGGTTCCCTGAAAATCATGTTACTCTGAATCCTGATTTCCTTCAGCTATCAGAAGTTTTACTTATTGTAGAATGAAGAACATCACTCCTCTTTTATTCTTCAGTGTGAATATGGATAAAAGTTCCAGTTTGGGGAAAAAGAATCTTGCTTCTCTTAAGAAAATGCTGTTGCCCTGCCAAATAGATCAGAGCATTATCAATTAAGTAAATGTCAGAAAGATAATGGGGACAATCTCCAGAACATAAAGAACAGTGACAATAGTAAAATGTGGCTCTCTGTGGTCATTTAACTGCTTTGCTTTCACTATGAGGAAGTTCTCTTCCTTCTCACTGTCTTTGCTGCATCAGCAAGGAGGACTGAAGTAGCCCAAGATGCCAGACTTGAGAATTTGTTGTCCATTTTCTTGTGTATGGTGTTGTCTTTTGGGAAGAATGAGTTTAAAGTCACACACCTGTGTTCTGAATATTGGAAGGCATAGTTTGCACGTGTATGAGTGATTCAGGGCTCCTGTAGTATCTTACATTGGATAATGATGATTCATCTTCAGAGCTGATGTGATGAAGTTTTCTAAAAGGTGGTATGGCTGAGTTTAGGTGTGAAGTGCCCAAATACAGAGTTGGCTATGCAACTTTCCTTCTAATTTTTCAATACTGTGATTTTTTCAAACTCAATTGTAAATTAGAGCTGGTTTGAGTGCTTTGAGTTTTAGAGCTTTTTTCACTCTCTTAGCCATATGGGTATAGTTGTTAGAGGCAGTCAGATCGGTTTGGATAGATACTTGTTTTATTTTCATATTGGGAGTATTACTCAATGAATGACAAGTAGATTGGTTGTCTGAGTACAAAGCAGAACAAAGATGACCTGATTTTTTGTTAGAGCTCTAGCAATCTATTAACAAATTACAATTCCAAAATAATAAAACATAATTGTAAAACTGTTTCTATATTTTAAGTGCTGTGAAAAGAAATAAAATACCTGGTCCACTCATGCAGTAGTGCCATAAAGCTGTTGCTGGCTGAAGAGAAGTGATCTACTAAAACAGCACGTGAATGAAAACAGCATGAAATTCATGTATGGAAAAGAGCTGCATGCTATCAAAGAAACATCCTTTGAATGTCTAATTCAGCTCTCCTAGTATTTGCATACTGGATATCTAATATTAAGATACCAGATGACAAGTGTAGAGGCATTGCCTCGCTTTTTAAAGGGCTGAAATACAATTAAAATTAATTGAAGAGTAATGCATGTTTGCTATAGCTCAGCTGTTGGATTAATTTATATCCCAGTGTGCCGTATCTGTGAATTTGTGTGTTTTGTGATAACATTTTCAAAGACACATGATACTGAGCTTCTTCATAACCATGGCTGTGAAAAACCGAAGTGTTGAAAATACTATTGAAATAAAATACAGTACTTAAATAGCTTCTGGTCTGGAGGAAATACAGATGCCATTGCTAGAATAATAAACCATGTACCAAAATAAACTGGTTTTCATGAGCTTGATAAGATCAAGATCCAGTGACAGCATAGCAGTAGGGAGTGGAGGAAATGTTCCTTGGGAATGCGGCACTAGTTTTGCTGCAAACAAAGGGATAAGAAAGCTAATGCAAATAATGTGTTTTACACTGTGTACAAGGTGGGGGAATGGATGACGTGTTCAGCCAGGTTATTCCATTTGTGTCTCCACTTGGCCTCTCCAGTGGTAAAACACACAGTTGTGTTCAGCTGATGGAGTCAGAGGAAATGATGAAAATGTTTGGAGCTGGAGGGCAAAAGTTCCTCCTGGTGGGCTGGGCTGGTATATGAAACTTCTCTAGAGGTGTGCAGGCAACCAACCTTTTCCATGTATTTAATCATTGTACATTTTGCTTTAAAGCTTTGTTTAGAAGAAATGTTTAAAAGCATTGTAAACTTGGATGATGGAATTTCTTGATGTTAAACCATTTATTATGTTGGGGAAATCCATTAATTTATGAAAAGTGAGCTGAAATTGACTCTCTCTGAAGAGAGCTTGGACTGACAGCAGTGTTGAGATTGTTCCTATCCACACAGATTTATGTGGTCATGGAATCTGAGGTCAGGGGTGGTTGTCAAAAGCATTCTAATTTTTTAATTCTGGCCATTGTTGATTCTCTCTTACGGATTGACTAGCCAATAAGCAAGTTGCAGAGAAAGGTTTACATGTTACAACAAATATAAGGCAAGGCATACTTAGCATTGATAAAACTATTCAGAGTATAATTTTCGCCAGGAGTTGAAAGAAGTAGCAGAAATTAATTTTTACTATTCTAAAAGCAAGGACCACAACAAAGGTCCTTGAAATCTTTTGCTCTGATGCCTAAACAAACAAGTAAGGAGGGTAAATATTTAACAAGTTTTTAAAAGAATTATTTAGCCAATGGTCAAAACTACAGCTTGCCAATACCAATACCCCTGTGTTTTTCAAAATACTGCAAAATACTGGTTATAAGATGCACTTCTAGGTACTCCTGTTTTTCATCATTGTTCTATCATGGATTTGCACTACCTCTGGGCTGTTAATTAGCTATGTCCCATGGCAGCCTAAAACTTTGTTAGCTGTAGCATGCAAGCATTCTTGGAAATACATGCTTAAAAACAAATGTTTGTATTCAACATATTGCTGGTCCAGCACTGTTCACAGAAATGCAGAATTAAAATAAGTGAAAATGTAAGCACCCCAGGAAATGTTAACCTCAAAAGAAATCATCTGGCAAGGATGCCAAATTTGTAAGCAAGAGAGAAGGGAAAGTCTGTATGGAATGATGGTGTTCATTGCATTCTTACTTAGAGGGATGCAGGGATATGAGTACTGATACAGTTGTTTTCTAATCTCTTAACTATGATCCTGTGACACATGAAGTGCTGTGTCACTTATTGAGACCCTCTCCTTTTTTCTTCCTTTTCCCTGCCCTTTTGCTGTTTTCTGTGTGGATGAGTCATCCTACTTGCGACACCTTTATTAGTAACTGTAGTGCTATTGAAAACAAAAATAAATATGCAGAAATACTGACTTGTCTGGCTCTTAAAAATACTCACATTTTTTTAAAAAAAATCAGTGTTTGAGTTTAGGCCTTGTTTCTTTGTTTTTCTTACAAGGCATAATTTAGGGTATTATATAGAATTTGGATTTTAACTTTAATATCTTAGTTTTATCTAGCAATAGTATAGCAGTAGTATTAATGGAGGAACAGCTCTGAAGGAAAACCTACTGAAATACAGAATTAGCTCTGTATCAAACAGGCCATTTTGATTAAATTATTTAATTTAGGGTATCTATTCATAAGTATTTTCTTGAATTCCAATTTTTGTAACTTGCATTTCCCCAGACTTGAAAATTGCAATGTAAATTTTGCTTTTTGTAGCAATGTTTTGAAGCACATCTGACTTAAAACTGATAAAAGTTGCCCCCTCAAAGAGCTAACCATGTAAATAGGCTGTACATCTAGCACAAGGCACTACAGCCTGGAATTTAAATGTCAACATATTAAATTCTAATCCTACTGGTTTTCTGTTTATGCCTTAAGGATTTGTAAATCTACCAAATTACACACTTGTAATTTGATTTCAGACATGTGAAATTTCAGATAGAAATAAGAAAGGAAGAAAAGCCTCAAGATAGGACCTTATTTTTCTTTTATTTTCCCTCCTATAGTTTCTCTCTGACATACTAAGCCTCATGCTCCTTCGGGCAATGATGATTAATGTACGAGGTACAATGTTTTTAAGCTATTGGTACAGCTAAAGCACTATGGGGCCAGCTTTGCTCCAGTCAGTGAGCCTTGCTCGTGCAGAACTTTTTGTTTGCTCACAAATCTACCTTGAAGGGCATAATCCCATTTGTCAGGAATTGTCATCTATAACTGGCAAGGATTTCTTCCTCTGCTGAAGGGGAAGGAGCTCTTCCTGCAGTCTCAGTATTCATGCTCTTAAATTTTTAGATTTGTAACCCTCTGCAGAAACTCATAAATCGTAAGCAGATTTTAATGGTGCTTTCCTAACCCTGGAAGTCAGTGAATACTATGGCAATTGAACCCTAACTCTGAGGATTACAAATATCACCACAAGTACTTGTATATAGAGGGATAAGTATAGAAGGAAAGATACTTAGCCAGAAATTTCAGTCAGTTGTTGTTGTAAGCAATATTGAAACATTGCTTTTTCCTTTCTCACAGAGTGTTTTGGAAAATAATTCATCATTTTAAAAAATGTCATTTTTATATTTAGTTTACTATGCGTACAATGACTTTTCTCCTAAAACTTAATGCAAAAGAGCTTGTAAGGACAGATCTAATTCTAATGAATGATGTGTGGGCAAGAGTCTCTCTGATGTTCATAGCACATGAAGAGACTTTGGGGTTCCTACTGGCACTGGAATATGGGATCAGCTGGGTTTAGCCCCTTCTGAGCAGATGATGTTTATTCTTTCTTAATTTCTTAGTGGAAAACCATCTAATTTCTCTGGTATTTTATTTTGACAACTAATTTTACCATTGGAAAAATCCCTAATAAGCAAATTACTCCTACTGTTTTGCAACTGATTTCCAATTTTGAATGCAGAAATTTACAATTGATGCATTTTTTTAACAGATAATTCATTTCTCATTACAATCATGAAGGGCTCTTTTCTCCTTTCTAATTGTACTTGACTCTTGCTAGCTATTAGCTACAATTTCAATGATGCATATAGCCTTGAAATGTAACTGAAAGGACATTTATTGCACTTAGTATCTCTCGATTTTTATAGCCTCTTACTTTGAATTAGGCTTGTAGAAAGCTCTAATTTGCTGGATGTATCTGACAAAAAAGGACCAGGGTGGTAATGAAGAAGACAACATTTAACAATGAAGTTACTGTCTTTAAAAACGTAGGTATTTTGTTTCTGTCAGTGGCTGCCTGCCTAGTGAGATTCAGGAGGATAGACTGATAAGAGAATTCATTGAAAGCAGACTTGTGTATAGAGTTATCTAGAGTTACTGTTTGTGTTAGCTAGTACACTTGAAGCTGCTGCTGCTGCTTCTGTAAACAAGAAAGCCAGCAGCAATTATTCTTTAAAACTAAAAGCAGCTGTTGGGGCTGTAAAAAGACATTTCTGTAACACCGATGAAAGTACTATTGTGACTGTTTATACAAACTGGCACTCGTGCTGTATAAACAGAGGAGAATTTCAGGGTTTTTCTCACACTTGCATATACCTCATCATCCTGATACACAAACTGAAATTTTTTTATCTTTAAGCCATGAATCTTGGCCTAAGGCTGAGAATAAAAACCTAAAGGGCTCGATCCTGCAGAAGACAGACCTCACAAACATATTAATATGTGTCAGTGTCATGCTTGTGGTATTTGGCTAACTGCACCGAACGACAGGATGAGCAGAAGACTGGTAATCACGGATAAGATTGTTTGGGGTTAATACCTGCTCCCTGGCAGCCAAGGAGAGGAGGAACGAGCGCCCCGGGCGAGTCCGTCCGCGGGCAGAACCTGTTCAGCACCGGCGCCCTGGACAGCTCAGGCGGAGCCGCGTCCCGGCGGGCGCTCCCCTCTCGGGGCTCGGGATGGGGGGGATTCTGTGGCCCGCAGGGGAAGCACAGCACCGACGAGAACCCTACGTGCCACTCTGCCCCAAAGCTTTCTGCCTGGCTGCTGAATCCTGTCTAAAGGACCAAGAGTTCGTGATAGGCTCTCATTTGCCCTGTGGTGCAGAAATCGGCTTTCACAGCCTTGAAGGTGGATCAGGTACACTTCCCTGGAATGCTCTTTGTTGTTCTTTCCAAGTTTGACTCACAGGCCTGCAGTTATTTTCTTTTTTTTTTTTTTTTAATCATTAGTTTATCTACTTGTTCACTTTTATCTTAGAAAATAGGTTTCTGTCATAGCTTTCCAAAACATTGCTAAACCACCAGCTTCCTTGTTCTTAGTTTCATCTCTGTCATTCGTTTTTCACGTGGTTTAAGGACTTTCTGGAGCTAGTTCTCATTTTCCGCTGAAAGTTTTGGTAGGCTTGTGGTTTCAACTGGACTTCCCTGCTTACAGTAAGTGGAAGTAGAAAAGAAAAAGCAAATTGTGCAGATCTTTGCTGTTCTCACTGCCTGTTTTACCCTCTGTGACAGTGCTGCTTTGAAAAAGAGAGGATTGAAGTATTTTACCTTAAATATTTAAAAAATTGGAGAAACCTCTGATATGTTTTGAGTTAGTATTAGAAAGATGCCTTGAGCAGTAGAAGGCTCACTGAAAGATTAACCTTTAGAAATAATACTAGTTTTTCTTGACAAGAGGGTAAAATCTACAAGGTGGTATTCTGAAATACTTACTTTTGAGAAGGGATAGCTCTGCATCCAGTGATACTGAGGTAATGAGACAAGATCTATCTTGTGTTTTGAGGAAAAGGAACAAAATGTGAATAATTAATTTCACTTAATGGCTTTCAAAGCCAAGATGGAAAACATGGTAATACTTTGATTCCTGTGTGAAAACAAGTTTTGTAAATACTTCAGTGACCTTTTCCCTTTCTTTTTATGACCCTGCTGCAGAGAGCTGTGTGGTTTGAATTTTTTAACAATATTCTTAAATGCAGTTTATTTAAGACAGTATGTGCTTTTTTCTTCCCTGCTTACTGTCATCTTTTTAGCAAAGTCTTGCAGGATTTGCCTTAGGGGTGGGAATCCTAAGTAAATATGAATTCCTTTTTATGCTGAAGACCTTTTGGGTATATACTACTATATATTTACATCAGGTTCTGTAAGAACATTGGTAGCTTTATTCAGTTTGCTGCTGAACAAATGAAAAAAGAACCCATGTGCATTTCATGCATTCCCTCTCTACTGGAAGAAACAAGGTGAATTGCAGGAAGTAAAGAAAATTAACTAGTTTTGCTATTTCAGTTGTTGAAATGTATTTTCTAAATGAAAAATGGAAATCAGTCATTAAACAAAATTTAATATTAGAGTTTTCGTACTGTCCTGGAAAAGATGTGTTTGCAAATCACTTGTCCCTAAGTTATGGGTAACTTTGCTTTATTTAGGTTGGACCCCTTCCATATATTTGGGAACTGTGGCAAGTTGTTGGGTGACTTCCAGGGCTGCATTCTACCTTTCAATATTGTTTTTTTTCCTCACCTTAATCCTGCTTCATTTGGGAGATGATATATAACATGATTTTGTTTATAAGTGAAGGGTTTTTACTGAAGTCACATTCTAGGAGTTATTCCCTTGGTATTCTGATTTCTTAGGTTTGGTATAAGAGCAGTTTTATTCCCTGAAAATAGTTATAGAAATATACAGAGATTTGGCAGTAAATGAGATGCTATTTGTATTTGCTTGGTTGGGGGTGGAACCTACCATCTACATTTACATGAAATAAATTTAAAACCTACTTTAAGCTAGTAGTTTTATACTTTTTTTTTTTTTCTTGGCTTAATTTTCAGTTTCTTTTCTGTAAAACTGTCCTTGAGGGAATAGAAGTTGATAATACAAGTTGTCATAAGTGGCATTTTAGAAGATGTTCCTGCATCTTTTGTAAATTGCTTGTGTATGAGCCATTTGTCTATGAAAAATAAGGCAGCTTTGTAGCTGTCTATATTGATACATTTGAGATCAGAACTTTTGTCTAAATTGGTTATAAAGACTCTGATCTGTGTACTTGTGTTCTTGCCAGAGTACTAATAGATTAGAATACTCTATTATTCTTTTAATGATTGGAATTGATTCCAGAAGGCTTGCTGTTTTATTTTGTGGATAGCACTCCACTCAACTTTGTGATAAACCAGGCCAATAACAACAATGAGGTACTGCAGGAGCTATAGTCCCACCCATGTTGTAGGTTAGTAACACGGTGAATTGACACACATTTGATTTTGTTTTTCTGAGCCTAGGTCACTGTATGGCTCTAGAGTAACTAGGTGACAGTGCAACAAGATCACTCCATCTCAAGATTTAGTGCAACCCACATGAATTTTACTGCAGGTAGACACTTGGTAAATGAGTTTAAGTTTTTATTTTTGTTCTGGAAGTTATTGTGTAGATGTTAGGTGCTGCAAACATCCTTCCTTAATTATGGGTTTGATCTGCAATGTTGTTTTGAATATCTCTGATGTCAATGAAAATTGTTGTATTTACACAATAGCAAAGGATGATTTCCTTGGTTTTGACTTCTACCCAGAAATGTATTCTCATGTATAAAAGAATTCTACTCCCATATATATGACATAACCCTTCCAACTGCATCTATTTTCTCCTTTTAGGCCAGCTTCTGCACAGTTGTGATGTAGTTTAACTAAGCACCAGTTTTACACCAGGAGCAGAATTTCAGTATGTCCTACCACGTTCTGAGCAAAGTAGCTGACGGAGATTGTACCAGGCTGAAGTCTTCTGTTCACAGAACAAGTTCAGCACTCAGTCCTTTTGCAACCTGGAGCTGGAGGAACTCCCTGAAGGATTAGAGGGACATGTTAGTTTTCTGTAGCATACCCACTGCCCTGCAGAGAGATCTTCCAGACCAGAAACTGCTGCTGTAGGTTACAGGATTAATAGAAGAAATGGTCCAATATCTGCACAGTTCTGGAAAGAAGAGATATAAAAGTTTAGTGTTTAAATGGTATTTGCACTGCTCAAAGCAATTGCTCAATTGTATTGAGTATTGCTTCGCTTCAAGGGAAAAACACAATAAAAAGTGATTTATCTTAGAGGCACATCTCTTGGTTTGCTGATCTCTGATTTGATACAACTGCTGTCAAGGACAGGAGTGGCAAGACATCCTCTGGAGAGGAGTATGCTTTTGTGGTGGCTGACAGGAATGCCAGGCTTCCCTTAGGATCTTTTATTAAGTGTTCCCAAAAATGGTAGTTAAAGGCAAGTTTTTAAAAAAAGTTACTTGATAAACCCACAAAGCTTGGAGGCAGAGCCTGTCCTTTACATTCCTATGACTTCTCAGAAGTCTTCAATACAGATAGAATTTGTTGTGGAAGAACTGGAACAAGTCTGTCTTTACACCAGACTTCATGACTTACACTGGGCTAAATCTCACTATTCTGTGTGTGGCTGTACTGTGAAAGTTATCCTAGTTGCTCTTACACTCACCTGTGTGCAGTGGACTTGCCTTCTGAGGGCTTCTTCCACAATGAAAGGAGTGGATTTAAACTTGTGTCCATGTGGGAAACAGCTCCTTTGACCTCTCCTAAAGTCCAGAATAAGAAAGCTTTTTAGGAAACTGGTAACAGTTTAAGTGTGAGAGATTTATACTTAAGACTATCATGGGGATTTTTATTTCATAAGACATTGAAATTACATCTTCTGTCTACTGAAAAAGTATTTTTGAGGTACTAATGCTCCTCTTTGGTAAAGGAAAAGATTTAATTTGAAAAATAAAAATGCCTATAAATTAAGTGTTAGAATTAACAGTGTGACAATTCACTGCCTGAACACTTAGCAGTATGACATCTTTCTTGCTCCAGCAATGGTTTGCCTAAGTAAAAGTGCCTTTTGAGAGCTGTTGTTTCCTTCACAGATTATTCTGGAAAGTTAAGAATTTCAGCCTACAATGAAAGGCTACTATGGGAAAACAGATACAGATCTGTGTCTGTAATTATTTTGACAGTGGGGTAGTAGTACTAGTTGTCCGGAGTAGTCTCCCTCAGGGCTTTAGGTGTCTAATGTGTGAGGAACATTAAAAAATAATTTATGAGTGCCTCTCAGAAGAGGATTAAATCTCAGGTGTTGGGTTATTTAATGTGTGTTATGGAAGGTTTTTTAAAGTAAGTTGTTTGTTGGTAAAGTATGTTTATAGGACACTTTTGGGGCACATCTTTCATTAGCTTGTCTCTTGTTCTGCAAGTCCACAGGTTTTTAGCGTGGGGGGTTTTTAACTGTTTGTTTGGAGTTTTTTATGTCATGGAAGGGTTTATTTGGATGCACTTTATTGGTCTTTGCTCTCTAGCTGCTGCTTTGATCTTGTCAGTCTCCAAATTGGCTAATACAGCAGAGAAATAAGGTGAAGGGATGGACATGTAGATAAATTGGGAGGAGTGCAGGCTCAAACTCTGGCATTTTTTATGCTATCAAGAACTGTTCTAAAGAGCTTTCGAATTCTTTTGAAACAAGAATTTTTTTTTCAATGAGCATTTTTTATTTATGTTTAAACTACACAGTCACTGGATTTAGGAACCTGTGGTAGTGTCTTGCTAACTCATTAAGTAAGGTTAAGAAGGCAGTGCTACATAGAAAGGCAGAGCAAATTTATGTCACTGATTTACTTTTTCTGTGACCTTTGTCTCAGTGTTGTGGTGGGCAAATAGGCATTTTTATATAAAGTGACAGCCAGGGACTTAGGAGACTTGTTTGACTTTCTGTGTAAGGTAGGACTACTTTCTTACTGCCTTTCTCAAGTGTATAGTGGAGACATTGCTCCTGTTGTAACCATTCCTTATTCTTGTCTATTTTGGAGTGTAAGCTCTTTGAAGGAGGGACTAATACATATATGTGAACAAACATATTTTTACCACTTGGCATGCTGTGATTCTGATCTAGTAAGGACACTCCTGAAACAGGATTACTATGATTGCTCCTTAGTCACTTGTAAAAAAAAAAAAAACACAAAAACTAACAAAACAACCTTTCTTATAAAGTATAATTCATTAGCATGTTGAAGTTTCACACTGTCTCAGTTTTCAAACTCAAGACAGTGTCTCCTTTTTTTTTGGATGAGTATTGCTTATGTGTATCAAAGGACAAGTCATGATTTTCTTTGAAGAGTGAAGAAAAAAACATACCTCTTAAGTTGGGTGTAGCTTCGCTTACCTTCAGTAGCCTTATGGATGAGTAGAGCAATGAAAGCATACAAGACCCTTTTTGGAAGGTGTAATTAGATAAGTAAAAACATTTGAGTTACAGTGTCATTTTTTCAGAATGCTGAGAAGTCAAACTATCATTCAGTCTGGTTTTTTCCAACTGTAGATCTCTGTTAAAATTTATTTAGAGTCTATGCTCTCTGTGTGTGTATGCATGCATATGTGCACCTTATTAGCATGATCTGGTTAATGTAAATAAGATGCTTCTTTTCTACACACAGATGTTTAAAATGGGTAACTAATCAAATTTCTCAACAGTTTGACTGATAGACCAATGCAGCAGTTGTAAACAGCAAAAAAAAAAAAAATAGGAAATCTGTAGTAGGATTCCTTACAAGGGATATTTAAAATATGAGTGATACAGAAAATAAGAACAGTTTGTTCAAATGGTGATGTCTTAGCCGTGAAGAAGCAAGACTTATGTTTCTGCCTTAGTTGCTGTGGTAGCAGTGGTGTAACGTCATTTGGAAGTTCTGTTGGTTTGGGATTTATGGATTTTCTTAAAGATTCTGCAGAATATGTTATGGGTGCTGTGTACTCTCCTAATAGAGGTGAAAGGGTAAATATAGACAAATCTCTCATGGATATGTTTAAGCATGTAACTCAATAGCTTTTCTTCACTGTTTACTGACAATAGTTGGGGGTTACATCTTTTTTGACTTCAGTTCTATCTTTTTCTGAACTAATTATGCATCTTCTTTACTGTTCCTCTAATTAGGCCTTTTGGATGATTTCTTCACAATGATACTTACCCATTGTGCTCTTAAAAGGTTCTGTCTTAGACATAGGAAGTTTTGCAAAACTAGTCGTGGCATTACATAGATGTGTGTTACTGAATCTTCAGCAACACGTTTTCCCAAAATTTGTATGTTACTCATGTTAAACACTTAAATTATGTTAATACTGAGGAATTTAATGGTCTCATTTCAATGTACACTTTTGAAATTAACATGTTTTGTAACCAACACTTGGACATCTCTATATTTTGTAATATTCTCTTTAACTATCTTAAATGTCTGGCTTCTTATGGTCCAACACCCTAGTTTGGCCATACATTAAGGTAAATATTCTCCTACCTGGAAGAATAGGTGGGTCAGTGGACAGTGAACTTCTTTTAGCTCAATGTTCCATTTAAAAACAAAAGGCTACTTTATGATAAGCAGAGAATGTCGGCTCTTTTTATTTAAGAGTTAATCCTTAAGGAAAATTCCTTGTTCTGACAATGAATGGTATTTTTAAGCCAAACTTTTCTACTAAGTTCTGTTCTTATTCATAAGCCATACTCCTACTCTGAAAAAAAAATTAAGCCAAACAAACAAAAATCACAAAAAACCATCCCCAAAACCCCCAAACAATCTCCCCACAGCAAATTCAAATAACCAACCAACCAGCCTTACTTACTCAACTCCCACCAGTTTCAAGTGAATAAAAGTAAACGAGTGCATCGGTTTGATACTTCCCTGCTGAAATGATAAATTATGTCATCTCTGGAGGACTGCTATTTTGGAGAGATAAAGGGGGAAGATAATAATAGTATAATAATACAGGAAAATCTGCTATTGTGCTTAAGTAATAAAAATTACTGTGTATGTGATGAAAAAATAGATGAAAACCACAAGAAAAGTATGCTTTGAAACCTTTGTTCTTTACTTTCTTGAAACTGTAGTAGGTAAAATTTTCCTGTTATACTGAGTGATAAATGTGATACTAAATACTTTTGGTATGTAATTTAATGTTGCTGTCAAAAAATAATAATTTTTCTGTTTAGAATGAATATATAAACTCCTGGGAACATCCCACATAATAATTTAACATTTTACTTACGAATATTCTTCCCAGATGTAATTTTTTTATTTTGTACTCTGACTTTTTTGTCATTGATTGGTTTTCCCCTTTTTTTTTTTTGTCACTGCTACCTCTATTTCTGCAGGAACAAGTAGGTTATTGGTAAGTATTTCTACTAAATCAGACTTTACAAAGTTTTGCCTTAGTGAGGACCTCTTTTTTTTTTTATTTTTTTTTTTTTATTTTTATTTTTACCCTCACTTACTTTGGTAAAAACTTTGTAGACAACAGACTAATTGTCTGTAAATGCTGTGCTTTCTCAGGTCTCCATTATCGCCTTGTTTGTGTAGTAGACTAATAGTTCTCAGATTTTCCGAGAGACTTTGTCTTCTGCATGCTTTCCAGCAGCATCATTATCTGTGCTGTCTTCTAAGATGCTGCCTTCTCCTGGGGCTTGCTCCTTTGTTCCTGTCTGCTGCGTTTCAAGTGCAGTGTTTACTTTGTCTCTCCCATTTCTATTTTTCATAAGACCTCGTATGCATTTTGGCCAGTTTGCTCAGAAGACTTCTCTGCGTCCAACAAGATGCTCTGTTTCACGTGTTCGGTTTAGTCATCCCTGTCAACCATTACTCAGCCATTTTCACATCATACCTCTTCCCTTTTAGCTATCATTAAATATATTCTCAGCATGGTAGAGCCACCCCCTCCTCTCTTGTTGTCGTGTTTCCTGTAATTTTGATCAGATTTGTTGCATTGTACAGTACAAGTTTTCAAGATATTTATGCCTGTGCATTTTGAAAAAGTAGGACTTCTTCTTATCTTGGAGCAGCTCTTCCTATACTCTTTTCAATGATGTGATTTCTAATGGAAAAATTTCTTTAACCCTGGTATGTTTTTGAAAGTAGTGACTTTATTGACAGTGTGAAGTAGGGCAGGAGAGTGTAGACAAACTGGTTCCCTGCACTTAAAAATTTGTAGTTGTCTTGCCAAATTACTCAGTTGCTCAAGAAATTACTTCTTCTGTCAACAGAACACAGTTGTCCTGTCTGTCTTCCTCCACCTGTACTGCAAAATGATGAGTGAAAAGACCTTTTTCAGGTGTTTGAGAAAAATGTTGCTCCAGGCAATAAGAGAAAATTGAGGGAGTAGCAAAATTCAAGAAGAAATCAAAAACCAAATGTATAGGTTCAGGAGAGACTGGGAATGAGACAGAATTCTTTCTCTTTGAACTGTGGTAGGTGAGTTAAAAGAAAAAAGCAATGGGAATATGGGGTATCTCCGAAGTAACAGTTTTCAGGCATTTCATTTGTGTAAAAGTTTTCAGACTTCCAGTCTCACCTGCAGTGAGTTGTCATCATAACTGAGCTGGTTAGACAGGTTCACCTTGCCTGCCGAATGTAAATAAAATAGGTTTGTGCCCTGAACTATTGACTGTGCTTTCTGGCTACTTGTTTTCTGAAGAAGGTAGGCATTTGGGTTTGAAAATGTATCCACCCGGGCTGAACTTCATCCTCAGCCACACAAGGTTTCACCCCAGTGGCAACTGGCCCCACTTGTGTACAGAAGCCTCTGAGATGGTGATAAGGTTAGTTTCTTCCCATGCTCCTTATGTTACCCTGCTGGTGAGGCTAGAGGAGGACCTTGCTCTTGTCTCTGCTTGTCAAAGATCTGATGATGGAGAGACATGACAGAGAAGAAAAGTGTGTTTCTTGTCCTTGAGTCAGATTTTGGAAGGGAGTCATCACACCTACATGAAAAAGAGAACTGTGTTTCCTTGGGTTCTTTCCCCTGACCCTCTCCCTTGGGAAAATACAATGGAAGTAAAAGATGTTCTTCTGGGCAAAGTCTCATTGTTAAGTGGAGTTTTTGATTGCTAGTTGAAAATGTGCTTCTCAACCATTATAAGCCAAAAGCTACAATCTTCTGGGTTTAGGATGTGCGTGCAGCCTTTTTTATATGAAAACCGAGGCTTGCTCCCAACCCAAGTTTATATTCACACTTGTCAGTTTTCAGTTACTTCAGATCCATTGAGAAACTTGTGTTATGGATCTGTGATGGGAAAGGTGTTACATGTCTGAAGTGCAGGTAATGAAGTAGTAAGTTAGAGTGATTTAATGGCTTACAAGTCACTTGAAAAACTGTTCTTGTTTATGTGCTTGTCAGTTTGAAAGTGCAGGTACTGTAGGACTTTGGATGATGGATACTCGAGCAATCTCTCATTTAGCTTGACTGCAGATCCCTATGGATGACAGGATGGGAGAGTGACACTGACCTGCGAAATAGGTGGACCTAAAAAGGTGTTTGCTTCTCCCTTTGTTGGGTGCTTGCATCGATCTGAAATGTCACTCTTAAAAGGCTGTTCCTCTAATAACAGCTGTTCTTATTTTTTGATTTGAAGTTAATATCAGTCTTTCCACAGGTCTTTCCTGCCTGTAATTTCATCTTCTTGTTTACAAGATATATTAAAATTGGGCTTTTTTTCTCTCTCTCTTAATGGTTGTGTTCATTCAGTTTCTAGAACTGTGCAGCTGTCAATTATAATCAACATCACACGATACTTTTATATGGACATTAAACACCTGAAGTTGTGTAGTTGATAAAGGCTTTGTTCATGAGTCAGAGTGATGAGTCTTGTTCAATTTCTCTTCTTCATTCTGTACTGCATTATTTTTCAGTGATTGGTACAGAAGGTATAACTTTCCCACTTACCAAGATGAAGGGAGCTAAAGAAGTTATGTAATAAGATTCTATCTTTCATAACTTTTTGCTTAGGAGATGAAGTATTATCCAAACGGATCTTTTCTAATTATTCTGTGGACTCAACTAAAATAGTTCAGGGGTGTTTTATCCCCCACTTTATATATCCCACTTCACACTGAGTTCTGTGGGACATTTAAATCAGGAAATACAAGAGAAAATCCCTTGTTTCCCTTAAGGAATTCACAGGTTTGTTTACTTCAACAAAAAGTGTTACGGCGCAAAAGTGGGGAAGAAAACCTCGCTAGAATATGAACCTGAAATCAGTAAGTGCTTATTTGTTTTTACTGTGACTCAGTTTTCTAAAAAAGACAGAGCTTAGAATGTTTGTATTATGTTCCTTATTTCTGTTTGATTTCATATTCTCTCCCAAAGGGAGGAGAGTATTTCTTTATTTCTTTTCATCTCCAGAGGTCTTTCCAGGTGGTGCTGTGCTCTCCTGGCTTAGATAATTGTCAGCATAAGGAAGGATGAAAGGTAGAGAACTAGATGTGATTTTTCACTGAGACACCTTCTTCCTTAACAAAAAAGTATGTGCATAAAATGGCAAACTTTCTCTGAGTAGCCATTTGTATTGCCAGCTACACCAGCTAGAAGCCTTCCTGTAGAAGGTTCCCTGGGAATTGGTAATGCTCTTTTTTCTTTTGCTTTCTAATGTCAAGACTTTTTAAAATGTTAGTTCTTTGTTCTTGAATTTAGTGTGAAATAATTTTCATATTCTCTTTGATGGTTAGGGTAAACTTGCCAGGAAAGATATTAGCTGTGTTAAAGCAATATGCTTTCATGTACAAAGCTTCATGGTTTTGAGCTTATAGAATTACTCATTCTATTTTTCCATTTCAGCTGTCTGAGAAGAGAGAATTCTGTGGCTATATAACTCTGATAGACCATGTGGTCTTTACTGGACAGCTTGGATTTTTTTTTTTAAAACTTCTTCAACTTTTACAGATTAGTTTACAAAGGAAGGGAGTAATAGAATTTTATCTTCACCAGAATTGTTACTTCATCGAGAAGCTTTACTTCCATTATTTTTCTGTTTATTTTTCTGCTGTTCTTAAAATTTCACTTCATAGTCTTCTATACAGTTGAACAGAAAAGGAAGGAGTGGAAGAAACAGTGGCATTATGCTTTGACTTTAAAATATTTATGCTATTTTGATTTATATTCTTGTAAGCCAATAGAGAATTTGATCTAGGTGAAAAAGTAGGTGGATGCTGAAGTAGTTAGGGAAAAAAATCCTACAGCTGCTTTAGGAAAGCAATTCAAATATCACAGTGGTCTGCTTTGGGTCTGTTTTCAGTCAACTTCTTTTTTGGAGGCTGGGCACTTGAAGAAATGAAATAAAATGCTAAACTTATTAGCACTATAGAGGGCAAAATTTATGTTCATAATTTTTTAACAAGTTAAAAGAATGCTAATAATGGATTTTAAAAAGACAAGACTTAATAAATGTGAGCAGAAGTGTAACACTAAAAATGAACTTGGCTAGCAACAGTTCTGCTGAAGATTTAGGGGTTGTTGTGAGACATGAGAGGAATGAGCCAAATCATCTGTTGGTTTGTTTAAAATGTACCTACCTATATATAAACCCATAAAAGAGATATCTCTGTGTATAGACAGGTCTATATATACTAACACCTAGTGTAATGGAACAATGTAATAGGTAAGCATTAATTTCTGCTTAGGACTTGTGAAGTCTTAGCCTGAAAGCTCTGCCCAGTTCTTGGCAATATACCATGGTAAGATTGGAGAGAGGCCAGAGGACAAGAAGAGCAATAAAAGGTTTAGGCATCAGGACCTGTGAGGAAAGATTAGAGTAACCTGGATTTTTTCAGACTGTGGAAAATATAAAGGATGCACACATCCTAGTGTCTACATGTATTTCATACTGAGCAGAGTTACTATTTTCCATGTCTACTGAACACATAAGAAGTAACCAACTCTTTTTTGTGATGTATTGTTTCCTTTTTAGTGCCATTATGCAGGCTTTCTTTGTGTGATAGTCATTTTGCATATCACCCTCATACCATCAGATTTATTGGATGCTGTGTTTCCAGATTGTCTGTATTTCTTTTTCTAAGTACCACAGAACACATGTGAATATGTAAGTGACATTTGTCAGGCGTCTTATTCTCAAATACACCTTAGAAATAAATGTGTGGATGCAAGGATTTCTCTTATGACTTCTTTAAATGCAGAACAAGGTGGATTTATGCATCTTATTTGAAAACACAAGGATACAAAGATTTTAAAATAGTAATTTGCTGCATACTTTAAAAGAGCAGCTGCTCCCATTCTACTTTTAGTTTAGCTTTGGCAGTGTTCCAGTTGATGTTTTCTGCTGAAAAGTTACTCTGATCAGGCTGATTCAATCTTTTGTGTTGGTGCAGGTTTTATTTTTGCTTACTTCTTGCTACAACTGTTTAATATTGACTGAAAGCATCATCCCCTCTTCTGTGCAAGTCTGACGTGTTTCTTTATGTGCAATTCTGTGACACTCTGCACTGTGTTGTCTGGAAGCTCTCAGCAGTTCTTTTTCTTTTTGCACCACAAAGTAGATATTCCAGAATAAGTGCCGGCATGATTTTGTAAAAATCTTTGCAATCTGTGAGTTTGTTTTTCAATGGATGTTTCATGTTTGCTCTGCTGTGCACTGAAGTGCAAGTTAAGCAGTCTCATGTTTGCAAAACAAGACAAATACAGTAAGCTGTCACTAAGAGGTTGAAATTGGTGCTGGTAGAGTGAGTGGTCGCCCATCAACCCGTCCCTGTGGGTAGTTCCCAAGTCTGCCAGAGATGAAAAATGTGAGTTTGATAGATGGATGTGAGAGAAGATGGGATTTCTTGGCTGACTTGGCAAACTGTTCATTTGCAAAAGATGGCAGAGCTTGAAGAAAGTGATAAATTTGAGAGACAATGAGAGACAGAATTCACCTCTAAGTCCTGATACTTAAGCAGGTTTAGTTATATCAGATTTTCTCTGTCACCTTGGCATTTTCTAGTAGCTGCAACCGCAACTTTCTGTTCTGTCTCCATTTCTTGTAATTGTAATTTTTTTCATTGTGTTTTAAGTAATGTGTTACTTTCACTATTGTAGTCAGGGTTGTGAAACTAGATGGTGGGAGCTTGTAAGAATTTGGTTCTCTGCCCTCCTAAGGATCCAGTTGTAAAAGTCAGCTAGAGTGTGTGCTTGCTCAGTTTTGGTGCTCAGTTCTTTAGTGCTGTATGTAGGGAATGGAGTGAGAGGTGGTCCTTCAGCTGATTCAGGGTGTATCACAGGCTGAGTTCTCTACTATGGGAGAAGGAAGGACTACTTTGCAGTGATGTACTGACAGTGACAATGCTAATACAAAGGTGATAGTTGTCATCTGGGACAAAAATAAGGGATGCTGTGAAATCAACACCTTCCTAAGAGCTGTTTTTTTACCTAGAACTGTGTATTATCTGTTGTGCTCCCCTTGTAAAGAGAATGAGAAAGTGGTTGATTGAGTTTCATAGGCTTTTGGAAGACACTTCACGTGATGCTACCTCATCTGATAACTGCTTCCGCTTTTTTGCCCAAATGTCGGTGAATTATCTACAAAACTCAGTAGAACAAGTCATGTAGAGAGCAAGTTATTTCTGACCCATTGCTGATTGTTAAAGTCATGTGAAACTTTCTTTAAGTCATTGGAATTGTTCCTTGAGAAGATGGTAAAAACAAACATAGGCTATAAATGTTGTTAGCCTGCTGGGCAGGGGTACAATAGAGTCTTTGTTCTTACCCAGTACTTAATTGTAAACTGGGTCATGAACCTATTGCCTTCTGATTTGAGGAAAGGTAGAAAAATAAGAGCTTTTTAAAGCACCTTCAGCTGGCTTGTGGACAGTGTAGATTGTTCACTTATTGACATTTTTCAAATATAGTTAGAATAAAGTAAACATTTAGTCTATAGTCAAAATAGTTTTTCTTTGGGATTACTGAAAGGAGTTGGAAATGGTAATTTCCTTCACACAAAGCTTACACTTCGCATCTGCTGGGGAAGATGGCTAAATCTAGGAGCTGGGTTGCAGCAGAAAATTGTGAAGGAATGAGAAATCGGATTTCACTTGTGTTTAAAGAATGTTTCAGCAAGTGGTGTGAGCCCAAGGGTGTTTTTCTGCTATTATGCTAGTCTCTGGAATACAGCTGATTGTGGTCACTGGAAAAACGCATTTTCCACAAATACATGTTTTACTTCTGTCAGCTAAGTTGTTCCTTAAAGCTTTGTTAAGTGTGATGGCTTCTGTTCTTGGGGTTCTTCAGTTCTGCACACTGAGTAGAGCTGCAGCAGACACTTGCTGTGTCAGGAGCATGTTTGTAGTTGTTTAACTGTTACCTTCACATCCCCCTGTGACACAAGACAAGCCACAACAAAATGTATTGTTAAAATACTATGTTGCTAGAACACAGCTTATTTACTAGGTTTAAGGGCAGGTGCATGGTAGTAAAAATATATTCATCTGAATACTCTAGGTGGATAACCTGAAAGATTTTTCACAGCTATCTTCAAGCATGGTTTTAAGTAAAGCAGCATTATGATTAAATTATTGTTATTATTCACTCAAGCTCTCCCCAGTATTTTTTTTTTTGCATTAAAATATTTCCTCCAAGAATTCCTGGGATATGTACCTTTTTAACACTGTTAACTTTAATAGTGGTTCTAAGGATCTGTTGGTGGTTGTCCATGCCCCCTGTCACTCCCAATTGCATGTACTCATGACTCTAGGGAGTAAGCTAGAAGAGTTCTGTCCAGAAAGCAGAGGGAACTTGTTAATGACTGTCTCAGTGCTCAACTAGCCATGAACATAAAAGTTAACTTGCTGTAATACAAACACCCCCTTCTGTCACAGCAGGACTCATTCTGAAGCATATAAGGAAGTCAGAGGCTTTTTCACATCAGACTGTGTTGTCAATTGTGCCTTATAGAAGCATATAAATGAGAATAATGCATTCATCTTAAGTCTAGTCAAAACCTAGTGATCAGCAGCAAAAGGGTGATAAAGATTACAAGAAAATTTACCCTGGGCCAGTTTTTGAAGAAACCATAACAGAACAGTAATGGGTGGGTTGGGTGTTTGGGGGACTGAGATACTAATTTCGATTTTAGTCATGTTGATGTGTAGCCTGCGTGAAGGAGGCTATGTAGTGGCTGAAAGATCGCTGATAAAGCTTTCAACAAGTAAATTAATGCTTTAAACTAGTTTTTTTCCAAAAGAGGTGTTTGGCTGTGCTATGCTTATTGATCTGTTTGTAAAAATGTGGGTTGGGGGAGGAGGAGTAAAATTAAGGAGAGAAGAGCAATATTTAAACTGAAGTGTAAGATTGACACAAAGAAGAAATAGATATGACTAAAATTGGAAGAAGCAGAACTGTACTTTGTCTCAGGAAGTGGTTTCTAGCACATGTTCATCTGCTGCCCTGAGGTTCCTTATGGTTGTTACTAGCTGTTCTCTTTGACTTGCTTCCTATGAGCTGCCAGTAAGAAATAAATAATTTTCTTGATAAAGGAAGTGCAGTAATTGTAGCAAGTGCTAATGCTTCAGGTTAGTTGCTTGATCTACATCTGGATAATAATTAACAGTAAAGGTGAAAATTCTGAGACATCAGTTATTTGAAAGTGCAGCATCAAGTTGCTTGCCATCCTTGACTGACTTGGTTTATTGTGTACTCCCAAGGTTAGGAGTACAAAAGCAAGAGGCAACAAACTAAAACATGTGGGAGCAGGCCCCGATGGGCATGCTGGTGGAAGGTGCAGGGACATTTTTTACAGGCCTGTATCATTACTCTTCACAGCATTGGAGAAAAAGTTGTGCCTTTGTGCTGAGAGTGGATATAGATTGGATATTTTTGCCAAATGTTGTCCTCTTGGACAACCTACCTGTAGGTGCACTCCTTAACAGCTATTATGCATCGACATCCCTGTTAGTGGTCTTTTGTCTCTTACTTGTGTGTTAATTATTCGGCAGATCAAAATCAATCAGGTTCTTCTGTGGACTGTAAAAGTTGTCCAGCTGATCTTGTCCTTTAACTGGAAGACTGCTGTCTTTGGCAATGACATAAATTAAGGTATTAAGCACTTTTGTCATAGACTGTTATGCAGTTGCATCACAATCCAGACTGTCTTAATTATTCTTTACCCCATGTTGCCTGAGGCAGTGACCTCAAAAGCTAAACAAGGTTATGCTTGGCTAGGATGAAAGCAGTCAAACAAATTCAGTGCTACAGGAAGTATTAGTGATTCAGTAGGTGAGGCAACTCCCCTGAGTTAATATTTTCCCAGACTGGTAAAAGATGCTGCAGCTTGTATGATGAGATGTAAAACCAAGATCCTTGGTTAAAGTTTCAGTGCAATTCCTGGTAAAAATGAACATGTTAACTCAGGATTCCTGCCCAAGTTCAAATTTTGATGGGTATGTCCTCTACACTTGTAATTTCTGATTTAGTAGAGTCATATGCTCTTCTTGCTCCTGCGCTAAACTGTTCTAAAGTTGTTGAGAAAGTTTGCATTCCAGAGGTGCTGACAATGTTTGCAGTTGTCAACAGAATGATTTCCAGAAACAATGGTCCATTCTGAGATCTTTTGAAATCAAAGGAATTGTATTTATCTAAGAAATACCAGGTCAAAACTGAAAAGCATCCAGGATTTGTTTCTTCTTTATTTTTATGTGTGCAGAATAGCTTTTTGGCTTGAATACATATGTTTGCTACAGGATTGAGTATGCTCACACTTACATATTTTTATTTTCCGTAGGATTCAAGTGCCCTGTATGTTCAAAATTTGTATCTTCTGACGAAATGGATTTACATCTTGTGATGTGTTTGACAAAACCAAGGATAACCTACAATGGTAAGAAAGAAGTAAGCTGATAATTGTTTATTAATTTTAAATGTCAGTGTTATACTAATCCTTTACTTAACAAGATATTCTGGTAACTGGTTTGGTGGACTCAGAATTTTTTTTTTCTTGTAGTTTATTTTTTCAAATTAATTCCTAAGAATTTTATCTTTATACACTGCATGCCAATATAATTTGCCTTGTGTCCTGCAAATATAAAATTATTATTACTTGAATGTGTTTATTCCATTTTTTGACCACTGGTCAGTGGGTCTTTATTGTCCAGTTGAGATATGTGTTGTTTACATCCTTTCATCTCATGACATCAGGTAGTGAGGTGAGTCGACCAAGTCTGCTGGAGACTTTATTAAGGACTGTTACTTGATGTGCTGTGCATTTGCACATTATTCAAGAAAATTGCACTTTCTGGAAGGAACTAAAAAGCTTCTCCTCTCCTTCTTCAGTTGATTCCATATCATATGAAGTGATACTTCATAAAGACTGGTTATATGTTTTTGTTATTTTAATCAAACTGGCCAATAATCACCTGTAGTAGCACAGGTTTTTTTACCCTTCTACTAAGCTGTCCTTCTAGGCAAGCTTTAATGCAAGGCAAACAGAACTTTTGCCACTGAGATCAAAGCTTTCTATCACTGTGGCTTAGGCTGATGCTCAGTTCTATGGCAAGCATACAAAAAGGCTTGAGGAAACCTGGAATTAGAAAATCTTACTGAAATTTTAGTGCCTGCTTTGGCAGAAAATCTTACAGTGCATCTTCAGTGAGATTATTGCCCGCCAGTCATCAGATGTCAGAACAGAATGCAGTTGGAAAGAAATTGTAGAGAGGAGAGGGATCTGGGCTTTTTTTGTAGGTGAACAGCAAGAAGCTGAAAGTTGGTGCTCACAAGTTACAGCAGGGAAAAATCTGATTCAGTGTTAAGTAGAAATGTCACATAATGAGGGGGGTCAAGGCACTTGAAGAGGTTGTGCAACCTCCATCCTTGAGCAATTTAGTCTAACTTGGTCGTGCTTTGAGTGAGGGGCTTGACCAAAGATCACCAGAGATCCCTTCCAACTGAAGTTATTTACTACGTAAATAACCTGCAGTGTCACAGGCTCTTTGACCCTCCAGGCACCTTGCTGTTAGGGTATAGTGCACTGGGCCATTTTACTGAAACAGGATTGAAGAATGGTTGGGTCCATCTTATTTTTTGGATAGCAAAATGCTATCCAATACTAGTGGCCCTTAATTGCAAAAATAATTTGAAGTCATATGCTTAGAGTTGTGAAACCCATTTGAAACTACAATACTTAGGAAAAGTAAATATTTCTTTTTTTCTTCCTGGTGTTACCACACATGTATTTGAGAAGGTTGACTTCATCTAACAGAGAGGGCTTTTTTTCTCTTTAGTTTTCCTTTTTAAATTCAGGTCTGAGCATTTGCCAAGGTAAGTTGTGTACTGAGGGAGGTTGGACATTGGAGAGCAGAGAAGCATGGTAGTTGCCCCAGTGAAGGCAGGAAAATGCACTTGTGATCAGTTAGGGTGGAGCAGGAGGAGGCAGACTGGCAGAGAACAAGCTCTGGCACTAATCCATCTGATGGGGTGTGCACAAATTTGACTGACTGAAATCCTTTTCCCCTGCTGCTTCCTACATGTACATATGAGTGCACTCAGCTGACTAACTTTTGTTCAAAGAGATGGCAATTACATAATGTAGACTCGCAGTATCAGTTATGAGATACTGAGATCATTTATGGCACAGTGGTGCCATATTCAGACTCCTTGTTCCTTCTTGCATTGTTTCAGCTTACACACTGCTGGTTGGAGCTCCTTTGGGCCATCTTGTTAACCTTTGTACAGTTTTTTTCAGTCAACAAAGGAACCTGTGAGTGGCAGCCGAAGCAGCTCTGAATAATCAGCAGCATGGCATAAGTGGTTGTAGGCAATGCAGTATGAGTTAACAGCAGCATGTCATCTCGGTTTAGGAGTGTGCCTGCTGTACAGTGAGCCTCAGAAATGGATTCTTGGAAATGATTATGTAAATGTGAAATAAGGAAACTATCAAATGAGGTAGGCTGGTTTGAGAGAGATATGTAGAAGTATGGTCTCGTTTTCAGAGACACTTCAGAGAAGCGTGCATTGATCCTTGTGGCTCCAGTTAGCTCCTGGAGTCATGGACTAAATCTTAAATTATAGCCTACAGCTGGCTATTTAAATTACTGCAGCATGAAGAAATTGAGGATATGGCTTCTGAGTTGCGCGGTGCTCAGTTACTTTGTGTTATAGTTGTGGTCCCTTTAATGAGGCTAATGAAAGAAAATTTACTAGCAGATTGGTAACTTAATGCTGCCATGATTTCAGGCCCGGACCTGCATATGAATGTCTATATGCATGCATGTTTTTTCTGGCTGTTTTGCTGTTTGTCATCATGAGATCAGTGATGAATCTGCCTTTTTGCCATAGGCCAAGGGCATTTCAAATTTTGTTTGAGAGAAGAAAAGAAGAAAAGATGCTTCTGTCCGCTTTTGATACCTGCTTCCAAAATGGAAGGCGTCTCTTTATGCTTTACTTTCTCATTGTTATCTTGGCCTCATGCCATAAATACACTAGAATAGAGCCAACCAGATATAATTTGCTTCTGTTGGTCACTGATATTTCCCAGTCCTATTATCACTAGAAGGATATTCTTTCTTCCCTTTTTTCCTCTCCTCACCATCTTTTGTCTCTGAGTTTTGTGTTGCAAGTGGTTGAAGGGACCCTTAGACTTTGCAGGTGCAAAATATTTAGAGATTAAGCAGTTGGATTGAACTGTGCTTATGTCTTGTTCTGTTCTAGATGTGTTTCCTCATGGTACTGTGAATGTATTAGTTGTTCTTTCTAAGAAACAGCAGGGAACAAATTGTATGTATTTTGTCATTCTGAGAAGACAGACCTTTCTTTTTAAATATGAGTCTGAGGCATACAGTCTCCCCCAGAAAAATGTTACAAGACTGCTTAGCTGTGATTTGAAGTTTAAATAAATTAATGAGTCCTCCCAGCCAATCTCTAATTGCTTTCTGAGCTACGTTTGTGCGTTGCATTTGGCATTTGAAAGGGTCAGTGAACTGCAAACTCGGGCAGCTGTCTGATTTACATGTGTTTTCTGAAAGAGTGGTCACAAAGTTGTCTCAGTTCTATGCTGGAAGTTGTGCTGATTTTCATATAAATATATCAGTACATTTTATTAGCCTTATTCTTTCAAAATCATGTGACTTGCCTGCAACAGAGATCTCATTGCTGACTCAACTGGGCGCTTAAAAAGAGCTCTTTCTTTTTTTCTGTGGAACTTTGTTCCACATTTCTTAAACTACTTGTGGTGTTCACACATGAACCAATATCTAGGCATTTTTCTACAAAAGCTGATTAAATGAATGGTATTGTGCAAAAAACATCATGGTGTTTGGTGATGTCTTTAAGAACTTTCCTTAGCAATTAGCAACTACTGTTACTTGCTGAGGAGGCGGAGTAGGTCCCATGCATTGGTTAACCACAGGCTGCCAAAAGCCAGTTTTTGAAGAAAGTGGGTTACTTGCTAGTTGACAGGGTTTTTTTTTTTTAAAAAAAAGACTGCTAAAATATTGTAGCCATACCTATTCCTTTGAGCTTCTCCAGAGTGTTAAATGAGGCCCCTTGCACCATCTTGTTCAAATTTGTCATGGTGACAAGCAGGGAGCTCACTTAGGGACTGCTCTGTGAAAAGTGTTGCACACTGTAAGCCCTGTGTTTCGGTCGGGGCATTTGTGTGAATTTCTTCAGTGCTTTGAAAGCAACTTGCCTTAAACTCCTCGCTGATGAGTACAGGTGCCTGGTGAAGTTTGGGTTTTGAATATAATTATTGCTTATTTTGTGTTGTTACAATATTGATACAGCTATTTTTCACTGGAAGGTGTTTTATAAAAGATTGAGGAGACACAGGAGAGACTTGTGACTTTAGATGCTTTGCAACAAATGTACCCAATTCCTTTTGATGAAACCCTCCAGTTGGTTCTGAAATAATTCTGGTTTTCATTTTTAAATTCTTTTGTTTGTTTCTCGGCACACTATGTAAGACTCCATTATTTTTATTGTTATAGAGGGCCCCTCAGAGGGCAGGGATAGCAGCCTGGCACCTGGCCAGGTGGGGAAGCCAGTGACCCTGGAGAGCTGGGGACAGCCAGTCAGCTCACTAGACTGGTTGGCTGCCTTGCCGAGCCGGCCTGTCCTCTTTCAAAAGTTTTGATTGAATTAGCACATTCCTGTGGAATATTTTGGGTTTCATCAAGTCAGCACTTTCTGTTGGAATGGTGTTCTACTGGAAACTTTTCTAAGCCGATCTCCTCCAAGCCGCTCGCTCAGGGAGGTTCTGCTTTGACATCAGTGCTGCTCTCGCTCAGAGCGCTCTGCGTTTAATTCACGTGTGGCAGCGGAGCTGACTGTTGGCCAACATATTTACTCAGGTTCATTCTAAGGGGAAAAGCTTTCACTGGTGTAACTCAGAGAGGAAGAGTGTTGAGACATCCAGTGCATGAGCTGCTGAAGGTTTTTTCCATACTTGAAGTCAGAACTTTGCAATTTTTCTGTTTAAATTGCAATAAGTGAATTTTTTAGACATATCATGTTAAAAAACAGCAGGAGATCAGACAGCACAGATAGCAGGGATTACAGGTATGATTTTATATTATGAGTTTATCCAATGTCTTTGAAATAGAGAATTACTATGTGGAAAACTGTTATAGACAGAATATTAAAAATCAAGGTATGTGTACCAGAAGGAAAAACAAGAGTGGAACTCAGTGTGCTCTTCCCATCTGGCAATGTACTTTGTTTTCAGGGGTGTTTGGTCCATCACCAGGCACAAATAGTGGAATGTTCCCATGCTGTCTAACCAAATTCACAGAATCACAGGATATTCTGAGTTGGAAGGGACATACAAGGATCCCTGAGTCCAGCTCCTAAGTGCATGAATCACACAGGGATTGAACCCACAACCTCAGTGTTACTAACACCATGCTCTGACCAACTGAGCCCACCTCCAATTGACCTGAGCCACAACAGTGCAATTGATTCAGATGAGCAAGGATGCCAAGGATGCAAAGCAGGGGTTTGTCATGATTTAAACACTGGGTTTTGTTCTAAATCAGTTTGAGGTGTTGCATCAAGTTTTGTCTTGTGAGGAAAGCATTTCTTGCTGGAACTACTGTATGCTGAGGCCGGCAGGTGAGCAAGTGTCAGAATTTTGAGCTGGAATCTGTGTAAGCAATAATCCTTCTAGAGGAATTTTCAGCATTGAAATGATGGCCATAACATTCATTTTGATCGAGAGCAGAGATTTCAATAGTGGCATGAGTCACCTAAAGGACTAAATAAAAATATTTTGGAAACATTCTTTGTGAATGGGGTTGACCTAATTTTTAGTAACACAAGTTATAACCTTTGTTGATTGCTGCCTGTTTCAGCGTCTTTGGGGCAAGATGCTTGTGCTAGAACTTGTTGAGTTCATATTGCTCAGGAGAAGGAAAGAAAAACAGTGCACATTAACCTAATTCTTGAAGCTCCAAAATGCATGTTCTTGTAGTCCTGCCCACTGCAGTGACTTGATGTGCTTGGTCACTTCTGTATACCAAGGAACAGTATTTTATTCAGCAAGGCTGATGCTCTCCTGTTTTGACTTATGCACTCAAAAGTGCAGGAATGAAAAGAATTGCTAACTTCAAGTTAATTTCTCTGCCAGGGATCCTGAGATCATACCCTTAAAGACCTTGCAAAAGGGCATCTTGCCAGTCTGCCTGGAAAAGCTTAAGCCTTCCTCCTTGTCCTCATCCTTTAATAGGACTAGACTTTTAGCAGAGCAGTACAAAATAATGCTAAGGCAGATCAGTTATTTCGTTCCACTTTATCCAAGATGTAAAAATCTCCACAGAATGTTTTGATTCTATCATTTTAAAAGTTTAATAATATTCTTGGCTGAAAGTTTCTAGCTTCTTACTCTGCCCTAGGTGGTTCTGTGCTCTGTCCTCAGGTGTGCTGGGGAGGCAGAAGAGCATACTTTAAAAGGTAGTTTAACAGAACATGTAAAAAGACACTTATCCCCTGCTTGCGGTTAAAATAGTGGTATTTACTTTCTTTTGATCTTGTGTACTCGTGAACATCCTCCAGAGTATGTAGGAGGACCATTCAGTTTCCCTAATGCTTTAAAACTGTTTTCTTTAGTAGTTCTTGAAAATATAAATAATTGAACTTTGAGATTTTGTTTAATGTGGTGACAGTAGAACATTATTATGGTAAATAAAATTTTCATCTCAGACATTTGCACAGATGTTCTGCTGTGAATTAATATAATATTAGCACAGACTTTTCATAACTTGTCTTGCAAATCATTGTTAAATTTGAGGAGGGAATTGTCATTTTAAGAAGAGAAATTCTGTTTGAAGTAATGTTTTATTAAAATGTATTGACTGGTTTGTACTTTCTCCCTTTAAGAATTGTTGATAATGTTTGAACAAGAGCAAACTTTTACTGATGTTCACCGATCTAGGCCAAAGATCTAGACTTGTACAAACCAGACTGCCAAGAGGAACAGTGGCAAATTTAATTTCTTCCTCGCTTTGTTCAGTAAGGCTATATTTCCTTCCCACCATCCCAAATCTCTCCTTCAACAGTTTTTGGTACCTCACAGAAGACCATCACTGCAAAAGCAGCCTGTTGCATTTCAAGTTTGTTGGGAAGGGAGGTTGTTCATCTTGAAGAGTAATGCTGATAAATGTCACTAAATAAAATCACACTCTAGTTCAACTTGTGCAACCTGTGCCTGCCTCCTAAAGGGAGGAGGAGGGACCTGCTTCAGTGACCCCATTCCAGCTTCAGTCACTGGATGAACTGGGTCAGTCTCTTACAGTGTGGAGTTGCAGCACTTTTAGAAGCTGCAGTCTCTTATCTTTCCTCCACACCCACAAACTGTCAACCTTTGCTATGGAGCCAGTAAAGTAAGCTGTGTGTTTGTAGTGGTGTGGCTGTGAAGAGAGCTCATCAAATGGGAACACAGTGTAACTGACAGGGAAGTACTTTGAATGTCTGCAGCAGCAATTCCGAGAACTGCAAACTGCCCCGTTTATCTCTACAAGATATAGTCATGGAGATGTAGTGGTGGTGGTTGAAACATCAATATTGCTTATTATTTTACTTTTCATGCAAGAGAAAGGTGGAACATAGATTTGTAAAGAAGCTATGACAGCTCACTTTCATGGTTGAGGTTGGAAATGCTCAATAGATGGTGCTGGATTTTCTTTCTGCTATAATGACGTAAAGTTGACGTGCTTGGATCCTGCTGAGAAGGACACGCTGCAGAGATCACACCTATTAGTATCTTAAACTTTTCTCTGATTTGTTGTGCATGTGACTTGCTCTTTTAACAAACCTATGGGGAGAAGTATTTTTTGCACACTTTACCTTCAGCCAGGCCTAAATCTGCTAGACTGAGCTTCCTGTGACAAAGCCATGGCAAAATAGCTTCAATGTCACCTCATACTTAATTCAGTTCTTGAGAGCAGGACTTTTTTTTTTTTCTTTCCTGGAATTGCCTTTATTTAAAGGCATACCTGTGCCATGGGAATATCTTATGTGCAGCACTGGATAAATACAGTAAAGCTTTTGACAGCTGTAGAGCAAGGCCGCTTGTTTCTGAAAGAAATAGAGAAAATGGGATCATTCACGTGCTGAATAGCTCAAGTTATTTCTTTTGCTTATATGCTGCTCCCTAACCTCAGACACCACCGTTGTCTTGCTGTTGCACTGACAGTGCTGCTGAAGTCAAATGACAGTTCTTGTCCTGGAAGTTGATGACAGGTACACCTGTGAAGCAGCGCTGCGAGGAACACCCGCAGGTGACAGGAGGAGGAGGGATGCATCTGGGACGAGGAGGGGACGCCACCGCTGCGCTGTGTGTGTGTGGTTGTGCCTCTGTTACATAATGGCAGCGCAGCGCTGCCTGCAGCAGAGCCCGGGGACAGCTCTGCCCGCTGGCCGCGCTCTGACTGCGCATCATGTGATGCGGGCAGACAGCAGCTACCTTCCATGCCTTGCACTTAATCAGTCTTTAGCTCCGAGAGGTCACTCAGGATGTCATAAATCCCGGCTGCAACTGCTGCAGTCTTGTGATTGCCGGGAACTTAGCTCCAGGGGAAATAATGGGCCTAGTTTTGCTAGTTTTGTAGGGTAATTCTGCAGTCTTTAAAGCTGATACCTCTAAAACCTTGAGATTTTATTCATTTGCTAGCAGCAGTCTGCCTTCTTTTCTGTTTTTTTTTTTTTTTTCTTTCTTTCTTTCTTAGTTGCCCTGTGGAGACAAAACCTTGAAAATATCCCTTTTCTAATCATAGAAAATGGATTTCATTTGCTGGATTTTGAAATAAAACTACTTGAAATCATTAGGTTTTAAAAAATAAATGCCAGAATACATCTCACCGAGACTGAGTGATCTGTGTAGGAATTTTAAAGTATTTCCTTCCCTGAATTTCTCACTGTTTTGCAGGAGCTAACACAGATTAGGACTTTCTCTCTCTCTTTTTCTTTTTTTTTTTCCCTAAAGAAGTACGAAAGAGTAAGAGGGACTCCTTCTGGCTCAGAAACTGCCCCAAGGGCAGATCAATTTGAAAGTACTGCCTGAAATGTCATTTGTAATTTATTTTTTTTCTTCAGATTAAAATCTTGCTTTAAAACCTGCTACCCTTTGATTACTTAAATAATCCTGTGCTTCTGAGCTGCAGACTCAGCCCTTCAATGTACAAAGGAAGTCAGTCCATCTTTTGTAGGGGATTTCAGTGATAAAAGAAGCCAAACTCTTCAGAAACAAGCTGGGTGAGAACACTTGCTAGTGTGATAGAGTACTCTCACTTTTAAACTGGGGATCATTATCACTGCTTACACAGAGGAAAAGATTACCAGTTTCTAGTATTTTAAACAAAATCCAGTGATTCTAGAACAGGATGTGAAACACCTACTGACATAGGTACAAAATAAATACTAGACTTGCCTATTCTGTTCTCCCTGGCGGAACCTCCTTGATCCCCAACATTTGCGTAGCTTTGCCTCATGTGGCTACAGATTTGCTCAGCTTCAGAAATATCCCCAAATTTTAACACGAGAAACTTCACTGGTGTTTAGTGCTGAATTATATTAACACTCATGAAACCTTGTTAAAATTTCCTCATAAAAACCTCAACTTCCATTTTAACCCTGCAGTAACAGCTATCTGTAATTTGAAGCCCTATCAGATTTTCATCATTATGATCGTGTTCCTCATGCCCTCCTTCCTTGTGTGAAATTTTTTTAGTTACTATTCATGTATAATATTGGGTATTTGATAGCCCCTGTAGCTAAGCAAGAATGTAGTCTTCACTGTTAATTTTTAGCCCACAAATAATGTTTATTTGTTTGGAACAAAGAGGTGGAGGAAGGAATAGTTTAGTTAACACTTAACTTTTTTTTCTTCCCATTCCAAGGAAGTCTGTTTTAATCTATGGTTTTATTAGCTGAAATGATGCCATAATGGTGTTCAGTAGATTTGGTAGCCTCTAAATTGAAAAAAAACAAGGAAAAAATAAAACTTCAATATGACTGTATAAATATACTGCTAGATTATGGGCATGTAACTTGCAAGGAATACTGAAGAAGTGTCTTTGGGGACTTCTGTTTTTTTAAGCACACCTTCCATGTTAATCTTTTTGTGTTATTGTTCATGTATGATCATGATGGCTGAGTACTGTTGGAATTCTGCTTGTTTTTTATTTCACTTAGTTGCTTCAAAATTTAAGGGAAGGTTTATTGATTTTTTTTTTTGTTTAGGTTTTTTTTCACCCTCTTGCAATTCAATACCTACATACTTAGTATCTCACTAGGATAGTAATAACCTGTAGGTACCTGTTAGCACCAGAAATACTGTATCTCTGTGCTTGCTGCAATAAATTATAATACTGGATAATGGGTTAGTGTAGAGTAGAAAAACTGAGATAACTTTGAGAAGTCTGACTCAATATCTGATGTTATCAGAACCTTTTGCATTCAGACATGTTTTGCATTCCATCTATATCACAAGGATAATTGCATTTAAAATAGGAATAGCTTGTAAAAGGCAGTCTGTCTGCTATGAACAGAAAAGACAGACAAATAGAAATTATGCAGTGATTTATATCCTTGTCCCATGTATGCGCATTAACACCAGACATTGTGTTAATCTGGAGAAGGCTGATCTGGAGCCTGATGGGAAAAGTACCTTCTAGGTCTAGCACCTGGCACTGGGGTTAATAAGCCAGACTTAACACATGCTGAGTTTTGGCTCCAATGTTTTCATTGTGTGTTGCTCAGTAATGCATCCTATCTTCCATAAGAACAGTGTCTTAGTCACACACACCTGCTTTTTTTCCCCCTCCTCCTGTTTTACCTCAGGCTCAAAGTTTCATCTTTCATGCCATCTCCCTGTGCACTCATTTTACATCAGATCAAACCAAACTCCTCTGCTTGCAATGAGTCAGTTACTTGGCCAGTGTTAAAAGACTGGAAAAAAGACTTGGCAAAACTCACTGTGCTTAGGGCACCTGTAGGAAGCCTGGAACAGGAACCTGTAAAAGGACAAAGTGAACAAAACATAGAATCAAATCCTTCATCCAGCTTCAAAACAAGTCACCATTAAAGTAACCCATATTGCCCAGACTAACAGAGTAGATAACTTATCTGAGCTGCTTTTCTTCATTCCTTCTCTCTGCCTCTGTTGTTCAGGGACACTTACTGCCCTACCCTTTCCTTCTGTGAAGTCTTCTAATGTGCTTCTTTTATCTGCCTTCTGTCAGGTGAGAGTTCTCACACATTTCATTGGGCCAGCGTGTCCCCATCACACTCCTGGTTCATTGCAGACCATGAAGAGTGAAACACCTCATTTGAAAATCTTTGCAAAGCAATTTCTCTGGCTGTAGTTTCAGTGATGGTGAACGATTGAAGACTTGCCATTTGGAAAACTGTTCTCTGCAGTCTTTTAGGTCTTCTGTTGTGTTGGGGATAAAATAAATTTAGTCACTTAAAAAAGCTGACAAAGCAAAAGGGATTTCCCCAAACTCAGTGGGGATCTTTTTGAACAGCCACATCCACATCCTGCACTTGTTAGATCTTATCCAGCTTAGATCTTTCCTTCAGCTTGATCGGGCAGTCATCTTCTGTTGTTTCCTCTGTTACGTCCATGCTCTGCCTTACCTGCCAAATTTTGGCACAAAACATTGTTTGTGATAGCATCTAGTCTTGATTTGGAAAAGTTGCTCATCTTAAAAGACTTAGAGCATCTGAGCAAAGTTTTTCTTCTGACTGTAAAGTTATGGCAAGAGACCTGTCTCTGCACTGTATTTGGAAGGAATTCTTCACCCTTCTCCTGACCACAGTGTAGCTTTTCTTCATGAAATCATTAACTCAGATAGCTGAGTGATTTACTACCAGAAGAAGCTTTTATAGACAAATATTCTTGGGGTTATGTGCTTGGCTGGTTGTGGTGGGGTTGGGTTTTTTTCTGTTTTGGTTAGTAAGTTGAGTGGTTGTTTTTTTTGGTGGGGTTTGCATTTCATTTTTTTACCTTTGGTAAAGAAGTTACTGCTATGCAAGACAGGTCTCTGAGTTTTCTTGAGTGTACCCTGCTTGGTAACCCTACCTGTTGTTTAAGCAGAAACTGTATGGCTCACCCACCTTTGAACTGGATTTCTGGATTGCAGTCCCAAGTTTTCAATAGACCTAAGTTGATTTTTCAGCTATCATAGCAGTCTCTTAGTATTGGTATGGATTGGTGGGTACACATAAGCAGCACTTAAATATTTGTCTTTGTTTTACTTCTGAAGAAGCAAAACTGAAACAAAAATGATAAAAGATCTGCATGTGTGAATCCCACACTACTGTTCTTTTTTGCCTGCTTCTGTAAGTTTCCTTCATCCCAGCTCAATCTCTAGCTCCCTGTAAGAAACAATCCTCTCTAAATGCAGCAGACTCTGTCAGCAATGCATTCTGGTTGCCTCTGGCCGTTTAATCAACACTCCTCCTTTTGTAGCATACTTGTGGTGCAAGATCCTTTTTGATGGTAAACTCAGCCTTGAGAAGTGTAAATCATTCTTACCTCATGGAGCCGAGGAGGATGTATTCCCCAAGTGATCCTTTCTTTACACTGTTTCCTAAGGTATCTTGTTTTGCTGCTGTTTTGTTTTTTGTGGGTTTGCCCCTTTACATGCTGCTTTTAACTCCTGACATTCAAGATTAACACGAGATAACCTGAGAGGTCATGTAATACTGATGAAAAACCAAGAAAACAGCCTGAAGGCAGCTTCCTTATTCCATGTACTGCCATGAGCAGCTGTGTTTCAGGCAGCATGTGCTAGGGTACACCGTTCATGGTGGGATTTCACATGAGGCACAAGTTTGCTATGGCTGCATTCAAGACTTTTTCACCCAATCACCTCCTAAGAAGACAATATTTAGAGGTATTGTCTCCCAGAAGGAATGTTTTTGACAGGAGCAGCGTGAGCCTTGGGACAAAATACAACATGCCAAGGAAGACTCTTCAAGGTACCCCATGGGTTGTTCAAAAAACAAATACATGTCAGTTCACTTGAAGTGGAGACTTAGTACAAGGTGGGTAAAGCTGGCAAAAAGTCTTTTTACGTCATGTTCTGGAGGACAAGACTATTTATTTGTGGTTCATTTATGAACAGGTGTAGTTCTTTGGCCCATACCTAGACTAAAATTTGACAATTTAAAGACATGGTACTTACAAATGTGGTGAATGGAACTTATCTTTAGAAGTCAGTGCAAGAGGAGAAAGTTATTTAGCTATCTTGAGATTATTTAATGTCCAAAGGCATCTTAAACTGCAATCAGACAGATTAAACAGACGTTGGAAAGACTTAAGCAGAAGTTTTAGAGTCAGTCAGATAGTTGTATTGAGAGCAAATCTTGAATTACTGCGGAAAGGTATAGTCACTGACAATAAATCTCAAGGTGGGAGGACAAGACATTTCATGGCCGGTTGGGCTGATAGAATTTATCTAGTATGAATACCTATTTCACACCAACACTTTCTGCCAGAAGTGTAAATATGGGCTGAGAAAGCTGGTACAGTGAGAACAATAGCACAGGAATGGCTGTGGATGTTGATGCTTGGAAGTGAGGAGCTTTATTTCTCTGACTACTTGGCCTTTTTTGCAAAGCCTAGCTTTTTGCTGGGAGCTCTGAAGTGCAAATTTGACTTTGTCTTTGAACAAGATACCTTAATTGGACATTGTATCAAATCTGTGTTATTTATACTTGGGATTTAATTTTTTTTTCCAGAACCATAATTTGTATTGGCATCCTGTACCTCCAGCTAGGTTTCCCTTGTTGCTGAAGCTAAGTCTTTCTACAGAAGAACTCAGTTTTCCTCAGTGTGCAAATGCTTCTGCCTTCTATATTAATTAGCTATCTGGATACAATTCTATTTAGATAAACTACAACTACACAACCCAGCCTTTTTCACTCCAGCTCCCTAAAATGTACTTCTATCACTACTATTTCAGTTTTTATCTAACAAGAAGTATTTTTTCTTTACCATAGACCTGATTGTTATCTGTCTGAACAGGAAGCATTTAGCTGTTTCTCAGAATTTACTAAGCTCAGAATGTCCCACAAAAATTTAAATCCAGTTCTTCAAATGTGGGTTAGCTAAGAAACAGTGAAACTTCTGCAGCCATCTCCTTCCATCTCAGCCTGGTGTTGCTACACAGGTATTGCCACTTAGGTTTAATTCTGCAAATATTTTTCTTGTGTGACTTTCCCTTTGTTTTGTGTTCTCCCTCCCCTTTACTTTTGTGTGTTAAGAAGAGAGAGAACCAAAGACTGTAGACAATGTGTGTGCAGGAAGTCTTTAATGATGGATATTTGTTTGTAAATAGCTATCTCAGTCCTGGACCAACAATGAGCAACGTGAGAGGGATGGGGAAAACAAGGATAACACCTGGACTTAGAGTAGGAAATTGTAATGGGCTGCCATGTTGCAAGGGGTGAAGAGTGAGATGCCAGACAACATCACCACACCTCCAACCCAGCAATTCATCAAGCACTTTGTCAGTATTTGATGAAGTGTCACATTTGTTGTAGCTTGTTAGCTTGCTTTGGAGAGGTTTGGTTTTTGTATATTGTGGCTGGGAAGGTATTTGTGGATTGCTTAAGTTCTAGGTATTACCACATGAGTCGTGCAGTGGTGTTTGGGGTTATTGTATGCACAAAAAGTTACCGCCTGTGCTTGTTTGATTAGCACAAGGGTATTGGATTTTTCCAGCAGCATAAAAGGGAATTTGGATTTAAGTTACTCAGGGGATCTGAATACTGAATCCCCACCTGTTGAACTTTGTGGTGTTATGAATCCTGAAAACTGCTTAGTTGTGGTACAAGTTAGAATATTAGATGTTAAATATCTTCCCTTTTACATCTGATCCAGGGGTGGCTTATATTAGAGGAAAAAGTAATGTTTCTAGTTGGGAACCTACTGCTTCTTCAGAAGGTGTGCTCCCTGCTGAGGATAGTGAAGTTCCCCTTCTGGCTGTGAAGGCACAATCTTCATGGGTGAACTAAGCTAATGGCTTCAGCTCTGCCTCACCCAATCTGCTGTAGATGTGAAAGCTGAGTGGCAAAACAAGCATCTGCAGTGACAACTGAATGATGTTCCTCCTTCTTTTGGGAGCTCTGAGCACTCAAGAATCATCTCTCCTTCAGAGTGTCTTTCTGCCTCAGCTTTTGAGCAGCAGTGGATGGCTGACCTGGTCATCCAAGAATAATCCCTAGGGAATCAAGAGAATACTGAAAACCAGCTGTAATGTCAAAGAAACTGCTGCCTCCCCTAGTGCTTAGGATGGACTGGAAAGACAGGTTTTGCTTGCAGGCAATACCAGTTTGCAAAGACAGTCACTGAACTACATGAGAGAAGCACATCCTGTGCATAATGGTTTTCCTTCCATTCTAGTCTCTACTTCTCCCAAGGACATTAATCCTCTATAAGAATGCTGTCCATATTATTTGTATCAGAGAGTTAAAAATATTTCTCTCTTCCTCCTTTCTCCGATGCCTGCTTTGCAAAAGAAAATTAAATGAGATGATGGAGGGCAGGAGGAGTGGTAGAAAATACAGGTCTCGAGAGAACACAGTTTAGGGAAAATGAGTGTGAAGAGGAAGAAAGCATAGTAAGAAACAGCCAGAAAGAAATGGGGAGGGAGAAAAACAGATGTGACAGAAGCCATAAAGATTGAGTGAATCAAGTCAGTAACATTTAGTAAGTGTATAATCATACACACATGCTTCCTGGCTGCTGAATAGTAAGGTACCTGTGGAAACACGTAGGTCCTTGTTGACACCTTGTAGTATCAGCAAAGGTGATAGCAGTAAAAATGTAGAACAAATTCTGCAATATGAATGAATTTATGCTCTCTCTATGTGTGAACAGGTATATTGGTTTGTAGATGTCTAGAGCTCTACATACTCCATTTAAAAACAAGCAGATAAGTCTCTGTTACTTTACTAACAGAGTTTTTAGTCATCAGCTTTAAAATTGAATGAATGTGTAACAGATACATGGTAATATGTACTATTTAATAAAGTTTCATCAGTTTTTTTAATGGCTATTGTTTTACCAATTTTAGTGCCAATACTGTTCAAAAGGTATGTTTCAATTAAGTTTCAGTTCTGTTCCCAAAAGGGTTGACCTTTGTGGCGTCCTTCACTAGTAAGCTAGTTGTGGTGGCAGCTTCCATGGACATTTAAGGTTTTAAATTTTAGAAAAAACAGAGACATTTTGAAAAGCTGTCATACTGAATTGGGTCAAGGTGTTTCTAACCTGGTGTTCTGTTTCCAGTGAATGCCCAGAGAGAAGTAAAATATTGCAGCTATAAAGTGATAGCTCCCAAAATATATTGACATTTCCATGATTTGTGACTTCAGGTTTCTTGAACCCAGGGCTGTATCTGCCTGTGTTTTAAAAGGAAAAACAAGAAGCACCAGCACAGAGTTTAATTACCCTATCCAGAAGGTATGCAGTGCATATGCTTTTGCAGTCCTCAGTTTAAAGACACTAATCACAGATATTGCCTATAATGGCAATGGTTGACTTAGTGGCTTTCATAATTATTGGATGCATTTTCTATAGTTCTAGGAAAAGTTTTTGACTGGTAAAGTATGTGCAAAATTGCCAGAATGCCCGTTTTTTAGTCCTCTACTACCTGTTTTGCTCTAAATGCAGAAATGGAGTAGAATTTATTTTCCAGTGAAGATAAAAGCAGAAGTTAGGAGGAAAAATTACTGACAACCCAAAGTTAAAACAATAGTAACCAGGGATAGAGGAGAAGAGGAAGAAGCAGACTTACCTAAACAGACTCAGGAGGGAAATATTAATGTTCTTTTTCAAGATTTCATCTTTGACACCAGTCTTTGGATGGTGAGTACTTATTCAAGTAGCTGGGAAGGTAGAGGAGTGTTTACCTCCTATTAGGTGCAGTGCACGTGGATGTGGGGGTGTGGTATTTGTGTATGTACCCACATGTGGGTGAAATGGAAAAATGTGGCTTATTTCCTCTTCCCACTTTCATTTAGGTATTACACTGATACGAATGTTTTAATCATAACATTGGTGAAGTTTTAAGCTGCTTTACTCTCTTTTGGTTTGTGTGTTTTGTTGTTTGTTTGGGTTTTTTTTAAGGGAAAAATTACAAAATGAAATGTACCTGCTGAATCACTGTGCTGCAGGAAAAGATGAAAACAAAAAACCTCTTCAGACTGCAGTGGTTCTGTGCAAAATGATATACAGGTTTTTCTGTAACAGATATGTTTAAAAGTCATTGTTAAATGGCCCTTAAACTGACTTTCATCTGATACAAGTCAGTGTTGGTGTAGGAGAGTGCTGTATAAAACAAGTACAGAACAAATTCTGACCAGATCCAGGTCTAACAGGATTATTCACTCCTTTTTCTTTGTCTGAGATTGATGATCTGAATCACCTAAAATGGTCAAAAGGTAGTCAGATCCAAGGTGTCATAAGTCTGTGAAGGATTGGTTTTGCTGTCATCACTCTACATGTGTAATTAATGATGAGCCTAATTATATGGGTTTGGAGTATGTTAACGTGCAAGTTGCACGTGGGCATTTACAGCAGTTGTTTTTTTGTACTCATACCTTCAGTGTTTATGCACAAGAGCCTTTGGTAGGATTCCTGAGGTTTACACAGGTAGGGAATGCTGATTCCCCATTATTCCAGAGGAAGAGGAGCACTGAGTGCTGTTAACATAAGCTCTTCTGCAGGGGTGGCAGAACTGCGCTGTTTCTGAGTGCGGTCTGTGCCAGCCGTCATTCGCACCAGCTCCCTCTGGCATGACTGGGCACAGCCCAGTGTGTGCCTGGTGGCTCATCCCGCTTGGGAAGCCTGCAGTGAAGCCAGGGAGGGTGGCAAGCTGTTTGCCAGGGACTTGTGCAGTAGGGCCGGTGCTGGCAAGAGGGAGAGTACAGGAATACTGGAGGGAAAATAAAGGAGTGTCAGACACTTACGCCAGGGCTGGTGGGAGATACAAATGTTTAAATTGGCATCATGCCCTAATGTTAGCCAAAAGGTGCAGAACCTTGCTAAATTGCTCAGTGGGAGTTCAGACCCAAGCATTGTGCAGTCTGGGGAGTGCAGGATAAGCCAGACATGTACAATAGAGAACGATGGGAAAGCTGTTCACAGGAATGGTTTCTTTTATAAACTGTATTTTTATCAGACAGCTTTTTAATTTCTGTTATCAAAGCTTGACTAAATGCTCTCCTCTCGAGGGTTATTGAGGGAGGGAGACTGGGATTTAATTCACCAGAGATATCATAGTCCCATTTTGGTTTGGGTAGCAGCTGCTGATCTGATGAAGGGAGTCTGTGGAAAAAGTTACTTTTATTAATTATGTTCTGTATGTATGATACATGCTTGAATTATTAATGATGCTGGTTCCTACAACTTAACTGAGAAGAGAACTGCTCACAGGAGTTCTTGTAAAGTTGTGCAAAGAGGTGGTCAGGGAGGATGAAGTCTGAGAGCGTCAGACAAAGATTGGTATCTTTGTAGCTGGACAATCTCTAGAGAGTGCCTCTTAAGAGCTGTCAAATATCAGAATACCTTTGTACTAAAAAAAAACCCCAACCAACCAAATACCAAAATCCAACCTCAAGGAAGTATTTATCCTTAGCACCCTCTTCTGGGCAAGTTGACAGGTAAGAGTTCTTAAAATCTTTTGTATTGTTTTGAATTACCTTGTCTCCTCAGTATCTCTAATGTTCTGAGGAGTCTGCAGCTTCTAATTGAAGCTTACTGAGTTGATAAACTCTAATTGGAGTTTACTGTGCGTAAAATGCATTTTAAAATTTTCTTTGTTGTGGTGGATGTATATTGTTTATTATTTTGTTTTGAATCTTTTTCTTTATAATAGTTCACTGCATGCTAGATATTTTTCACATCTCCGTGAAGGTGCTACACACGTGGCATTATACATACAGTATTTTTAGCATAACCAATGAATATAGGGGAGACTGAAATAAGCACTGCTTTAGGAACCCAAGCACCTGCAAGACTGCTGGCTGTCATTTAATGAAAAAACAATTTCCTTTTACTTTCTTGCTGCCCTGGTAGCTTTCTAGTTGTTTGTCATTCTCTGTGTTTGGAATGCCAGTGGTGATGGAGAGAGCAGCATAGAGCTGCTGGTTTCTCAGGCATAGCTGCAAAAGGTACTCTCCATAAGCAACCACTTGAGGTGCCTTTTGGCAAAGAAGGGGAAGCTTTTCCAATGAAACCATGGAAACTTGAACATGTGGACTTTATTTTGCCAAGTGTGCCCCTTTCTGATCTGCTGGTGTGGTTGCTACATGATCTCTTGTTGGGAGTGCCCTGTGGACTGTGTGAAGTTGTGTCTTAGTGGGGCTTCTAATTTGCATCTGGCAAACAGGGCCTTATGTGATCTTCTGTTTTGCTTCGTGCTAAGACTGAATTCTGCATCCCACATACTGGCTAAGAGACGTGTCCAAGGGAGAAGGTTTCTATTAAAAAAAACATGTTTTCCCAGAAACTTCTTAGTGAAAGCCAACTCTTTTGCATTCCTAGTAATTTACTTTTCCCTCCTTTGTTCTGAGACTTGGTAATACTGCAAAAAACAGTTTCTCCAGGAGTCATTGGAGCCATACAGCACTGATCTTTCCTTCATGGAAATCTCACATTCCTACAGTTAACAGTTTCTTACTTTACACTGAGAAAAAGGTGGATGGGATGTAGAACATGCTAGTGTGGTGAGAAGAGGTTGAAGGTGTGAAATACGAGCTTCCAGCAAGGCTGGTCAAAGAAAGTCAGATGTACAGAAGAGAGATAAGTAGGAGAGTAGAAATATCAAATGACAGGCTAAGTGTGTAGAATCTAGGAAGAACTTTACCTAGTTGCTTACCTACAGTGCCTTGTCAGAGAAATGTTAGGTGCAGGCTTGAATTTAATCTTCATGTTGAAGACTGAGCATCGGTTCTCAGCATGAATCTTCAGTCAGTTGGTGTATTACTGATCCTTGCCTTTCTGCAGCACAAAAAATACCTTCTTCTGTAGCTGTCCTTGATGTTCCAAATAAAGGACATTTTGCTTGTAGTAGTCTGTTTCTTAACCATTTCATTTTGTGCTCTTTCCTCAGAGGATGTGCTGAGTAAAGATGCTGGGGAGTGTGCAATATGCCTGGAAGAGCTGCAGCAAGGAGATACTATAGCACGGCTGCCTTGCCTCTGCATATATCATAAAGGGCAAGTATTCCTCAGGATGGATATAAAATTTCAGGAGGTTGTATTTATGGGGTAACTCTTCTTAAGGGATGCTTAAAGAAGTGCTTAAACTTAGTTGCTTTTTGCACTTAAAAACAACAAAGAAACAGCAGTAGCAACCGTAAAGATGTTTTTTAAATGGCATCTTTCTCCATCTCTACCAAATGTATTTGAAGTTAATTTTTCCTGCTACAAGCTTCTCATTCTTGCAAAATCACCCAGGTGGGGAAGGAATGGGTATCATAGCTGAGGAGCTTAGGTCGTGTGGGCTTAAGCTTTGTCAAATGCTAATAGAGTCGGGCAGGGAGAGGGGGGAATGTTTTTTTAACCTGTTTTTTTGGGGGGGTTTTGTTCTTTTTTTTTTTAATAAGTGTCTGTACTTTACAAAAAGTAAAATATCAATGAATGATATAAGCAAGATGATAATGTTAATAGTGAACTAACCTGTGTATAAAATCTGTAATTTGTAAAATGCTTCCTTAGAAAATTCTAACACTTAAGAAATTTAGGTTTTCAACAGTGTTTAATACCCAAATATTACAGTGGTTTGGGGTTATTAATTTTTCCAGTGATGTGTGTATATGCATGTAATTCTTGGTATAATATAAAATTCTACTAATCATTGAACATGAGAAGCCAATTTATATTCATATCCTACTGCTAAATGTTACTGGTATTCATGTCAAATGTTTTCATTTTTTGTCTTGTATCCAACAGCTGCATAGATGAATGGTTTGAAGTAAATAGATCTTGCCCTGAGCATCCATCAGATTAAGACAAGATTCATATTTTTAGGTAATATTTGTTTATGTTCCAACAATAAATATCTTTATTATCTGAAATAACCGTACTTTCTTTTTAATTGTGAATTTACTACTGTGTCTCAGAACTACAATATTAATCAGTAAGGATTGATGTATATTGCAATATAGGTTAAAGGTTTCTACATCCTTACATGGTGTGGTCTTTCCAGTTTCAGTACTGGAAAGTAGCAAGTCAATGTCAAGAAACCTTTAGCATTAACTTTCTAAGAGTATTCATTTCCATAGAAATGAAACAAAATTAAAATAATTATACAAAAAATTGTGTCATTTTGGATTGTTCCGTGAGTACTGGCATGTATTTCTGACAGAAGGGTTTTGGAATCATATGAAAAGGTTGAAGCTAGGTATTTTCAAAACTACTTTAATGTTAACGCATTCCAGAATTTTAAAGCATATAAATAAATAAAAAACGTTGATGTGTTTTTATCCATCCCATCTCACAGAAGTTCACATTTTTCCAGCTTATGTTTTGTGTTAATGATTGCAGATCTGCAATCTGTGTTAAAAGTTTAAAGGATAGTTTTATTCTTTAGTTGATTAACTCAGCAATTTTATCTTACATTAAACAATTGTCCCTAAGGCTTGTGAAGCACACCAACAATCATCATAATTCTTAGAGAAACAGAGATGCCTGAAATTCTGTCTGGTAGTTGAGAGTTTGGTTTTGTTGTTCTGAGAGAAATTTGAAAAAAAAAAGTCTGAAGTATTCATGGCCAGCATTTATTTGTGCATTTGTTTCACGTTGCTTTGTGTGTCTGTGTTGTAGGGGTACCAAAGAAAACCTCAAAGATAATATCCTGCTATAGAGATAATTGTTTTAACCTCAGGGCAGTGTTAGGCAAAATTAATAAACGAACACATTTCCTATATTGCCCTCAATCTCTGGTTGTGGCAGAAGGCTGCGTGCTGTTCATGAACACATCTGTCTCTGTACATGCTCATGGCTGTCCAGCCTCATGTTAAATTCTATTTGCTTTTTCCACAGCAAGGATGGTGATAACTGGAGGCTTAGGGAAAAAAGGGGGAGGAAAACTCAGTGGTTGTGCTCATGCTGTTTGAGTGGTTTCTGTACTGAAATAATGGTATTTGGTCTTCTGCTTTTCCAACAGCTGCTTCCACTGATCAGAAAACATAGGAGATGTGAGGTTCCCTTGCTGAACACAGCGTGCCTGGCTTGAGACTTAGTTCTTTGTGGCTGAAAAAGGCAAAGATGGACAGTGACACAGAGAAAGCATTGCAGACACCGTTACTTGCCAGTAGTGCTCGGTATACCAAACACTCATGCAAAGGACACACAGGGATTTTGAAAATGCTGCACATCCTGTAACAATCGACTCCCCAGAGACATTTCTTTTTTGTATCGAAGGCCAAAGTTCCTAATTTCAGCCTAACTTCTGGTTCTGTGAAGAAGCGAGTTATTGGACGTGTTTCCTACTGCCTCCAGTGGAAGTGGAGACGTTCGATACCTGCTATCTGAGACCCTCGCAGGGGGACGGCCCCAGATTTGAGTGGGAACGTTTTCACCTTCTCGTTGGCTGAAGAACAGTAAATGGCAAACTAAATAAAATCTAACAGTGTGACCTTAATTTACTGAATTCACACCCTGTTTTACGTTCTTCACTTTTTCCAAGAACAGAAAACATAAACCGCTCCGCATAGGAATACTGTATTTCAGAGTTTTGTAACTAAACCTTTGTCACAATGCAGTCCAAAGAGCAAAACCAAGACAGGTAACTAATTTATATTGATCAAGCTATGGAGATTGTTGAAATCTGCACACTGTATTGCTATTTAAGTAACTAAAACATCTCTTTTACTGCTTGTGAGTCAAAACTACAGAAAGAAATGCAGCAAAGCAAAATCTTACAGCTATGCAACTTTTTTTAAAATAGGAAAAAGAAAAGAATTACCAATTTTAAGTGCTGCCAGTTAAGGTAATTTGTTTAACGGGTATTTTTTTAAAGACGTTTCAGGTAATTATTTTATTGTACTACTTTCATCTCCAGGCTGCCTCCTGAGGTGTAAATGAATAACTGCAAATGTGGGCACAGTGAGAGGTTTTTATAGGCATGGGCGAGATAACATCGAGGTGGGATTTGGGTTTATTTTTTGAATATGTGCAAGTTTGTTTCCTTCTTTGACTTTTTTTTCGTGGCAGGATCTGTAGTACTTTGCATGTAAACCCTTGGTGTCTTCATGTGGAGACCAGCATTTGACAGTGTGGATTTTTGTTTAGTTTGGGTTCTTTCTTTTTTCTTTTTTTTTTAATGCATCTGCATTTGTTTAATTTATTATTATTTTACTGTAATATATTGGTATACCAGAGCTCCACAAAACACAGGATGTCTCTGGGTGGGTGCACCGAGTAAAACTGTGGATATATATTAGTTCCCAAAAAGTATCACAGTTAAAATAATTTTTTTTAAAAAAAAAAGACAATAAACTGGAACAGATATCAGGGTTGAGAAGCATACTTTTTATATTGAGAATTAATTGTAGTAGTTTCTGAATTTCACAACACAGGGAAGAGTTTATTAATATTTATTAGCAACAGTATTCTTAGTGAGTTTCAATAGTTAAAATAAGTTGCACAACACTTCAAACGTTTGTCTTGTACATAAACAATTCTGGTTGGTTTTTTCTTTGGGTTTTTTTTGGTTTTGTTTTTGTTTAAGTACACATTTCTCTCTGTTGCTGCTGTTACTTATAATCAAAAAGGGCAAAGAACAGGAGCAACTGCTGCTGTCTGGAGAACAAGTGCAGTGCATGTTCCTAAACTCTTCCATCTTGCTTGAAGAGCAGTTTTTCCCTGGATAACATTTTCTCCTGAACGTTGCTCTGTAAAATGCCTTTGTTACGCTGCAAATCTAAAGGAGTCCAAACTAGATAATTGTTGTAATTGCCAGTGCAGTTTCTACACTTTTGGGCTTGCATCACTGGTTTTAGCTGAACCTGTAAGCTATGGAGCCCTGTTGAGTTCTCTTTTTCAGTGGGAGCAGAATCATTTTGTCACACATTCGATTCTGTAGTCACATAAAATGTACAGTCATTTGCTGTACAGAGTCCTTTTTCAATGAGAATATTTGTGTTGCCTTGTATTATCTTGGGGGAGGGAGGGAGGGGATGAGGAATTACAGCACCTGTAATACTCAAATAGTGGTGTTGCCTGCAGGCCCATTTTCCGAATGTTTTAAACTCTTGGTATCTTCTGAAAGTAAAACTTTTCCATTTGCATTGATTTAATGTTTACTGTTGGCTTCATGCCTACAGAAACTCACCTGTAGTCATGTAAAGGGGGTAGGTCAGTGTTTTGATGTCCTGTGCTCTGAGGTCATAGATAGTCTTTGGCTTGAGGGTTAGGTAGGTAAATACAACAAATCTGTTTTCAACTTGAGGTCAGTTTTGGTAGTTCATACTTCTGGTTCACTGTTTCCTCAAAACCCTTCATGTTCTATATTCAGATGGAAGTAGCTGATTTAAAGACCCAGCAGTTAGGACTATTGTCCCATGATTAGGAACAGTGTTGGAAAAGCAGGTCACTAGTCATTGCACTGGTGATGCTTTTGCAGGCAAGGGTCCGTCCCTGCTTCCATCAGCACAGTAGAGCAGCAATTCCTTGGATTATTTGAGGAACTGATACAAAGTCAGCCTTAGTTTGATGTTCTTGGTCCATAAATCTCTTCTGAAAGGTTATGGGAGGTTTTCTTGTATACCTGTAACATAGACCAAGCCTGGAATGACCTTGGAAACATGAGAGCGATGCTTGGGTTTGAAAACACCTGTGGAAACTCACCTAGGTAAGCTTTCTGTCACCATCAGCTGGTGATGACCATGCTGTAGGCACAGCTCTAGTCACAGACAACACCTTCATTTTGAAAACATCCTCACAGGGGTGTCGATTCATTGTGCTTCAGAAGGGAAAAATAAACACCAAACAAGTCCTGTGTCTCAAACAAGGAACACCACACTTGCCCACAAGAAGCAATAACTTCAATTTCGGTGCGATATGCTTCTTTGCCTGTAAATATCTTGAGATTGCCAATTTTTTGCTGTTTCAGAGTATTTTCTGTCATCTGGCCTGTATCTTCCCTAAGTATGTAAGGGTGTGAAATAATTCCCATACTCAGGTCTGCCATAAACATGCTGCTTGCCAGCAGGGGAAGAGTAGATTTGACACTGTCTCGATATGTGTGATTTTTCTGAACTTGTAGCATACCCATGTCTCTTCAGTAGCAACTCGTGTTTTGAAGTTCATAGTGGAGGTGGCTGTGAGTTGGATTGTATATAACCATACCCTCTACAATAACAAGGGAGTCAAGACTGCTGTCAGCACAGGGCACCCTTGGTCCTGGCTCTTACAAGTCAAAGTGAAGTAAATGCTTCACTTTGGAAGGAGGTAGCTCATTTTCTTTCAGTGTGTACATTCAGCAATGAGTTGAGTGGGATGTAAAAGCAAAACTACGAAGCACACCACAAATTTTTAGTATTTTATTTTTGGGAGGGATAAAGCCAAAACCAGATGGTCTTACTTGTAGCCAAGTTAGCTGTCATAATCAAGGGTAAGTGTACTGGGGTATTTTGGAATGGAAAACATGTAGGCAATGTACAGGAGTGTGGGTGGATACTTGTGACCTTGATTTTTTCCCTGCTTCCCCCCTTAGGATGTAAAGAGGGTTTATGACTAAATCTCAAGATTATCTTATCCTACTTCTTAATTTTAGGAGAACTGAGTTTTTAATTAAGCCTTGCTGAAAGGTTAGAGAGCTGGTAAAACTGACTCCCAGGAGACTGAAATCTCAGCAAATATGGGAAAGATCATTTTTATACAGAAATGTGGATCTTTGGTGTTTCTGGAGGGGTATGTCTAATACACTAGATGTGCTTAAGAACACTTTTAGTGCACTGCCTTTTCTATCTGAGTGCTTTAGAAACTTGCTCCATTTCTTCTGTATTCCACCAAAAGCAAGGAACTTTGCACTTGAATGTTAGTATTCTCTCTTCAAAAATGGTGGCAAAATGTGTTGGTTTTGATACAGGCAGTGATCTCTCTGAGTTTCTGTGGCTTTTAGCCACTTTCCTGTATTGAAAGAGTATTTGTATGCAGATTTGGTACTAATTCTGCTGTGCAGTTGAGAGATTCCTGCTGAGAGACTACCACACACCTGGGAGTGCAGAAGTGCTACCATGGGATTTTCCAGCTCACCTTTGCCAGTGGAGGATTATCTCTTTTTTTGATGAGTGCTATATTTAATGATTCACTTTCCACCCTTCCAAGCTTAAAAGTCATTTTAGTATCAATTTCTTCTCTGCCTACCTGAAGATGAACTATATATTAGGCCATATTCCCATATGAATAGGCTTTCCATTGGCATTAGCAGAAGTGATGTAAGAGGCAACTGTAAGAGAAGGCTTGTTATGAGTTTCCTACAAACCAGCCAAATGTGATTTTTTTTCATGCAGCTCATACCACTTAACTTTTTGTCATTCAAAAGACTCTGCATGAGAAATTCATAAGAGAATTCTGTCCTGAATTCAGAATCTGTCCAGGATTTGTTTCCTGAATGGAAAATTTATGATGTTTCTGTTTCTCCACACCAGTTAACCTGCTTCTAAAATCAAGTTGGAGATGTTTCAGCCTGTTGGGGTTTAAAAAAACCAACCCAGTTGATACTCTCAAATTACATTTGATTATCTTACTCCACAATTGCAGGCTGGCTTTCCAAGCTGCTTGTGTTCTGTAAAGTCATGTCTCAATTAGTACATCAGAGCTGATGATGGGATAAGCTGTAAAATTACTTCACTGTGGGGCATTATTAGTTGCTGAAGACTTGCTCAGGTAAACCACCATAGGAATATTCTGCACCTGAAAAAGGCTGGATTTGGTTCTGTCTTGGGTCTAATAAGTTGCCAGTGTACAAGAAGTAGAAGGCAGCCAGCCCACTCACTGATCTTTCTGGCAGCTTTTAATCTATGTGTGTTTGTTTGAGAGACTTTTGCCCTTGGGTGTGCCTTGGCAAAGATTTTGCAACGATAAATAGAATTTGCTTGATTTTGGCAGAGTTTCAAGTGTAAGTAACCCGACGTTGCAAGAACATAATCTGTTGCTGAATCCTGTTCCTCTTGTTTTCCCTTAAATCTGTCCCTTTTAATGCTGATATATTGTATTTCATAGTAAACACTTCTCAACATGACTGGTCACAAGCTCTCAAGGTGTGAAATTCTAAGAGGAAGAAACATCAAAGCTTGATTCTGTGCTCTTGTATACATTCAGATGAAGCTGGAATATTCGTTACCATACAGTGAAGAATTCTCCCCTAGCTGATATTGCCAAAGCACTGTAACTTTCAAGAATGAAGGGAGGTGGCTTAGCTGTAAAGGGGATGCTTTAATGAACTACTTGTAACAAATTTTAAGAGCTGCAGTGTGGCACTGAATGAGTGATTCAGCGTTAACCTTTATCCCTTGATTACAAATGTCATCCTGGCTCTTCCTACCCTTTGGCAGATACCTGCTGGTAGGGAGCAGAGTGTGTACTCCCTTTTTTTATATGCCTCTTCCAACAGAGCTAACCTTGCCCACAGTGAGTTGGAGGGAAGTCCATGCTAGCTTCTGAAATGCCACCCATATGTGCAGTGGTAATGGACAGGATACCTTCTTTCATTACCCGGAACGGAAATCAGAATGTAATTTGCAATGTCTAATGTAAATGTACAACATGTTTGTTTTGTTGTTTTT
>VZSR01001283.1:37123976-37298506 GCA_013398615.1 Brachypodius melanocephalos | reverse complement strand
TTTTTTTTTTTTTTTTTTTTTTTTTTTTTTTTTTAATTGAGCAGTATGATTGCAAGTTGACTTAAGTTGTTCTAAGGTACTCTTTTCAGTGGTTTGCCAGTACATAATCACGAATGAAAATATTTTTTTATTGATTTTTAGGTTGTATGTTTAACATTCCATTCATGTAAAATATGTACAAATATATGTAATAAATCTTTTGAAGCACAGTTTTCCTCACACTTCCAGGTGATTTTTTTTTTGAAGTATTGATCAGAGTCATTGCTGTGGGACAGAACTTCTGTATGTCGGTGCTGCAGTCTGAGCTGGAGCAGAGGAGGGAAAAGCAGTGCATGGTTTAGGGTCACAGCCAGAAAAGCAGCTTGGCATCTCACCTGTCTGCAGTCCTGCAGGTGGGAGTGCAACCCTCTGGGCCAGCCTCTGGCCCCTGTGAGCCCCTCTCACTCTTCACCTGTCCCACAAGCAGTGCTGTGACGGGCTCGCATCTGGCCAGGGAAGGTCTCAGCAGATAAGAGCTGATGTAGCTGCTGTTTTGTGGGGGTGGCTGGAGGCTGGAGGTGAAATGTCTCTGGTTAATGCATCCTCTGTAGATCTTCAGCAGACATGATGGCTTTCAAGGTTAGCATAAGTTAGAGCTGCCAGGTCAGGAGGTAGGGAAACTCATGGGTGGTTTCAAAAGGAAAAAAAAAAAAAAAAGGAATATGGGGCAAAGATGGTAGCAAACAGTCCTTTCTTATCATCTGGAGTCTGAGAACCTCCATCAGAGGATCAAAGTAACTTAATAGATGCTCTTTCTTTCAGTTTCCTCAAACCCAAATACCACTTTAGTTTCCTCCCAAAACACTTCATGGTTGCTTCTTTAAAACTGATTCCCTGACAGCATACCTGTGGCTGGGCAGTGCATGGATTTCTTTGTCCCCACTAATTACCAGCACTCTCAGCTGTCCCTAAACAGCTGGAAGGAGGCTACTATAACAGGCTTCTGCAGAGTCATGTTGCTGGAGGAGGGAATTTCTGCCCAGAGACACTGAGGATGTTAAATTGTTGTCCAGTGGATCATTCTGGCAAGGGCAGAGCACTGTGATGCTGACTGACTGGAAACTTTCTCCTGGGGCAATGGCTGCAGCTCTGCAAGTCAGGTCACCTGCAGCAGGTAGGTGTGCATGTGAGAGACCTGACTGGCTGTGTTACCACTCCAAACCTTCCTGCCTGGCAGCAGCTGGGGAGCTGTAGCCCTTGTGCTGAACGTAAAGTGAGATGAGGACAGGAGCGCAGATGAGCCGTGTGGTTTTGGATAGTGTACAGGGTAAGTCTGCTGCGGGGAAGGCGTGATTTTACACCTCTCCCCCTACACCAGTTGGGAGTGGAACTGTGGGTGCTCTAAGTAAATCCAAGTGCATTTCACCAAGGTTATGTGGAGGATGTGAGGGAAAACAAAAGGAGTTCACTCTCCAGGCAGGAGATGCTTCTTGGGTGCTGCTCCCAGCCAGGGGGATTTGTGCAGGCTGGTAATACCTGCTGATGGAATGTGATGCATGGATTTATGGCACAGGTTCCCCCTCAGCTGTGTGTCTGTCCTTGCTTGCTCCACTTTTGAGATAAGCCTTTTGCTGGGGCTGGGGGTAGCTGAACCCATTGCTAAAGCACAGTGACAGCTGGACCATCACAATTCTCTCTGTGGGAGATGATAATTCTAATGCATGAATTATTCAAGTCTGCATCCAGAAACAGTTGGATGTAATAACTGAGGAACATGTTCCTATCATGTGTCAGAGTAACTTTTTTTCCACCACTTCCCCAGCCACTCCTCCCAATCGCCTTCTGGAATTCCTTAACTGCTGGTTATTTCTGTGTTTTCCTCCTCAGTCTTGAGCTGTGTTATGGAAGCAATCGATAACTAGTTAGAGCCGAGTTTGGCTTTGCATCAGAAAAATCTGCTAGAAATCATTCCAGTTCAGTAGGTACAGGATTTCATATTGAAATTTAAATTAGTGACATCTATTGGTATCACATCCTACCTTCCTCCCTATGGCTGGGACATAGGACATGCCACCTCTGCCCCAACTTGCTTGTCCTGTAGGATTTGGGATGCTGTGCTGGCCCCAGGGTGTTCCTGGGACCTGTCAGCAATAGATGGTGGTGTTGTACGTGTTGTGTCTAGCCCTACCACACGCTCTTGTTTGGTACAGCCAGTGGTCCATGTCCACTTCTGGATGCTGTGCAGAAAGAGGGAAACAACACCCAGCCTGCAGCAAAGAGAGCAAGAAGATGGGAAGAGTCCCCTGCAGCAGAAGGAGCTAAACAGGGAAGTTCCTCCCCTGACTTTTGAGTGCCGTGTTCTGCAAGGTCTCCTTCTCTTTCTGAGGCTACAACACCTGAGCAATGTCTGTGCCTGAGGAGGTGCAGGCTGGAGCCTGCTGCTGTCTGCAAACATCCCCCAGCATGTTTGTTCTGCAGAGGAGGCTCCCGGCTCCATCCCACCCTGCAGAGAGAGGGCTGCTGGTGTCCAAAAAGCAAAACAAGGCCATGGAGCACACTGCCTGTGAGGTGCTGTGCAGCTCATTCCTGCCGTCTCCTTGCCAGCCAGCCACTGGGAAACAAGGAGCCTCAGCAAAATCGAGTGAGATGGAGTTTTCCAGCCCTCATGTAATAAAGCGTCTGTTTTCTGAGGGGGATGAGATCAGGGATGCATGGTGGCAGGGAGGAGGGTTTGACATAAATAAATAATTGCATAAAGCCCATCCTCAGTTGACGCAAGATGACTCACTCCTCGTACGGGCAGGAGCGTAGAGGAGGCAGATCTGAGGCGCAGGGACACAGCCTCAGCGGAGCCCGCGGGGAATGGCAGGTGCTCTGCGCCTCTCCGCCTTTGGCCCGTTATCTTTGGAGTCGCGTCTTGTGTCGAGCTTCTGCCCTACTTTCATTCCTTCCTGTTTACAGATTGCTTTGTTTGAACATGCGTTTACATTTTAACAAAACCTCCCCCCTCCCTCTCCCTCCTGGTTGTTTCCTTAAGCCAGCTTCAAACAGAAGGCGGAGGAAGCTGCCAGGCCTCTCCCCGAGCCCCACCGGGCCTTGTCACCGAGGGGAATGACCCGGGGTGGCGCTGCTCACACCCCGCCCGGCTCTGGGGCCCCCCCACCCGGGGGACTTCTCCAGGGAGCAGCTTTCCTCCTCATAAGTCACCCGAGCCAGGATTAACATCTGCTGAACTCTGGATTAAAGTGTCTGACAGGTAATGGGAGCATGAAAGCTTGACAGCTTCATTTGCTCCAGTCTGTGAGGTCCGAGGCTCCCGGCTTCAGCTAATTAAGCTGCTGCCTTCAGTGTCTAAAGGGGAATCCCCAGACGGGAGAGGCTGGGCATAATTTAGTTGTTTGCAAGGAGTTTGCTGGAGCTGGAGCTCTGGCTCCCTGGCCCCGGGGAGCAAGGGGGACACTTTGCACCAGGGCTGGTTTGCTGCCGGGCACAGCCGCCCGCTGCAGTGCTGGAAGTGGCCATTCAGCCGTGTCACCCGCAGCCACCTCCTGAGCCAGCTGCCTCTGTGGGGCTGGGATGGGCATGCACTGCACCATCCTCAGGCCAGCACTGCACCCTGGGCAGCCCCCTGCCAGCAGCCCTGGTGCCAGCAGCAGCTGTAGGCCCTGTGCGTGGCAGGAATTTATGTATCCCCACCCTAAAGGGGTGCCTGAGCCCTGCAGCTGCTGACCTCGAGCGGGTGAGGTGGCATCAGCACTGCCCGAAACCTGCTGTTTTCCAGTGCATCACCCAGACTGCCTGTCTGCAAAAGGCACAGGACATTTCCTGCTTTCCCAGCATAAAGCAATGACTGTAGTTTTTGCCCCTGGCTGAGTAAGACCAGTTTTTATTTCTCAACCCACCTGGTGTGACCTCTCATGCCTTGATGCTCCAGAAGCTGAAGCTGCTGTTTTCTCTGAAACATCGTCCCTGTTTTCACATCCCCCTGTGTACCTGAGGGCAGCTATTTCAAACGTCTGCAGCTCCTGCCATCAGCTCCCATTTACCTCTGGGAGTGGAGAATGAAAACTGGCTGACCTCAGCCCTGTCAAGATTCACAGGGGATCTGATCAGCAATTTCCCAGGATGAAAGAGGAATGCCCCTAGCACCTGTGGCACTCCCTGCATCCTCTCACCTTTTGTTCCCACTGTGGCAAGTGGGGAAGGACTTGCCCCAGTTGCTCTGCTGTGTTTTCAGAAGGCTGACCTATCCCACAGAGCAACTGAGAGCCTCCAGCAAGCAAGGAGAAACCTCCCCCTGTGAGTAAATTTGGAGTCCCTGAGTGCAGCTGGCAGCTCCCAGCCTGGCCTCCATTTTCATCTAGCACAATCCTGCTGTTTTGTTTCTACCTACTAAAGCAGCACTTCAGACCTTTGTGTACAGCTGCAGCTTTTTTGTGCCGAGATTACTCGTTCCATCTGTTGAAAACCGAGAGGTTTCTGCAGTGACCTCTCCTTCCTCACGGCAAACCCATCCCTCACTGCTGTTCACCTGGCCCTGATGCAGCCATTTGTACAGCTTTGCAATGGGCTCCTGGTTTTGTCTGCTGAAGCAAGGTAAGGGGGCAGAATGAAGGCACAGAAAAGCAGGCATGGGTGTCTTGCTGTATTTTGGCATCAGTACTGCTCCCTCACATGGGATGGTGGGATTGGGATCCTGCGCTGGCTGTGGTTGAAGAGCAAAGGCTGCATGGCCTTGCTTGACCACCCTGCAAGTCATAAACTGTGGTCTGGCACCTGGAGACACCTGTGACACCAAGTCAGCCACACCAGGCTCCAACAAACACCCTTACCTGAGGGCCTGGCAGTGTGTGGCTGGAGGAGGACTGCATTGAGCTGTGGCAGGGCTTTCTTGAGGGCTGCAGTGTCATCTGGCACCAGTAAACACACTCAGCTTGCACCAACCAAATACAAGTAGTAATACTTCAAGCCAGTAGCAATACTTCCCCCAGCAGCAGCAGGTGGAACTGCAAAGAGCTCCTGCAGTCGCTGTGGCAGGAGGACTGCAGGGCACAGCATGGCTGCAGCACGTCCCTGAGGTATCACTGTGCTTTCCCTCACTGCCCCTAACTGGATTGGCACCTGCTGCTGGGCAGTGGCAGCTGTGAAAGGCCTTCTCCAGCTGTGGCAACTCCTCTCTCTTGTCTGTAGCCAGAATTAGTTGGGGTGTCACTCTCCCATCTCGATCCAGCCAAGCATCTGCTTGACAGCGTTTCAGCAAAGCCCGAGCACTTGCAGGCAGCTTGTTCTTTAAAAAGCTGTTTATTAACACAGTGGACGAGTGGAAAAACATGACGCAGTGTACAGAGAAGGCTTCAGCAAATTACAAACAAGTCTTAAAAAGTTACAGTTGTCTCTGAGTAAACAAGGCTCTCACTGCAAGCTGCAGAAGTGTTGCTCCAATGCCCCCTTTACAAAGAGGCTGGTAAGACTAGGAAGAGCTTCAGCCAGAAATGCTGTGTAGATGAACAAGGGATGTCTGGCTGCTCCCAGAGCACCAACCAGTTTGCCCAGCATGTCTCCCAGAGCTGTGGGAGCAGACCCTCTGCTCTGGGTGAGTCAAACCCAGAGTGAGCTGTGCTCAGACCTTCAGCCCAGTCCAAATAAGTGTCTGCTGCCCAAAATCACCTCTGGAAGGAGTGGCTGTGACTGGCTCTGGCACTGTAATCTTGTTCAGTGCCAAACCCTGTCCTACATGGAACTGGGCTTGATCCTGCCACCACTTACCCTGAAGGCTGCATTTTCGCTGCTGCAGTCCTGTAAATGCTGCTGTCCCTGAAAACACCCCCTGGATACCCAGCTTGTAACAGCCAGGTATGGAACAGGGCCAGGTAAGATTTGCAACAGGGCTGAGCTTACCACTACAAACAATGCCAAAGGCTGCTCTAGCCCAAAAAAGGGGCAAATGTGGCTGCACTGGAAAGCTTGAGGGGAGCTATTTTAGTCAATTAGTGAAATGAGGACAGGAAATGTAATTTTAAACATATTTTCTACCTGGTAAATGAACAAATAATTCTGTGATTAGAGCAAAGCAAGAACACACTTCCTCAAACACAGGCAAATTACACCTCTGGTGAAGGCCCTTTCTTACTCCATTATCTTTTCCTTTCCATCAGAGTAGGCTGGCAAAACACACTTTGACAAGGTGCATGAGTCTCTGATTTGTTAAAGTCACTGAGAAGTCCTTAAAGGCTTTGCATTGGCAGATGTTTTGGCAATTGAAATCCAGCTCATCTGTAACTGTGTGCCCTTTTGCTTCAGTAAACAAATGGCTCAGGTGCAGAAATCATTCAAGTTGGCTGAGTTCCCTCTGGCATGGTTGAAAAACCTCATCTGTCTCCCTGTGAAAAATCAGTGTGGATACCACAAGCACAGAGAAAAAGCTACTGAAAAATAACTAAGTTGGTTAGTTGGTTTCCTTTATAACGGCAGGTTTTGTGAGAAGCCCTGTGAGTATTTTATAATGTGTTAGGGAGCTGAAGGGAGTAGACAGAAGTGAGGCCTGGGAAAGGTTTGTTACCAGATAGGAAATGGAGACACTCTGACCTGCAAAGCAAGCTTTTTCTTTGCTTCATGGGGCAGATTTGAGAGAGGGGGAGGTGAGGGTTCATTGGTTTGGCATTTTAACTGGAGATTCTTCTTCCAACCTACCAAGGTTTTGTGGGTTAGTCAGCAACTGGAGAATTGTTTCTCAGAGTTTGGGGGGGGAGGGGGATGGTAACATGGGAGAAGTAAGGAAAATGGCTCACACTTTTCTATTTTAGGCTTATAAACTCAAATTCTGCCCCCTACACTGTGAGGTAGTGTTTGAGTTTATAAAGCTCCCACAAAAAGTAATCACATACCCCACTCTTGCTAACCGGTTTCTTTTAAAGTAACCTCTAAGGTTACACTCCCTAAACAGTAATCATTCAGGGGAGGATAACGTTTTCTTGCTGGTCCTTATTATTACTACTGCCCCTTGCCTTGCTCTGTCCACTGATTCAAGCATAGACTAAAAGCTTTCCAAGCCAATCTCAATCCTGCTGTGTGCTTGCCTGTTGCTGGGAGAAGGGATTTCTACTCGACGCAGTTGATTTTCAATCGTCCTTTCTCCCCACTGATGCTGGGCAACGTGATATTGGTGTAGTGCCACCAGCATGGTGCCTAGGCCAGGAGCCAAGGCAATGAACAGCCTGCTAATTAATTGTTCACATTTCTCTCCAGACCCTCTCCCCAGAACAAACACTGTGGAAACAGGAGGCAGCCATTTCTATGCAACCCTCTGGAAATTTGAAGCAAAAGTGGTTTACTGCCTGTGTTATGGTTCTACAGTGATGGCAGTAAGGACTTCTGGTTGCATGAAAGAAAATGTATTGCCTTTGATATGGGAAAAAAAGATTACTGAAAGTAATCTGAGCCTGATGCATCCTTTTCTACCCATTTAAAAAATCCAACAACAACAAAAAAAGCAGTGTCTATGATGCTGCCTGAAGTCAGTGGAGAAATAGGGACCTAATTTCTAGGCAGTAAGAAAAAAATCATGTTCAAAACATTGACACCAAGCAACTACTATAAATACAATTTCTGGTAAAGCTGTATGTATATTCATTTTCAGTTCTGAGGCAGGTAATACTCAGAGCTGGTTGAATTTGTGCATCTTGCACCCTTTTTTGCATATATATACTTGTGTGTCTTTATTTACGTATATAAATAAGTTAAGAGATTATTTACATCACTGTACAGAATAGATCTAAACTCGGCTATCAAAATGCATACACCTGCCAGTGGATTTAGTCTGTTAACACTTTGCATTTCATCTTCAAAGCACAGAACAAACATTAATTATTTACCCAGACAACTTCCCACTCACCAAAAGGATTAAGAATAACAGGCAGGGTAAGGGATGGAGCTGAGGGAGTGCAGTGTGTTCATAAAAAGGCAGCTTATTGTGTATCTCTCCCCTGCCACAAGCACTGTAGATTTATGCCTTTATAAACTCTGCAGTCCAAGTGTAGGAGTAACCTTTGTTAACACCAACTTGGCAAAATGGGAAGGTCCTCATTCAAAAGCAAATGATCCGCTCTTCATCTTCAAAAGCTTTGGCCTCTTCTTGGCTTATCAGGTTCCCGTTCAAGCTGGAGGAGCACAACAAAAGGGATGTGAGTGAAAGTAAGGTAGTGACTGTTGCCCATCTTCTATTTTTCCCAGGCTTTGGTGCAGCGATTTGCAACACCACGTGGGCTGCACCCTTCTCAGCTGGGAATGGGTGTTAGGATACAACACAGCTGTTCCCACTGCACATCCAAGGAACAAGGCTTCTCCCTCAGAAATAAAACCTGAACATACACCTAAGCTCCAGTAACTGAACTCGGCATTGAAAACCCAGCTGACAAAGGTTCTTACCATCCAGTGGGCTGGTTTAAAGACATTTAAAGTTTCCAGAGCATTTTGTGTCTTCCATGACAACATAGGAAGAAAATTTGGTGAAGTACTCAGGCATTATTAAGGTGAAATGACCAATAACAAAATTTTCAATTCTGGCTACATAAAGATAATCTACATTGATACTTACAGCCCTGAAAACGAGCAGCCTGGTTAAGTGCTGCTGTCAGAAATGTTGAAATCCATTAAACCATTCAGATTTATTAAACTACTTGGGTTAATGAATGCCTCTGAACATTCAGGCCAGAATCAAAAGACAGATTTCAGTTTGAAGATTCAGAATGATCTAAGGGGGAATTGATGGCTCTTCTATAGACGAAAGCTGACAGTGGCTTTTGAAAAAAGTACCTCTTCCACATCTCCAGGGAACACACCAGTCAGACAGTGAGTCACTGTCTCTCTAAGCAAGAATTCAGTGTCCTTTCACTAAAACAAATACTTATATTTAAAAATAAATTTCATGTTCAATAATAAAGCAGCAGTGCTCAAACCAGCTCAGTTCTATTGACTTCTGAGCTCCCTGAGGTGAGGGAAAGAAAGTGGTATTTGGCTTTCTGCCTTAAATGTACACGTGGGACTATGTGATGCCCACCTAATCTAAAACAAACAAATCCTACAAAAAGTTAATCTCCTTGTAGCTTAGCACTTCCAGTATGTTTGGAGCACTGCCCAAAAAAATCCAAGCACAAATTCTGTGAACCAGGCTAGTAATGCTGATTAAAGATAGCCATCTCCTGCTTGTTTGGCATTTAGGTCCTGAAAAGCATGAAGATGTTCAGAAGTTTAAAAATAAAAGCAACAAGAAAAACTTGATCTGTAAATTCCAGCCCTGATTCTGCAAACACACGCGTTCTGCAAATCCATGGTACAGATGAGAACCAAGAAAACTGCCTGACATTCAGAACACACAAGAAAATGTTTCAGTGGCAGTGGCTTTTTCCCTGTTTGAAATCCACAGCTGGAACTACAACCCCTGCCTCACATAAACTTGCTCTGAATTTTTAGGCTGGGAAATAGTAAGGCCAGTAGGGTTTTAAAGGGAAAGAAAGTTCACAAAGTGAGCCTTTGACAAAGGGACCTTTACCAGATTTCTTGAATAGTCGTGTTCTCCTTGAGAGCTTCGCTGAGGCACTTCGCCCCTTTGGCGGTAATTTGATTCTGGATAAGCCTAAAAAAAAAGCATTTCAAGTCAATCTAATGTGAAAACTATTTTGCAGCCCATGCACAATTTATGCTTAGCTTGACATCAAGGAGCAAAGCTGTCTGCTACAAGAAAATGACTGTGATTTTATCTGTGAGAATGGTACACAGTACTGGTCAAATGCCCCACATGCACTTTCAGAAACAGAGCTCAGAGTATTAATCTTTTCCTTTTAATCTTGCATGTGGTTGCATTCTGGAGATACTGAGCAATTTTAATTACATAGCTGACAAATTTCTGCTATGAACTGTTCACTAGTGGTATGGGATTGTAGTATTTGCACTGAGACAGACAAACCTCTCAGCTCTGCTTTCTTACTAAGAAGACTGTGAGACATTTTTAAGTGATATACAGAAAATTCTGGAGTACAGACCCTGTGTAGGCCTAGTGTTTTAGCAGTTATGATCTAGAAGCTGCCAAATCCTCCAGTCTTGCTTATCAGACCAACAAGATCTTTGAAAAATAAAGCACTGATTTTGACTCTGGTATGAGCAGGTGCAAGGCTCAGTATAACTTACCAGCTATAAACTATGTCTCATCTGAGCTTAGGGAAGAGAAAAAAGCAAACATAATATCCTCAAGCAGTGAAAAAGATGAAGCAGTAGGTAACTCTTATTAACCACTGTAGACCATCCCACTAGCTAAAGATGAACAAAGGCCACTCATCTGCATGAGTATAACAGTACTCATCAGCCTAGCTTAATTCAATACTTTCAGTTCACCATTGAGAGCCCCATAGCTATACCATTCCCTGTGACTGGTTGCATGAATCCCTCAGGATTCAGGATGAGGCTAAAAACTGGAGTGTATTGAACAGTCTCTTAGGCAGGGAGGGAAGGAGGCATTCCCATTAAAGGAGTTTCTGTACTTGGTATATGAATCAAAATGCAAAGGCATCCAGTAGAATCTTTCAGCTACTGGAAAAAGGCTTTAACTCAGCCTCAAGTCCAACTATCTATATAGGTCACCACCTTTTGGAGGTATCCATTGGTGTAATCAACAAAGTAGAATATAAATTTGTCCACTGGCAGACACCCTTGGACAATACTGAGCCATGACAAAGATATTTATCTCGATTACTATGCCTGCTTTGGCTGGGCTAAGTTTTATTATGAATTCAACCCAAACTGCTCAGTGAATTAGATCTGCAGCTGTGCACAAAGAAATCAAGCACTTCCCCCACTGCCTTTTCATTTTCAGAGTGATGGGCACCACAGCTTCTGCTGCTTTCAAAAGAGGCTACGAGTACTTGGCACCCCTGACAGCCAGCATGCTTCCTAAGGGGCTGGAACTAGGACTAATACAGGGAGTGGCTAGAGTGTGGTCAGGCAAGTCTTTGTAAAGTATGTAAAGAGACTCCATGTCTGATATTGCCTTGATCACCTGAAATGAATGGATGGCTGGGTTTTTTACAGCTCACATCTGCCCAGCCCCATCCGCTGGCAACCTCTGGGTTAGAAAAGCCAATGCTGCTTTTTCTCAGAAATGTAAAAAGTCTCACTGTGATTGCTAGAAATAATCCCTGGTTTCCTGGGGATTGATGCCTTAAAGATGCATGTCTTGCATCAGTGTATTGCTAGCCCAAAAAGAAAGCATCAGGCAAATATGACATGTCTGTCATGTAGGTTCTTGGTTGAAGAGTTATTTTCATAGCATGATGATAAACACAGAGAATTGTTTTTATTCTATTTATTCTATTCTAGCGGTCTGCTTGGGTTTTGGCTTTTTTTTGTTTTTTTTTTTTTTTAACTTTTGGTTTTGAGGCCGATACGAGAGATGAAATCAATTATTAGTTTGAAAATTACCAGAAACAGCTTGAACTTTTCCCTGTACGAAAGCAGGTTCCAAATGTTAGACAGCAGCTTTATTAACTTCCCATTAGAACTGTCTACAAGCAGTCAGCTGCAACCAGACCATGCACAGAAGCTGTTACTGTGACCTACATAGACTTGGAAGGTGAAGTTTTAATGTAGTGTCTGCCAAAGAGCCTGTGCCACTGTGGAATGTAACTCACCATAAATGCACCAGTTTCCTGTTGACCTTCAGCATCTCTGCAAAACTTATTGCTGCCTCATCATCCAGCTCGTTTTTAGTCAACCTAAGTGGGGGAGAAAATGTTCACTTAGGAAGTTGACATTATTTTTCAGCCCCCTGTTTTTTCAGCTTGTCTGTGACTTAGCTTTAGACAGCCAAAGGGGGATGTGCTGTTCCTGCCCTCAGCATTTGTAAAGGCTGGACACAAAGAGATATTGAAGAGAAGCCCTGGAGGTAAAAGAGACAAGAGTATCAGACCTTTATTTCTCTGAGCAATGTTCTAGTGATACTTTCTGATGATGCTTTAGTGTCAAAAGGTGGATGAGGTGTAGTGGGAAAAGGTACAGACAACACTGAAGATGTGCAAAAACAGGACAAAGAACTTGACTTCGGATGATGGAGAGAAGATGGGGAAAGCAAGATGGAGGGAGCAGAGCGAGGCATGACACTGGGTCCTTGGAATATATCCCAAAGGACATGTGCTGCTGATCCATTGCTCATGTCCACATTCTTCCAAAGGGATATCTTATAGCTTGCTGATGGTGAAAGCATAGGGAATGAGGGGAAGGAGACAAGGAAGAGGGGAAAGTAGGAAGGGCAATGGGATTGGAGGAAATTAAACAGAATTTTTTTCTGGAAGAGGAAGCAGAGAGAAGGAGACCACACTGCCAATTACCAGAATATCCTCACAGAGTCGTTGTGTTGCATGGCTTCAGCAATACTTTTGCCTCCCTCTGTTGTGATGCCATTGAATGCGAGACTGTGAAGTAAAGACACAAATGTCTAAGAAGCAGCAGCACTTGGCTCTCCCACTGCCAAATACAAGCCAATATCCTGGATGATCTGCTTCCCAGTTGTACAGCTCAGCATTTGTGTGCTTCAAAGGCTCACATACTTCACAAACCACTGAGTTCTTACAACTTTTACAAGTGAGAGCAGCTCACAGGCTGCAGCCTGAGTGCAGGTCTGTCATACAGTCCACAAGGTTTGCTGTCAGTGAGCTGTGCTCTTAGGGCTGACAGCAGAGTTGCACCCAGTAATTTTAACAGTTGAGGCTTTTAACAAGGACAAAGAGTTCTGCAGTACACAGGATTTTGCATGTATTTGTCCCTGTATGAACTGGGCACTTTGTCCTTTAAGTTCTTCAGGCATCCAAATACCTCATTCTCTCCCAAATACAACACCTTCTGTTGTGTATGGAGAGATGAGCTTGTAAATGCTTTCCATTGCAAACCAAAACCATTTCTTAGTCTGCCCTTCATTCTTTCAATAGACTTTGGCAAAATCATCCAGCTAAAGTTAAGCTCTAAGCCTTCAGAATTCAAAAAGCATCTCCCCACTCAAAATACTGCAAGGCCTCAAAAAAGGTGGAAATAGAGCAATGGCACCAGTTTGTATTGGCATGAGTCCCTCCTAGCTTCAGCTTAAACTGGACATTCTCAGTCCATCATGACTGGGCCTAAAAATGCCAAATAAAGTAAACTGATGTAGTAGGGATTATCTTCCCTTGGTCTTCACATAAAGCTACCACAGGTGCTTACTATGAATTCAAATAATGGAGCAGGATTAGCCAGTGGGAGATAAGGAAACAAAGCCAAGTGCAAGTACACTGCAGAGCAGAGGATTCACCTTGCACAAGTGCCAGCAAACCCGAGCTCAGGACAGTACAGTTACTCCTCTTTATTTCTGCAACCACATTCATCAGCATATCTGCTCTTGTCTGAGAATCCCTGAGCTCTGATTCAAGTTCAAAATGTTTTCTTTTGAAAAACACAAGTCTGCAAGTCTGATGCGTCTGGATGGACTGTGCAATTATGGGAAGATGGCTATTTCAGATGGCTTTTAAGTTTAAGTATATCTAGGTCACTGCACCTGTACAGCTTTTAATTTTTAACCTTGACTACTCCCTTGCAGAAAAGAGGACAAGGCACCAGCTCTGAAATCCCTGTATCTGAAGTGGCAGCAATAAACTCTCCAGAGATCCCCATACTCCCAGAGTATTTCTGAAGAAACTAGTGCCATGTGCCACCTTGTGGGGAAACTAAGGAGCTTTGCCTGCTCCCTCCCCGTGGAGGCCAGTGGAACTGGGAGACAAATGGAGAGAGTCACCATGAACCCAGTGCTCCAGCTGTGTGGAGGGATTCCAAAACATCTTTAAATCCCCAGCCAGCATTTGGAAGTTTAGCAGGAATGGGCTGTTTAACACTGCTGGTTTCTGCTGTGCTTCCAACTTCACCCATGTTATGGCTTCCAGAAGGCTGGTTTGAGATCCATCCCTGAACTCCAGTGAGGATGACATCTCACTAGCACTTGAATGGTGTGGTGGTGTAGCTCCACTGGAGCCCAAATGCAGGAATGTCCCAGCCCCTACCCAAACATATTATGGCCTAAAAAGTGCTTTGGTAGGAGCTGCTGCACTTTCTCAATAGAAATTGTTAATACTGAGCTCACTGGGAACTTGCTTCTGTGACAGCTGGTGCCTCCTTCTGCCAATGCTCCCAGATCAAAATGGCACCCACTGACCATGTGCCTTCACAAATGCCAGAACTCTGTGCAGCATGAGGGGAGGAGGTGCACAGAGAGGAAAGGATGCCTGTCCTGTGGTATTTTTAACTTGCCTAGAGGCTGCATAAGGCTCTTTGACAGAGTTTGGCCTCTTGCTTGCACCTGGGACCTCTTGGTTGCACAGCAAAGGCTGCAATACCAGATGGTATTCCAGGCCAACACTTGGTGGGAAGAGTCATTGCTTCACAGCAGGATGGAAAAGCCAGCACTACACTGAGCTGCCAGGCTCTGCTGGTGTTTTACCTCACGTTTGTTAACCTGGGGTGGTTCCTCAGGGCCTCTGCAAATGCCTTTGCTCCTTCGTCTCCAACTTGATTGCCCCACATCCTAGAGAAGAGAACAGGAGATATCAGTTGTGCTGCCCTACTGACTCTTGGCAGTGCATTCTCCCTGTATCTCTCTCCTCCCCTCCTTCCTGATTACTTCACAGTCTTTCAGGCTGGTGAGAAACCTGGCAGGTACCCTCCCCACTGAGGCAGGTGTGTTCCACTCCCTGCACATGGCACCAGTAACCTCTGCTGACTCAGCAGTATCCTCAGGCCACAGCACAGAGGCAGCTCCAGGAGACAGCCCCAGCAGCTGCAGCAGGAGTGCTTTTGGGATCACCTTGCTGCACACTGTTAAGAAATAGTATTTCCAATGGCAAAACAACCCTTGATTACACAAAGAGAAGATAACATGGCACAAGCTGGAGAGATTTGATCAACATTTACTAGGAGTGCTTGGTCAAATGCTTTCTGTGAAGAGTAACCACATTGAAAATTTGCCCTGCATTATGAGGTTTGAAAACACCTCTGCTGAGGTTTATCTACATCGTTGGGTTTTTTAGAGATCCTGGCTTGATGACTCAGAGCCACACTCAGCTTATGGGTAATTAATTGGCAGCTCTTTTAAAATCAATTGAACTCTGTGGTATCTAAACACATGGACTTCCAGTAAGTTCCCCAGAATTTCCTTGTCCTTCAGAGCCAGTGTAGTTTGCTATTTAAACATTTCTGTCCAAGCTATCCTAAGTCCACTTGGAGTGATCACTTCCTCCACAGGAGAAAATAATAGTTCTTCATTGAAATTACAGCAAGTACAGCACAGCAGAGCCAGCTATATGGAAGTATGCATCTTGCTCACTGTATTTGTGAAATGTTGCAGAACAACAAAATTAAAGGCCAAAAATCTGATTGTACAAATCTGGTTTTCATGTTTCACAACTATTGTGATTTTCACAATGATGAAGCAGAGATTTTAATTCCATGTATTCAAGTACTGAATTTTAAGAAATGTGTTCTCCTGTAGAGTGAAAAAACTGGGATTTGCCAGAGGGGGCAGAAAAATAAATAAAATAAATCAAACTTAGCACCATTCCTGAAAAAAGGGCAGGGACTAAAGGTTTGGAGTACATTCAGGCCTCTCTCCAATAATAGCTCTCTGCAGTTAGGGACAGCATAAGAGAAAAGGATGATGTGAATTCCTTTTTATTCTCCCAGCTCACAACTTTACCAGGATGTGATGCAGAAGGTTTGACAGTCGTAACAATAACACTCAATAACTAGGTGCAGTGCCAATTGTCATAAAACCACACAGACTTAAAAATAACCAAGTATCTCCAGAGGAGCTGTGTTCCTCTATAAAGAAAGTGGCTAGCTTTACATACTGTCCTCTTGTCTATTTGTCTCTCTGTTAAGGTTCTGTCAGAACAGTGAAAAAGAAAAAAACAGATGCAAACCCAAACCTTGTGTGAACTGAAGAACAACAAAGCAGCCCTCCTTTTCCATGGAAAATGTGGCTATGCCTCTACACTCATTTGTTCTAATGCTGCTGTTGAGGAGGGAAGGAATAGCAGGAGGAGAAGGTAAGCATGAAAAAAAGGAATCCTAAGGGATTTACAGGTGCCTGGCCAAGATCAAGCCCTAAGTTCTGCTCCTTAGCACTGAACTTACCCAATTTCAAACATTGTCTTGCTCTTCTGGATGGCCTGGGCAAGGCACTTCCCTCCTTCACTCGTTATTTTGTTTGCTCCTATTCTGCACAAAATACATAAATTGAGGAGGTGCATCACTTACAACTGTGCAGCTATCAGAACACCAGTTCAGAGAGCCACACAAGTATTTAAGGCTAATTAACTCTGGAGGGTACCTGCAGTTATCAAAGATTAACCCAGAGTGAAAAAATACTGCAGGCACTTGACCTTTGACTAAAAGACATGATTTTATGTTGTCTTCTGCATATTTTGCATGTCAGCCCTCCAAATCAGAAGTGTTGCGGTAGGGTCTTGGGTTTGGTGCTCAGTATGTTAGAAATGAGCTTTAGGAACTGATCCTCAGGGTAAGGACCCCAGCCTTGTTTTTAATATAATTCATAGTATCAGCAATTGCTTCAGAGCTCATGAATTACATGCAGCATGTTTCATGATGCCACAGGGAACAGAATATTTCTTGACTGTGTGTTTCCAGAGGAGTCTGCAGCTCATAAGCACAGACTGCAATAATTTCAAGTCTTTCTGTTGTAAGGAGAGGCTCTAGGTAGTGGCATAGGTCAGTGCAGCAATCAGTCTCTGGCTGGCATTTTACACAAAGCCTTTTCTATTTTTGGCCTGTGTGGATATCAAATGGCTGGAGTTCAAGGGAGAGATAATTGCGTATAGATTGATTTAAAGAACAGACCAAACCCCAATTCCCCAAGTCACTACATTTACATAAAACTGTCTTGTTTGGCTGACTTTGGGCACATGAATGTGCACTCTATCTCAAAATAATCTCTAGTTACCACGTAGCCTGAAAGCAACCATCTTTCAACAGGCTTTTTTGTTGAAGCTACATTAAATAAGCAAAGCACTGTCAAAGCAGGGAAAGAACCAAAGTGCTCCTGGGTTTCTAAATTCTGCAAATATTTCAAGCAGGAAGGATGTGGCTAGAGTGGGGTTTCAAACCAAGTCAGTGGTAGAACAAGGACTAGAACCAAAGAATTCCTGGCTGACAGTTCCTACATTCCCCTCCAGAAGCTGACATTGCTGCAGTTACCTCTGGTTTCTGCTATGGTCACAATTAAACCATTGGTTAATGATCTACCTTTATGTCCAACCAATGTGCACAGCCAGACACTCTTATCTGAGACAGTTCCAAGAATTAAAGGGAACTCACCAAGTGAATTTGGGGAATTCCAGAGTTGAGGTATGACACCAGCACAGCCTGACCCCAATGGCCCATAGAAGATCAGTGACTAAAAAACTTGGTACTAAATCCAAGGGAATTTGCCCTGCTGGAAGCAGCAGAAAGGTCCAAGCACAGTTTGAGCCACGCTCAGGTGCTCAGATTGGATTTAGGTAAAGAACAAGTCTCATGTACTCCTTTAACTCACTACTATATTCCAGAAAAGACTATGGATTCAAGAGTTTCAACTGCTGCCATCCACTGCTAGACTACTGCAAAATAAATATACAACTGCAACCTAAATTATATTTCATTCAAAATACAATTTCGGTCTTTTTTTTCTACTCTTCCTCCCCTTTCAAGTTGCTCAACCTTAATTAGGACAGTGCAGAAAGGAAAAAAAAATCCAACATACTTAACATATTCCAGGCTTGAACACTCTTCAATTAGTTTTGCAACATATTTGGCTCCAACATCAGTGATTTGGTTGTTGTATAAGCTTAAAGAAAAATCACATTGGTAAAAATAGGTTATTACTGCTGTTAAATATTTACAACCTGACTGTTTTATGATGCACACATAGCATCTATCTTTTCTGTGCGGCTTTGTACATATTCATAGTTGCTTGTATTTCTGTTTTGATATATAATTCATATTGTGATGGGTTAGATAAAAATATAAGGAGACCAGACTGCAAATCATAAATATTTATATAATTTTTTAAATGAATGTTCTCCACAAGCAAACAAAGCTTCCCTTTATTCCTGTACTAGTACAGAAATAATATTGCCAGAAGATAAGTCAAAAGACAAAACACCACAATGTACTTTTGGTCTTTTAAAAGTCATAAAATCCCCTTGCAAATATTACTGAAGAGCAGATACCTGTGCAGCTGTACTTACATTAGGGCACTGGAGGAAAAAAGCTATTCTTGGTATTAATGTTCACCTTTCAAAAAGTCATTTTTATGTAGCTACTTAACCAAGAGCAGGAAGTCAGAGCTAACATGCCTTCCAGCTTCAATTTCATTAAGAACTAATTAAGCTCTTGAAAGAAATTGGTATCATGAACATGACACTTGAAATTGCATGTTCCTGACACTAGTCTCTACCAAGCTGCATCTGCTTTGCACAGTTGAAATAAATCAGTTTACAGCAGAGAAAACAGCAGGCTGTAACTACACATGCTCTCTTGCTTGCAGTCTATCCCTTCCACAGCAAGAAGGCTTTTGGAATAAAAATTAGCATGCTCACACAGTTCAGTAACCTGACAGTGGTCCACACTGTGTCACAGAAAGGTTTGATGCCAGCAGGAGGCTGTGAGGGAGTGTGATGGGTGAGGAAGCTGTGGTCTTTGTCCCAGCAAACTGTTACAGAATCATTTCTGACACAAAAAAGCTGCTTTGCTTAAATGAGGAGGTAACTGTAGTTTCCACCCCATCTCTGCTGTGTCAGTACTGACAGTATTAAGAGTTTTATTATCCAGTATCACTGCTGAGTGTTTTGCTCCCAACCTGGTACCTACCCCAAGAAAGACACAATTCGGTACTTGGAGAGTTCTTCATACAAGATCCTTACACCGTGATCTGTGACCTGATTTACACTGAGCCTAGAAACAAGGGAATGCAAAATCTGAATCAACGCATCTGACAAATGTTCATAACCTGTGAGTTAACAAATAACTGCAGGCCTATGCATTTTCCTTTGATATTTTAACAGGTCCTTATTCCACATATTAAAAGCTGTTAAGAGAAATGTGAGCTCAGCTTCATGTGGCTCACTCCAAAACCGATTAAAATCAGAGAGCCCCAGATCTCCTAGGTAATGCCCTGGAAGCTGTCCATGGAACTGAGAACAATAAAATGTAGGAAGTCAGCCACCAGATAAACGTCTCACCCTCCTCCTGTGCTTACTGTGATTTCAAGAGAAAGTCTGCTTAACACCCCAGCAAAAGCAAGCTGTCCAAACTACTAGTCTTGCAATCTTCTCTCTGAGTACGCAGTGAAAGCCAGGCATCTTGAAAGTCACAACACATTCAGGCTTCACCAAATAAAGGTTGTGAAAAGCTCTGGCCAGAAAACAGAACTGTGCTCCCATGGGTGTGTTAGATGTTTCTAATTTTATTGTCCAGCCAGACACAAAACAAATCAATGTCAGTCATTCACAGAACAAAAATGCTGCTTCTCACTGTTGTTTTGGGGTGGGGTTTTTGTTGTAGTTTTGGGGTTTTGTTTTGTTTTTATAACTTCTCAAGCTTTTTCACCTTCACTATATGGACAGGTTCAAGTGAAGCATTCCAATTTCCATGAATCACGTTTTCTGGATAAAGCTGTGCCCATGAAAACATTTTGACCACATTTAGTTTGCAGATAAACTCAGTAGCTGAGGCTTTCCTGCTGAGAGTCCCTTACCACCAACAGCCTTCCTAGCCTTTGCTAGTCAGCAACCTGGTCCCTTTGGAATGCACCAGCACACAGGAGAGATCAGCCAATTTCCGTAGATCAGAACAGTCTGCTTCTTTGAAAGGGATGGTTAAGCTGTTGGAAACATTTCCTGACCTACAGAAATTGCTCATTAGAAATAAAAGTTCCAACAGCTGAAGATCCATAAAGACAAAAGGGCAACCTGAAAGACTGTTCTGGTGCTGGGGATGCTGTTAAGATCACCTTGTGTATGGCATGATCACATGATTGGCACAGAGAATGAAAGGCTGGCCTTTTCTTCTTTGTTTTGTCTTACATACTTATGCATTTTCCTCAGGAATTTTCTTATTGCTTTCTCTTGGGAGGCCAGTCAATTTGCAAATAACTGGGAAAAAACCAAGAGTCACAGGCTTTGATTTATTCCTAGAGGAAAACAACGCAAGGCACAGCCAAACAGGAGGAATAAATCAGTTGTTAAAAAACCCCATTCTCATGAGGCTGAAGGAGCTTTTAAAAAGATATATATGAAGTTCCTGATTTTCTGCACCTAAATGTTTGGACAAATAAGATATAGCTACATGGTACAACCTCAAAGGGCTGGAGGTGAAACAATCTGCCTGTGAGGTGGAGTTAGCTCTCCTTGTTCACACCAAGCCATGCTCTCCCTTCACATCACCTCAGAGAAATACCACATCTAAAGGTGTCAACTATGTCCTTTCATGGATGTACATGATAGCTTTTGTCCTATGAAAGCAAGACATTTTGGCAGGATGCAAAGACAGGAAACTCAGAGCTTCGGATCAAGGGTTATTGTGAATAGGAGATCTTCCCTTACCCCTTATGACCAAGGGCAGAGATGGCCTCAGACTATCTTCAGATAATGGAGGATGCCCTTGTTTCCTCCTTCCCTTAAGCACCTTCTCTCATAACAGTCCTCTTCTGACACAAAACAATTTGAGATGGAGCTGACTAAACCTATAGGTTTAAACAGTCTGTGCTTCTAAGGACTTCTCACCATCCTTTTCATTTTGGTTTCCAAATTCATGGCTTATCTCTGCTCCTGTGACTAAATGAACAGATATTTCAGAAGATCTGAAACATTAACTTCCAGTAGCACTAACCCTCATCTCTCTCCACTTGCAAGGTCAGTTCCTTCAGTCCACCAGTTTGTGGAATAAATGAAGAATACGCAAGGACCTGCTTACATACAGACTCCTACCTGATCACTGCAAGCTTGCTGAAACAAGGTTGCAGCTGTTTTATTCCGTAGTCATTGATGTTGTTGTTGTCCAAATCCAGAGCCAGGCGCTTCTGGAAGTGGTGCACAACGAAGGAAATGGCGCTGCAGTCGGCAGAGCAGGCGTTGCAGTAGGCCAGCTTGATGTAGTTGGCGTGCATGCGGCGCGCTGCCATCCTCCCCACCTTCTCACTCTGCGTCTCGTACAGGCACCTCAGCATCCACACAAAGTTGGGCTGCACCTGCACCTGGTTGTAGCTTTTAAGCCTGGACCGAGTGAAGCCTTTCAGGTGGGATTTCATGCTCTTCCCAAGGTATGTGATGAGCATTTTTCTCTTCCTCTTAATGACCGCAGGCGAAACTAAATGTCTGAAGAGCTTCTGCCTAGGTCCAGACAGTAGGCCACAAAGAAACATGTTGATAAAATTAAAGTGTTCTTTATTTTGGAAAGGATCCTCCCCTGCTAGTTGTTTCTTCAACCAGGGTATACGAAGGCAAGTAGGCTGGGCAGTCTCCATGGAAGAACATTCATTGAAAAACTCAAGTAACTCCTTGGTACCCACCTTCTCCTCCATAACCAAGAACAAAGCTGTGAAAAAAGACTGAAGGGTTAAATGCAAGAACTCATAAGTGGCCTGACTGTCACAGCCACTGTAACCTTTAACTGTCCTGAGAAAGCCCAATTGCAAATCTTCTTCAGAGATGTTTGCCGATGAGACTTCCTCCTGCTCAAAGATAAAGGAAGAGTTCTCCATCCCTTTGTATGCCATTTTACCCAAAGCTAAAAGACTTTCCTTTCTTGATTTGAACACCTCTGCTTGGCTCCTGATATTGGTCTTCAGCAAATTTGTTTTCACAGACCGGTTCAGGTGGACTTCAATCATGAGCAAAAATACATCTGTTAATGTAACAGAACTGTCTGGAAGCTCGTGGCTGTCAAACATGGAGTGGAAGTGCTCAAAGCATTTAAAGATAATCCAGCAAAATAAAGGCACTGAACACAAACTGCAGAGATTTGGGTTAGCTTCCAACTGGTTTGATACCAGGGCTCGTTGCCGCTCATCTTTGAAAAACATAGCAGTGTATTCCTTCAGGTTATTCCTGGAGAAACCGCGGAGCAACACTTTCTTCCTAATGATGTTTTTCTGGATCTCAGTTCCTGTCCTGGCGGTAAGAATTTTCTTGGATCCCTTAAGAAGCTTTCCTCTGAGAAGGCTTACAAGCAGTGCCAGGGGGTGGATGGGTTCATTGGGTGAGCATATCTCAGGTACACTGCTGAGATCAAAGTTGGAATAGATCTCATCAAAGCCATCGAAAGTGAAAAGAACCGTATGAGGGAACTGCAAGATGTGATGAAACACTTCTGTGGGGTCCTGGTCTGGGTAGCAATTATATTTGAAGAGCAGGTCTTTCAAACATAGGGCTTCATCTTCCTTGAAGCAGCTAAACATCCTACACCGAAAACGGAAGAAAAACTTGGCCCCTATGTCCAATTCTCTTCTGGCCCAAAGGCTTTGTATCTTTTGCAGCAAGATGGATTTTCCAATTCCTGCATCACCGTAGACATAAACAGTCTCTCCATCTTCATTAATAACCCCAACTGCATCATCAAAAAGGGCTTCTAACTGGCCCACCTGGCCAAGACTCTCATTGGTAAAACTGACCAGCTCCATAATACTGTTGGAGTAGATTTCTTCAAGCAGCATCTCCTCCTTCTGCGCATACAACAGAACAAACTTGGAATCCCTTCCCAGTTCATGTCTGAGTTTCTGGCAATACCTGCTAACTAAAAAGATGGTGAATTATTATTAAAGAGACTGTTATTTAAAAACCTATGTATAAAATGACCCACCTCTTTGGGAACTCAGAGGCAGTAATACACAAAAGTAATTTTAATGTGAAAAAGGTTCTTTGGCAGATTAATTCTGTTTGTGCTGCCATCATCATTCACTTGGAAATTCAAGTGCTAAAGAAAGGTGAGCCACCACTTCTTGAAAGCCAGCACTGATGCTGCATTGGTTTAAGGGGCTGCTATCCTTCAGGTGAGACTCAAAGCCAAGCCCCTGACCCTTTATTAAAGGCTGCTTAACTCTCTGCAAAGGGTCTTTGGAGTTGTTGATCACTGATTTAACTATACTTATATTCTACCTGCAGTTCTATCAGTTAGGTCATTATTCTTGCTTAACTTCCTTAGTCATTTATATTATTGCCAATAGAAGCCATGCATTTTAGAAACCAAGTGTCAGGCACCTCAAATGATTTTTTTAAGATGACAAGAAAAAAAGAGAATCACAGTTGTTGTGCAATGTTGGCTTGTCTTTTTCAACAGAAACTTTGCTTCAGATGGGGACAAAGTGACTTTTGTATTTATGTAGTATGGAAAAACCTCTCCAGAGGAAATAATTTCTGCAATACTTAAACTTTGATTTTTAGGGTTGCTAAAAATCATCATTTAGGATGACAGAATAATCCTAGTAGGAAGGGACTTCAGAAGGTCTAGTCCTACCTCCTGCTGAGACCAGGCTCATTTCTGGCATCAGATGAGGTTACTCAGGGCTTTGTATAGTTGGATCTTGAAAGCCAGTCTTGAGACTGCACAGCCTCCCTGGAGAACCTGCCTCCTTGCTTGACTGTTCTCATCATGAAATACTGGCTAGTCCAAATACTGGAAATCATGAAATACTGGCCAAAACATCACAGTGTTGCTAATAAATTGTAGTAAATCTAGAAAATACTAGAGCTGGGACAAGGTGGTTCTGCCATTGTGTTATATACCCATAAACAAATGCAGAAGGAGCCTGAGTTTAACAAAACAGGATGTAATTTATCAACATCAACTCTTGTGTTATACAGTGTGCCTTTTAATTTGGCTGGCACTGCTAGCAAGCACACAGTTATTTTCCCTGGCTGTGCCTGCCTGAACTCAGTCTCCTGCCACCTGGTTGGGGCTTCCTACATAGCAGGGAAATTCTAAGGGAAGGGATAGAGATGGATGACCTTACCTGGATCTGTATTTACAACAGGTTTACTACAAATACTCTCTGCAGGCTTGTAGCCTATTTCATCCAGCCAAGGCTGAAGGTCATAGTAAGCATCAGTGACTTTCTGCAGGACATAGACGAAATATTCCGAAACTTCTTCTCCCTTGCTTTGAACCAAGTCTAGAATTTTGCGAACCTGAAGAAACACCACAGGAAAGATCATTGATACACAGCATTTTATCACAGTAATGCTTGTCAACCACTTTAGGATCCTTTCTGGACTGGAGCAGGGGTCCAAAATCAAAACTGGTGCTTCTGAAAGGTGAAATCAAAATCTAGCTCTGAACTGGAACCATCACAAAACTCAACTGCCGTCTGTGTTTGAATGCTGTAAGAGAGTTGGTTCTTCAAGTTAAGGTCTGAACTTGTAGCTCAATCCACTAACCAGAAACAAAATGGATAAATACCACTCCTGAAGAGGGAACCCAAAGGATTTCCTCAGATTGGCTAGATAGTGTATTTTAAATCCTGTGCTGTTTAAAATGAAAATACAGGTGGTTTTTCAGTGCCCTAAATTCACCCTCTGTTTTGTAAATACTCCAGTCACATTTGGATTTACCTCAGGATCCAGCTAGGTCCAGAGCAGCAGACCAGGTCCAGGGAGGCTGAATCCCTCCCTAGATCTTAACACTGAGCCAAAACCCTACAACTTTTCCTTCCAACACAGCAACTCAATTCTCCAGGCTCTCTCTGTACAATGGCCCCACTGCCTGCAGTTATTACCAAAACTAATGGCTACCAGGCAGTGGCTGGAGCAGTTCAGCACAAAGTGTCACCTCCACAGGCAAGGCAGAGGGTGATCTCTGTGCAACAGTACAAGGCAGTCCTAGTACAAACCCTCTGCAAGACAGAGCAATCATCTGGGGGCACACTTTGAATGTCAGGATCCCCTTGCTAGAAATGAATGAAGCATGCAGTTCTAAACCAGACAAAGGGTGTCCAGAGACTGTGGTCTCTTGTGAGCTTAAATCAGGGTGATGTACATGCACCACAGCAAACACATGGAGCTTTTTCTGACAATTTGTATGCTCTAAAAAGCAATTTTATGCCTTCCAGAGAAGCTCCCACAGAGTCCACTTCACTTACACTACTGTGGCCTGCTCTCTGCTTAGACTCCTGATGCATGGCCTCCCCCTCAGCTTTGGTACAACAACCATGCATATTATGCTGAACAATAAGAAATTGAGATAATCATGCAGTGTGCATTTACCCAGCTTTGACCCTAGACACAGTGTGAGCACTGTGTTACCATTTCAACATGCCAGCGAGAATGAGTATTTTATGAAAATCTGCACTGTTGGTGAAGTCCAAGGTCTTTGAATTTTTTATGGTTTGCCTGCCCCTAACTGTGACAGGGTTCTGAAGCTGCTGATTGGTTGGGCTGGGAAACAATCTCCTCAGCTGTTTCAAGTTCTGATGCAAAGATCAACTGTGTACACGGTAATTTTCTCCTAACAAAAAGAAATCATTTTTGCTACTGATGCCCAAAGATTAATTAAAACCCCAAACATGCCAGGGTACATCATTTTTCCATAGAAACATTTACAACGTACTATAGGTCTTTGAAAAGAAAGGAAGGTGTTTATACAGACAACAAACAATCATAAACTTCTAAAACAACATTTCATTTCTGGCTCTCCTAAAGCAGGATGATCTGTCCCACGGCATGCTAAGGCAGATTTTCCTTGCTATACTCTAAAAACCATGTGGCCTCCACTTTATCAGAGGACAAAGCTGCAGCTGGGAGGGACAGAACAGCAATTATCACCCTGCTAAATTCTTACAGCTGCCAATGGGCATAGCTAGCAGTGCCAGCCCTGCTGGAAAGGGCTCGTCCAGGAAGAATGGGGTGGGAAAACTCCAAAATAACAAAGATTAGAAAACACACTAGATGTAAAATTGTCAGATAAACCCTTAAAATCTGGTGATAAACTGAAAGTAACCAAAAGCTTCACTGGCTAGAGAAAAAAAATATATATACCTTATCTGCTTGAGTAGGAAACTGGACAACAATCTCTGCATCTTCAGTGGAGAAGTAGTCATTCTTAATCAAGTTATCAATCAAACACTGCGTGTTTCGGATCCTACCGACCAGAAGCTCTCGGTGAACCTTCAGCAAAGCAATAAAGGACTGAGGGCTTGCTCCTGGAGGTTTTTTCACAGAAACATCCACATTAGCACAAAGTTGGCCTTCCATAGTTGAGATACCAAGAAGATGCTCCACCAAGCCTCATCTTTGAAAGACTGTCCATTTGCAGTGACTGGTCAGCTTGGACTTAACTTCAGGCAAACAAGAAATCTGTCCTTCATATCACCAAGCCTGCAAAAAGTAATTGTACAGAACCTCAGTTTAACTCTTATTTTATGTACATACATCCTTCAATTAGACATCACAGAATACTCCCAAACTCTGTGTAGTATCATGGCCAACTTTTTAATAATGTTTCTTCCCCAGGTACTTCCACTTATTTGTTCAGGTTTTGAAAAATAAAATATCTACAACAGGCACTTTCCCTCCTGTACCAGTATTTTACTCTAGCTTGCCTCAAACACTACCACTGGCATCTGCCTTATTAACTGCCTGTTCCTAATTTAATATTTTTTATTAGCTTTTCATGTTTCAGTAGACAAAGCAGGGCATCTGTCCAAACATAATCTGGACAAGGAAATAAATGGAATAAAATTATACTTCATAGCAATTAATTTTGTAGGAGGAATTAATTTATTGTAGCAATTCATGCTGCTTTTTCGTTGTTACAAGAGACTGTTAAAGTGCTGCAAATATAATACCTGTTCCTGCAAGCAAGGCCTTGTGAACTCTGGGGCAGTTTTAGCTAAGCTAGGGAAAATAGTTTAGCTTCAGGACACCAGGTTCACCAACACCAGGAGGAATGTTATTTTGAAGCCATAATCTAGCGTGAAATGCTCTCTCTTTGTCTGCAAATGTATGTATGCACAGTGTATGCCCTTGTTCTCTGGACCACCTCCTGGGAGCTCTTTTTAATGTCCATTTCTTCCACATTTTTTCTACAAGGCATTAAGCAAGAGGAATCGGGATCAGACTGCTCTCAATTGTATTACTAAAGCAAGGCTTCTTGTAATTGTATTTAATGTGCCCACCATATAGTAGGCATGAAGTTATATTGTAATTACAATTCAACAGTAAGTTCATTTAGGTACTATTTAAGTACAAACTTGCACATATGATTTCCCATGCAGGAAGCTATTTTTTGCCAAGATCACAACTGAATCACCTCCACACAGACAATGAGAATCTGCACGATCAACACAAATGTCTGACAACCCCCAGTAACAGTTAAAACATACTGTTGTTTCAGCAGGTCAAGGGATACCTGGAAGAACGTTCTTAGATTCTGATTACAGTTGTATCAACAAAACCAAAAGACAAAACCCTTCAACAATTCTGCAAATGCACCAACTCTGCTGCTACAAAACTCTCAGAGTTTCCCAAGACATTTGCAGTGATGGCAAACTTTGTCAAATGCTCCCAGCGCTCCCCTGTCAAGCCCTGCCAGCTCACAGATTATTCTAAGTGACCTGCTACTGGAACAATCTCATTTCTATGGGTTTTCTATATCAGAAGTTGCTGTCTGCATCATTAAAGCTTCTCCTCCTTGATGCTGGAGAAGGACAGAGTTTATGCTACTGCATTTTAGTGATACTAACTATCTACACTCAAACCAGCAGGGCAAACCAGCTTAGCTCCTCGGATTTCCCAGTAGGCTCCAACTTACAGTTGCTGACCTGCATGGATGCAGATCACTGCATTAAGTGCTGGGCTCTCCAAGGGCTGAGACCTGGCAAATCCCCAGCATAACTGTTCTGGGTCACAGCCAACTCCCCAAACAGCAAAACTGTTTCAAACAAACGGAATGTAACCAAGGGATCTGGATTTCTTACCACACCAGTAAGTGACTGCATCGACTCAAACAAATCAACCTTTCATTACCCCATTCCGACCCACCCGAGGAAGTGGCTAATTTCTGAGTCACTCAGCTTCCTAGAAGACGCACTGGCACATCTCTTTGTTCAAGAAAGTTCGTTCTGTAAATGAAGACCAAGCATGTTGAAAACATCATTTAGTCTTTAAATCTTTGTGGGCTTTAGTTAAAGAGATAGCATCATTTTAAAACATGCAATAAAAATATTAACTCTATTCTTTCAAGATACTGCATCCACCCAACATTTCCTGCTTGCTTTGGCTATTCTAGGACCACATGATTCTAATGCATTTTCTTTCTTCCTACTTTGTACGAAGAACTGAGACAAATATTCAGAAAGCCGTAAGAACGAACCAACATGCTGCCAAGTGTACAAACCAAATAGAAGTATTTTCTTCACTATTTCAGTTCCATCTACAAAGAGCATAAGAAAAGAAAGAAGAAATACAGCAGCAGGACAGAACATGAAAAATACGGAATGACCAGAAGGTCTCAAAGATGTCTGTCCTGCATCTATGTCCAAGTCAGTACAAATCATGGTTGCTACTGGAAGGGGTGTGCATACAAACGCTGCAGGACAGAGCACGTTCCCTTTCACACAGGGTGATCTGCAGGAGAATGGAGAAACAAGAAACCAAGCAAAAAGGAGTATAAATTGAGGCTAAACATCAGGAAGAGAAGGAGAAAGAAAAATGCCAAGTAGGGAACTCAGGACTGGCAATACAAATTCTGTGCATGATGATGTACTTAGTGATATTTTCAATGAAAATACTAAATCTAATGGAAAACTTCAAACCATCCCATACCAGACTACTTAGTACTTTCCATCAGTCCTTTTTAGTAAGAAAAAAAGGAAATTTTAACCATTCACAGACTAAGAAAATCCATGCCGGATGAAGAGCTGAACACTTTAAATGGTTCCGGAACAGAAAGACTTCCTGCTACATGTATTCATAGCAAAGTGTATCAGCTATACCAAGAAACTTAACATACATGATTCTGTTTCACTAGGACTTTCTTTGTGTTGCTGGGTTGTTTGGGTTTTTTTTTTTTTTTACTGTTGGGTTTTTTTTGGTGGTGTTTTTAAAACCCAGGCCAGCGTGTGATAACATGAGGTCTCCAGCTTATCTGCAAGCCCATCACCTCTCTTTCTGGAGAGTCCCAGCTTCCTCAGTGCTTCAGTGAGTTTTTCAGTGAGGGAACACAAGGTCACTATGTCTCTTGTGGAAGGATCTGTCAGTTTTACAATGCTAGGTTACACATCTCGTATGTTTAAAAGCAAATGCTTATGCAGCTTATAAATAGGCATTTGAAAGCACTTCCTTACTAGAGAGTCTGCAGTGTTCTTGGCCTTATCTTGGGTCTTCCAGATGCTGGATTCAGTTCCACTGCAATTCATGTGATTGATGTTGCATCAGTCATGGGGATGTTGTTATAAAAGACTGAGACATACATTAATGTGAGACACCTCAGTGTACTGCCTTTCATTTCTGAAAGGGCTAAAGTGAATAAAATTGTATTTCTGAAAGACACCTTAAGGCTTTACAAGTCATGGTGAAAACAGATCACCTGTTCTAACAGCAACAACTTGTGAACACATCTATTTGGAGAAATGAGCGAGAAAAAGGGAAAGATTTGCAAGGCTGACAGAGTAGCTGGAACAGCAGAACACCTAAGGAGGAATGGAGACAGACAAGATAGACGATGCCTGAGTGAAGTAGAAGTCTGGTATGGGGAGACAAACAGGAGAAACACTCATGAGGAAAAGTTTTCTGTCTAGGAACGGAACGGACTTCTTGTTCCTAAAAGGAAAAATTAAAAAATCCAATTACTTACTGAAGAGGTTGCCAATGATGTTGGAGAGGAAATGCAATTAGCCATTTTGAGGACAGCAACTCCATCAGGTAAAGAAGGCAAGAAACAGTCCAGAAGGAATTAAAAAGAACCTCAGAGCTGTAAAAGCCAAGAAGAAAGGGAAGACAGAGTCTTGGCCAAATGAAATCATGGAGATCGAAGTTATATGAGAAGAAACAGCAAGCGTGGCAATCAATGCTATCATAAACCTGTGCAACTGAGAATAAATGAGGAAGCAAGACGGGGATGAGGCCAGGAATAAGGAGGGAAATGAAAAAGGGAAATGAAATTTGTCATAGTAAGAGGTACAGTAAAAGCATCAGTACTTCCAGCAAGGTTTTGTACAATCCATGTCAATAAGCTGCAGTGGCGCCGATGCCTCCTGCATGAACGCACTGGCACGCCTATCTCGTGTTTCCTCTGAGTTCCCTCTACTCTCAGCATTGTGCAAGCACATACACATTTCTACTTTTCCTGGCCCTGCCCTCCTCACATCCTCTTTTTACTAAGATCTCTTAGCTCTTTCTTCTAACAAAACTGCGATGCCTCTTCCAGTGCTGCAAGACCCCTGGCAGCAAAGAATATGCTGGTTTATTGCAACAAGGTCTTGTCTAAGGTAAATGCTGTAGATAAAACATCTGAAGGATCTTACAGAACAGCTAAAAAACATTTCAACCTTTGGGTCAGCTAGGGAATTGAGCCCTTATTGGGCTGGCTGCTCCCAAGGAGACTGTGTAGGATGAAGCAGTAAAGGCAATACAAGGAGCAACTTAATTACAACTGCCCCTTAAAGCAACTGATTTGAGATCAATCTAGAATATTTCTGAAGAGCTAAAAACTCAGTCAATACTACTTCTTCTGCAGTCTTGCTATTCTGACAAGAACTGTTCCTCTAAACTGCCTGTGAAATAAAGTGCTGTGCTACTCACCTAGTTACCTGCAAACATTAAGTAGCTGGAATATCTTCAGGATTTACACAGCACCTAGTAGCCAGCTCTGGCAGGACAACAGTGAAGCATACAGACCTGAGTGCCAGCAAGAGGCTAGTGGTGTCCTCACCAGCACAGCCTTCTATCTGTAGCATTCAAAACACAATCACTCTTCCAGAGGCGGCTGTATGAAAACTATGCTCCATTTCACATGAAATGGAGCCCTCTGCCCTTTGTGTCTCCAAGTCAGTTTTGTTTCCTGAGAAAAGCTATTTTACAGTGCCAGTTACTCACTACAAAGTCATTACAGCAAGAGGAGAACTGGAAACTTTGCTATGCTTGGTAATCTGGACTCTGTCACGCCAGCATAAACTAAACTTTTTTCTATCACTGGGAGAGACAGAAAAGGGACTGATTTTCCACATCTTATGTCATGCATGCAACAGCAGTCTACAACTATAATAACTAAATAAAAGACCTGTTTTCTACACAGCAGCTCTCGCATTTAAAAGAACTTCAGCTATTTTATTTAGTTCAAGAACACTCAAAACATGCAGAAATCAGAGCCAAATGGGCACACATGCTACACAAAACATCTGCATGTTTGATGAGAAGCAATGAAATGTATTCCCAAAGGTACTAAAAAATAGCCTTTTATTACTATAGCAAAAATGGTATTGGTAGAGCTTGTACAGAGTCCCTGTGCAGATCTTAAATAATTCTGTTTGTGTGAATTAAAGCATACTCATCACACCCCCCTTCAGAATCTCTAACTCTCATCACTGATGCTACATACATCAATAAATGCCCAGGGAGCCATATGTTAACATCATGTTCCTGTAAATCCATTACAACTCACAGGCTCTTGCATCACTCTGGGGTCACAGAGATCAGCATCTTTCAATGCTTTTCCTCCCCCCGCCCCCGCTTCTGACTGTATCATAAGCTTTTGTAAGCATCCCTAGTTATTTGAAGAGCAACAGATATAAAAGAATACAGAAGAAATTATTTCTGCCTCCACCTGGTAAAATGACAAGCTTTTCTTTAAAAGGCACAGGCTTTGACAGAAATATTCACATCTCTCATAGGTTTTGTTCCTACATATCTTAACAGATTCATTTGTATAGAAAGAGAACTTTGTATATAGTGTTTGGATGTATTAAGAAGCCCCTGTCAAGAAGACTTTATGCAGCTTCCTTGTAACTTCTTCCCGGTGGGAAAAGATCAATAAATAATAAGGAGCCACTACTAGAAAGCAAAGAAACTTTGTCCAACCAGAGAAATCCTGGTGATTTTTTAGTTGTTGTTAAGCGACAGAGGAGGAGGGGGCAATTTACTGCTGTCTATAAAACATGGAACTGCTTTTCTACTGTCATTTACTATTTTCACATTCAACCAGCAGTGAAACCTACATTGGACATTGCAGCCGATGGAACCACGGAACTGATGGAATCATGGCCAGGCCACGGGCACCATCCCGCCCTGCGAACCGCTCCCGCCTCCTGCTCTTCCAGCTGCTTTCGCGTTGGGTGAGCAAAGCACCGGGGCCTAAGCGAGTGCCGCGTGTGTCCGCGCATGGATTGGGATCTCCGCTCCGGCTTTCGGGGGAGCAAATGGCTCACAGCACCCCGCTACCGCCGCTCTCGGGGCAGCGAGGCGGGCACCAGCGCAGGAGGGAAGCGATGCATTCCTCCCACCTCCTCCCTCCCTGGGACCTCGCCACCCTTCCCCAGGAGCCCTCAGGAACACCACATCCTCGCCAGCATCTGGAACACCATTTACGCCGGACAGCGCTGCTGTGTTCCGTACGAAGGCGCTGTCCCCCTCGCTCCCCGAGGAGCTGCGGGCGCTGCTGCCCTGCCCGCTCCCTGTCACACAGCACCAGCCACCGCCTCCCCCGGCCGGGAGGGACCCTCCGGAGGAAACATGAAGGAGCCCCGAAGTTTCCAGCTCAGGAGCGGCGCAGCCCTTCCCCTCCCACCTTGCAAGCCTTTCTCGCGGTACGACAGAAACTTTGCTTTACAGAAAGCAGACACTGGAGCTCACACCCGCCAGCCCTCTCCCCCGGCAGCCCGCCTGCGCCCCGGCCCTTCCCCGGCACTCACCGCGGCGGCCAAGGCACAGAGGCCAAGGGAGGAGCCCACGGGCGCTTCCCTCACCCCCTCCCGCCCAACACTCGGTCTCTCCTCCCCATCGGGAAGCGGCTCCTCCCCGCGCAGGAATGGCTGGAGGGTTCTCTTTTAGCAGCATGGCATTCCCCTCCGCACCCACCCCTCCTCCTCCGAGACGGGGCAGCGGTCCCTCGGCAGCGACCATTTCCCTCAGTCAAGGCCCCACTGCGCAAGGAGACTGCCAGCATATTATTTCTGTTTTCTTCACCCATTTAAAGGTTGAAAAACACGAAGGTGCAAGGTAAGGGTAAGGCTAAAGTGGTGCTGATGCAGAGGAGTGTTTCACGCATAATTTTGTGCTCCCCAGTGACATTACATCCATTATAAAACAGGAACAGCCAATGGAGGCTTCAGCTGCATTCCCACATCACCAGTTTGTATTTACATAAGCAATGCAGTCTGCACAGGAGGGTCTTGGAGGCTCCCTCTCCAGAGACATTCCAAACCCACCTGAATGTGTTCTTGTGTCCCCTGCTCGAGGTGACCGTGTCTTGACAGGGTGCTGGACTGGATGATCTCCAGAGGTCCCTTCCAAACTTACCAATCTGTGATTCTGTGATATTCTTGAGGGGTGCACACTGAACAGGCATGGCAGAAGTTTGGTAATCACAATTTTATTTACTCAAACTAGACAGTGCTAATACAAAAGTACCATGTTTTCCAGCAGTCATGGTGCCCAGCTCTGGAAACAGGCATACTACATCAGGAGAGCAGCTACATATACCTGGCAGAAGTTTATAGAAAACATTTTATACAGAGAAGACATGGTCAGTCTGTTATTTTATCATTTGTTTATCTAAGCAGTCACACAGTGACATCAATTATATCTTACACCTCTCTGTACATCAAGAGAAAAAAATACACTGTAGAGAAGATAAGCCAAATCTCAGTGATTTGACATCTTCCAGGGTGTCAATTTTTTCTCATCCCCCACAGACTAACTGCAGGGGTTGCAAAGTACCATGAAAAGAAATATGTTACAAAAGCTTCCAGTTTTGTATTGGATTGTCAAAGCTGTTGGGAGAAGAAACCAAAAAAACCCCAAAAGAACCCAAAAAACCCAAGAGGTCAAGTCTGTTCATTTATAGGGTTTAACAGACAAACAAAACCACAGAATAAATGACTAGGGCTCAAAGGAGACTTTCTGATTTCACTGGACCAAGACCTAGATAGGCAAACAAGCCAGTCAAAAAGGTAATTAAAAGAAATCCTTGGAAATATGAAACTAAAATTAATTCTTTAAAAATCTCTTAGTTATAGCTAACCAGTTCAGCTGTGACAATCACTAGACATTGAAAGGAGGAGGCTATGATGGTTTGAATGAGATGCTTTGCTGAATGTTGTCTTCAGGCCTAGGCTGCCTTTTGGACTTATGCTTTAAAACATGGAAGCGGTTATTAAAAAATTGCTACTTTTCTTTTTTTCTTAACTATAATACAGCAACAGGAACTCCATAGCATCAGATAGGCTGGGCTTTAAACCATTAAGAGAAATAGCAGAGCAAAAGCTCTAGCCTTAGAGTTTTGAGTTTACTTTGCATCTAACAAATGAAGTCATGTACACATATAACTAACAAACAGATGACCTGATCCTGCAGCCCTTATTCCTCAGAAGGCAACAGGTGCCAAAACTCACAAAGATGATCTTTTTCTTTTAAAAAGGTCAGTAAACTGCACATGAAGCACGAATTTGCATGCAGCACTGCATGACAATTACAGAAAGATAAATTCTAAATCTGCAATGTACTTGCAGCATGTACTCAAGCTATACATACAAAAAGAAGTTACCAATGTCAGTGTGTCTTCAGACTGCAAGTTATGGGTAATGGTTTACTATTAGACATAGTAGATGCACAGCAAACTCATCTTTTCTTGATAAATAAAGAAACTGCTGATCAGCACAGTGAGGAGAGGTATCTAAATCAAGGTGAGTGGCCAAGCAAATGCAGAGGTATTCTATGCAGAATTTATTTTCTCTGCTTTAATAGCAGCTTCAATCTCTTCCATGATTGGCACCGGTCCTGCATAGTTATTAGTTTCAATAGCTTCTAATTTCTCCTGATAATCACTTGGCAAGCCATTCTGTTTTGCACCCATGCAGATAACCTATAATTAAAAGGACAAGAAAAAAAAAAAAAAAGAAAGCCTTCAGTAATAGAAAGGACAGACTCCTCCAAATAATCACTTGAGTAGGAAGAACCATTTAAGTTATGCAGAGAATTTATCTCATATAGTGCTATTTGTACCTAAGGATAGCCAAAGGCTTCTGGGAGACCACTGAAGACCAGAACAGCGTGAACAAACTTACTCTGAAAAGACTTTTAACTACCCCTGAGATTCTGATGTGTTACTGAAGTACACAAGAGTCTGTAATTAAGCTGTTACTCAGTTATTCTGTTCTTTCTTCCAGTCAGGATGATAACTGCAATAATATATGCTGCTTCTCACTCAGGTGTGACACTAAAGTTGGCTAAAGGTTTAAAAAGTAGTTATTTTTAAAACTAAGCTATCCAAAAGACAACAAGTACCTAGACAAGGTAGAGGAGTAACAGAAAGAGACACTTAACTCAGTGAAAAAGCACAGATTCCTAAGTTTGTTACTGCAGGTTTCCTTCCATACATAAAATAAACTGAATTATTGGTGCAGAAGAAAAGATGCAACAGTGAGAGGAAAAGAGGAAGTTGTAGGAAGGAGCTTAAAGGAGACACCAAGCAAGCGTGCATATAGAAATGAACATTCTAAATATGCTTTCATGCATTTAACAGCGTGCATTTCAAGGATGAGGTATTTAGAAAGAATGAATTTTGCCACAAAAAGTACACAACAGTAGATGGATGTAGTTCAATCGCTGTGTGCTGAATGCAGTCACATTTTAAGTTTTTAGCTTTCCTGCTTGGTTAGCTCAAAACAAAAACAAAAACAAAGCTGGGGGCAGAGGAAAAGAACAGAACTAATGACTGCTCCTGACAGGACCAGGAGGGATTGATAAAGCTGCCAATAGTGGAGGTCTGCACTTACAGCATACCAATGAGAACTAACACACAGCAGCAGACTATGTATTAACTCCCTGAAAAGCCCTAAAGATCTGCCTTGCCACGAGGTGGGTTGGCAGGGAAGAGGCTTGTGGAAAAGTAGAGCCTGCTTTCTAAGCAAGCCCTCTCTTCAGCAGTCCCACAGCAGCTGGCCTTAGCTGTGTTTCTGAAAGTCAATTCATAGGAGCGAGTTCCTCAGTTTGGAGAAGGCAGCACACTTGGGATTTAACAGGCTCACTCCTGGTTTCTTTACTCCAGGCAGGGAAAGCCAGCTGCAGTGATGTCTGTGTAGCAGCACTGAAGCTGCACCACTCAGACAGACACACAGCCACACCACCCCAGCCTGAGCCTGCACAGATCCCACAGGCTAAGCAGGTCAGGCCTGCTGCATGACTGGATCATGCGTCTCTGTAGAGCCAGTGTTGCAGAACAGTGTTGAAACACTTCTGCCTCACCAGCCCTGAAGGGGGAACCCTGCAGTGCTCTGCAATGCTGCTGGACTCCTGTGATGCACCGGTGATGTGTCTGGTAAAAGGTGCTGGCTGCACTCCCATATTAAGTGATAGCAAGTACTTCCCAAGACAGTAAGGATAATCCACATCCTCGAAACTGCAAGCCAGGTGCTGTATTTTCCCCACAGAAGCTTCCCTCTGTCTTTTCAGTGGAGTACATCAATTTTTCAAACAGAGAATTGCCACATATCTGTGAACAACATCCTCCAGAAATCCTTGTGCCAACCATAGCTAATTCACAAGTTAAATAGGGGCTTTCTGTAAGGTGTAACTAAACCAAAATCCCCACACTGGTTTAATAGGCCAGTAAGAGCTACCAATCTCCTGTGAGCATCATTGCAGCCCAGTACATTGCACAAAGACTGTTATACCTTTACAGTAGTCATGCTTTCCATCCCCTGTAATTAAAGTACTTATTAAATAGCACAGAAGTACTGCATTCTAAACTTCTTGTACACTCTTCCAAAATTAAAGTGATGCAACACCTACCTTCTTATAGTGTGGAGAAGGGGGACCACAGACATAGTCCTTCATCTGGTAGCTTCGACAGGTCAGCACCTTTCCTGCTTGAGTGTGGACATTAACTTCTATTGGCACATAAATGCCATCCTCAACTCCTTCTTGCCTGTAAAAGACACATATTCCTTTCATGTCAATTAACTGATTCACCTTTCAAACCAACCATGCCATGAAACATATGGATTATTATAACAGAGTTCAAGGCAGGACACTGCTCTGTGTTTTAATATACTTAAAAAAGAACAAATAAAGCAAAACATATTTCAGTGCTTTTTGTGCAAACTTGTTCCATATTAAAAAAAAGTTTCTAGAGAAGCAGCAGCATTCACTTTTATCATTTCACCTCTGTAAGAAATGATGACTTGTGATTAACCTGCAAAATCAGAAAGGGAATACTCCTAAACTAATTACTGTGGAAGACAAGTAGTCTGAAAGAGAAACACAAATGCGATTACCAGAATTGATGAGCCAGACACATGTTCCTTAACTGCCACTCAGATAAAGAAACAATTGCAAAGTTTTATCTTGCCCATTGTGTTACATTTTAATAAGGGGAAACTTGCAAAACTTGTGCAATGCACCTTCCAACGAATAATCCAAGACACCTTTTAACTTGTACAACACATATACAGCAGTAATGAGCTAGGTCAGGGCAAAAAAAAATTTTTTTTCTTTAATTAGCAAAATCATGCTTCAAAAAACAAATACTCAAAACCAAGGCTATTTATTGTCCTCAACCACTGGCATTTAGCCACCAATAAAAATCTGAAGAAACAGAAGTAAATGAGAACCTTAAGCAATACAAGAGACTTTATAGTACAATTAACTTTAGATGTACTTCAGCTACGAGTCATAACATGGTTTTAACCCTGCTTGTCCAATATAGATTTGACAACTCATCTTTTTTTAAAAGACTTGCTACCATTTCAAGTTATTTAACATACATAATGTGGACCATGTTAGGTGAGTAACTAGGTTAAGTGCAAGTACAGACTGGAAGCTAACTGCAGATTCAAGGCCAACAGACTACAAAATAAGTCACATGGTTGTGTGAGAGCAAGAAAACTGTTTAGTAACATCCATTGCTGGACTCTATGAGGCAAAGTCATGATTTAGTCTGTAACTAACATATTTGTGAAGTACAGGGGACAAAAAACCCCATAGAAGTGACTGTGAGACAGCAGAAAAAAATGAATTTTGAAGCCAAAGAGTTCTGCCATCTAAACAAAAAGTTCCGCTCCCATATTTATTTTCTATATATTAATCTGTTTTGTTAGTATTTCAACTAATTACATGCAGTCTCAATTGCATATTCCCTCCTCTGCTTCTGGATAACAAAGCAGAGACCACTTTACCCAGATTACGAGGGGTTTTTAAAAAAAAAAAAGTGGGCTTTTTTTTTTTGAATACATGGTAACTTCAGAAAATAACTTGGTGGAGACCCTACAAATATATCAGCTTGCACGAAGCCACAGGATCCTAAAACCTTCAGCAGGAGCACCTGCAAGCTCATTTGAGTGGGTTAGGAGGGATTCTTATAAGAACACTGTTGACTGTGATTATAAAAACCGAGAGCACATCCCATTTCCAGCTCAGCTCCATGGCATCAATGAGGCAACTGAGAAAAAGTAATCTATACTGCTAATGTCCATGCTGCAGATTTTGGTGGTGTTACAGCACTCAAGTTACAGTCTCTAGTACCTTAGCAAGCATTGAAATTTATCCCCTGTCAAACAAATACCAGGGATCTGCAATCCTACACTATGTCAACTATAAACAGTGTGTAAACACTTATGGAAGTCAAAGTCCAAAATACTGTCCCCATGGAGGGGAAACACAAATGCAGATGCTGTCAGACAGGATCATCATACTTAGGAAGTTTATGCTTCAGGAAAGCATGGTAAATCAGGAGTTTTAAGTAAAGGTCAGCAGAAGGGGTCAGGACGTTTAAGTGCTACTGTGAGCAAGAGCAGAGGAACTCAGGAGATTGTAAAGCAGGGACATGTAAAGCTGTCCCCAAGCACAAGCATGCCAACAAGATGCCCAGGCCCTCTTGTTTGAGGCTAACACTCCCAGCCAGGACAAGAATGCTCAGAGCAGCCATTCCCATGTGCTAACAGAACTAGGGCAACAGTTTCTGTTGTAATTCAGGTTCATCCTAGGCAACAAAACACAGCCAGGGTTTTAAGGACACGTTTACACAGTGAAATTGCAACAGTACCAGATGGAGAAGCACAGTATTGAGGTAGTGCTTTTACTGAGTTTTCTATTACCTGCTCCGTTGTTTTCACTAGCCCAGATTTCTACTGGAATTATCAGTGATGAACTGCTCTGAACAAACAATCCTTGTGTACCAGAAGCACCATGATGTGCAGGCACATCTCAAAAGCTGCAACAAGCACATGGCAGCAGGCAAAGTTTTGGAGATGACATTCTAAGCCCTGTCTTAGACCCTGCAAGAAGTTATGCTATTCCTTGCTTTGTTTAACCAGGTGGTCTTTTAGACTTCAGCCTGGAAGCAAGGGTTGCTTGAATGTCTCTTAATTACCAGGCACAGGTAGAACTTTCTCCACCATGCACTATAAAGGTGTAGTCAGGCTCTCCCATTCAAACGGGGAAACAATAACACCCCAGCTCCTCGCTTGGATGTTCCTCAAGCTCACAAAAGTTTACATCCTTAGAAAAGACATGTTCAATAACTTCCTCAAAAGGTCCATTTGCCTGTATTAAAGATCTCTCTTCTGCAATCTTGTCCTCATCCCTTCCTTTTCTGTTTCAACTGAGTCTACAGATGTATACAGACAGACATTGATGCCAGTCTCAAAGGAAATTCTCTGTAAAGTAATGGGAAAAACACCATAGGACAAATACAGATTTTAGAATCTTATTAGAGACAGGAAATTGGGAAGACAGATCGAAAAAAGAAAAAGGAGCATGACCTATTGACTTAAAATCAAGGTCCATAGATTGTTAAAATAACCCTAAAAGTCACTTTAGCTTGAAAACAAAGCTATTTTAATCACAGAGGTGTCAGAAGTCAATACACATACTGTGAAATAGAATTCACATAGTAAAATCGAAACCATCTTCTTGATTCCAACACCATAGTTTCCACACAGCTCTTTACCAAAAATTAACTAATTTTCAATTGCTCCCTAAAGCAGAAGAAGACAGCAAAAGTTAAGTCACCTACTTATCCAGCGAACTTAAATTGCAGGTGTTCATTTTCCACACTATTCCCCACACTTCGTCTCCGGGGCTCTGAGCAATGGTAGCTGTACCTCCATGCCAGACAGAACTTGTCCTGCCTTGATGATGGCCAAACTCGAGCTTAAAATCCTGCAAACAAACGCAATGCAGAGAATCAATTTCCATTTAAAATAAGGGTTGTTGGCTGTTCTTGACATGAAAGGGGCAGCCAAAGGACAGCAGTACGTGCAGCCAGTTGAGACACAGACGGAAGAACAGACAGGTGCCACCTGATGACACCTACCTGGTGCCAAATCCTTTGCAGGTTTTTGTGGTAAGGCTTAAATGCTACTATGCAGAATCCAGGAAACTAGTAAAGGTAAAGAAGTCTATAAGATGGTGAGCTTTGGGTCTTGTCCTCATGCATTAATAAGACTACCCAATTATAAAATACCATCCCTTGTATTTTACAATGTTTTGTGCCATCTCATCACTCATCTGGAACATTCTTGAGTATTTTTAAGTCAAGGCATGTATCTCCTTCAGTGAGCTTATTCAGGTTTTTGCAAGCAGAAACATTCTTTTAGAAAACAAATATCACTTTTTCTTACAAGCAGTATCAAATATTAGTATATATGAAAAAGAGAATAATGGGTTATTGAATGGTATCAATGTAATTTCTCACCTGACTCAATACACCCAGTGTCTTCTCCTACTTATTTAGCCAATTTGTAGTTCCTTCCCTAGCAGTACAGAAGGGAATGACCCCCCTCCCTCCCCCCAAATCCAAACCATTAAGCTTTAAGACTACCTGCTTAACAACAACAAAAATAAAACTCAAACCCATGCAGCCCCAGAGCTTTGCGTATTCTTACGACCACTCTCTTGAAGCTATGATTTTGATTTAAAACACACACGTGTACACATTAATATTCCCTCCAAGACACATCACTCTCTTGTAATATGTCCTAATAGATTTAGGAAAAAGGCTGCAAAAAATTAAACAGTTGGAGGCTTACACACAGGAAAACAGCACTTATCAGAAGATAAATAAATTTTTGTATGTGTGCATAAGTGACAGCAGCCTGGCAAAGCCACACTGTTTATTCCATCAACAGAATCATCTTCCTGCTCCATAAAATGTCCATTATTTAACCAATTTCACTAGAAAAAAGTTTACTTAGATCCACCAAGTTATTTGCACAAAAGTCCAGTCAAGTCACAGACTGAAGTTACACATGAGGACAAGAAATTGCAGGGCAGCCCCAAGGAAATACCTGGATAGAATCAAATACTCTCACTGCAGCCTCATTTAAAAAAAAAAAAAAAAAAAAAAAACAAACCAAAAAAACCCCAAAAAAACCACAAAAACAAACAAACAAAAAAACACCAAAAAACACCAAAAAACAAAACAAAACAAAACACAAAAAAACCCCCAAAACAAAACAAAAAACCCCCAAAAAACAAAACAACCAAAAAACCCAACAACCCCCCCCCAAAAAAAATCCCAACAACAACAACAAAAAAAAACCCTACAAAAACCCAAAAAACTACACCGATTTTTACTTTATTCCTCCAGTTATATTTTCTTGCACCTAACCTGCACTGAATAGCTGCAAGGAGTGGTATAAAATCATCAGGCATCACCCAAAAAACAGCAACAGAGATCACACAGACACAGCACAGTTCACTCTGGTTCTGGAAGCAGGAAACTCTAAGTTACAGCATGTCTGCAACTGCATCAGGCACTGCTGGGAAGATGGGAAAAAACACAGTTACTTTCTTGGGTCAAGAGATTGGTCTTTGGTCCTTCTAAGTACCAGTGTAATACTCTTTCTGTGCTTGTTACACATCCCATTTCTTAACAGCTTTTGCCTGAAGATTAACAAAGCTTTAAAAAGTAACATTAGAGGGAAGTTTAACTAAAGTTTTTACTTTAGTTTAGGATCCAAAGCACTCTGGTTATAGGCTGTTTCTCCTTTTTTTTTAAGCCCAAGTGGCACTATCACAGAGCAATTAATAGGAATCAGCTCCAACCTTCCTGCAGTCCCTCACTCACTAGCATCAGTGAATTTTCAGCTGGAAGCAAGGGAGGGAAGCCACCCGGTGTCGGCAGGGAACACAGCAATCGGCTAAAGGCCAGCTAGAGAAGGCAGCCAACCTGCAGTGAGTGGGGCAAGAGGTGCTGACTGGCAAACCTGGAAATCGACCTGAGAGCCAGGGGAGCTGAAGAAGCTTACTTTTATGAAAAGATAAGCACGCACTTCCCTTTCCCAAAGATAAGCCTTTCTCCCCGCCTTCAGGGTCTGATCCTGCATCCTGTTGGGCTCTCAGCACATCCAGTGGAGGGGCAATTGTAAGTTCCTCATGCTTTACAGGAGCAGGCCTCAGCTGCCAGGCTGATAGTCCCAAGATACACCAAGTATCTGACTATGGGGAGTTTATTAATGACAAGTTTTTGGAACTTCTTCGTACACTCTGATATAGATAATTTCCTGCCAGTTACCCCAAGAGAACCTTCAAGTCATCTTTAAGTGGTATCAATTGATGCACTGCTCCTCCAAGCATCCTTCCAGTTACACAGATCTGTACATAAACATTTAATGGGCACAAGCTCGTGTTTCCAAGCCTACATTAAAGCCAAGCTAATACAATGGTATTTAATAACCCTGGCAGGGAGAGAACTGCCTTGTAGGGTGTATGGAGCTGTCAGCTGCAGATGTGCAGAGCCGGGTGAAAGCTCCATCTGCCCAGCAGACAGCACAGGGAGTGCTCCTTGCCTGTACCAGAAGCACCTCCCACTATACTGGTTTGTTCAAAGCCCCATGCAACCCGGTATTGAACATTACTAGGGATAGGGCATCCACAACTTCTCTGGGCAACCTGTTCCAGTGCCTCATCACCCTTGCGGTGAAGAATTTCTTCCTGCTGCGTTACGTTTCGAAGTCCGTAGTGCTTTACACACCGGGCCATGGATCATAGCCTGGAAGGTTAAACCCTGTTGGATAACCCCGCAGCAGTGGGACTACCGCAAACATTCCTTCTGCTGGGCAGCCCTGGCAGCGGGCCCTGGGTCAAGAAGCACAGGATAGCCAGGGTTGGAAGGGGCCTCCCCAGATCATCTGTCCAACCCCTCCTGCCAAGGCAGGGTCACCTCAAGCACATGACACAGGAACGCGTCCAGGTGGGTTTGGAATATCTCCAGAACGGGAGACTCCACAACCTCCCTGGGCAGCCTGTTCAGTGCTCTGCCTCCCGCAATGTAAAGAAATTACTCCTCATGCTGACGTGAAACTCCTTCCGTTTTAGTTTATGTCCATCGCTCCTTGTCTCGTCACTGGGCACCACAGTACAGAACCTGCCACCATCGTCTTGACGAGGATCCCCCCGCCTGATCCGTGCTGGGTCCTCCCCCGCGGGAGGGACGGACGGGCTGCAGCACCGGACCGCAGGCAGCCGCGGGGGCATGGGGCTCCTCGGCGACACTCGGGCTCCCTGCAGGAACGCCGGGCTCCCTGCAGGAACGCCGGGCTCCCTCAGCCCCCCCGGCGGCGCGGCCAGCCGCCCCCTCACGCACCTGCAGACGCGCCGAGGCGCAGAGCGTGGCCGAGGGGTTGCGCAGCAGCAGCCGCTCCCGCAGCAGGTTGCTGCCGTACGCGTAGTACAGGAACCAGCAGCTGCCCTCGCCGCCCGGCTCCATCGGCCCGGCACGACCCGGCACGGCCCCGCCACCGCTTTAACACCGCCCTCCCGCCCCGCCTTCCCTGCTGCTTCCGGCGCCGGGCGGGAGCCAACGCGGAGCGGGGCCGTGACGCAGAGCGGCGGCAGCGCCTGTGGAAGGCGTCGGGCGGGCGCCCGGCGGGGCAGGGACGCCGGCGGAGCGCTCCGCCCTCCACCCGTCCGTCCGTCCGTCCGTCCGTCCAGCCAGGCATCCGGCGGGGAGCGCTGAACCGCGCTGGGCCGGAGCCGCCGCCGCTGGCAGGGCTGCGGGGCTGAGGCGCACGAACCCAGCCATGAGCTCGGGGGATCAGTGTCCTCCTTCATCTGGCTTAGCTCATAACACTGCAGTCTCGGTCCGAACAGCGTGGAAAAGAACTCAGGTTTTAGGAGAAAACATACACCTTGGTCAAAATCTACATGCTCTTCGAAAAATCATCACAATTGTTAAAACTGTTAAGTGCTGAGAAAAAACAGAGATCTGTTGTTGTCGTTGGTTTTTGGGTTTTTGGTTTGGGGGGGTGTTTGTTTTTTTTTTCTTTTTGGTGGTGGTGGTGGTGGTTTTTTTTGTTTTTGTTTTTGTGTGTGGGTGTAGGATATCAGAAGTTCCAATATTTTAAAAAGCGTTACAAAAAGCTGGTTGGCTTTTTTAGAAGGATGTCATTTTGATACAAAAGAGTAGCAATTGCTAAGTGCTTCATTATAATCCCTACGTGTAAGACTTTGCTATTTAGAAAGAAAGGTCCACCTCAGCTCGCAAGGAGCGGCTCAGAGAAAGCCCGAACTGGTAGCACAGCATGCACTATCACCTGGAAAACCTGCCTGATCAGCATCTCAGCTGCTTCCTGAGGGGCATCCTCTGTGGGGAGGAATAGACTGTCAGCAAGCAGGGCCTGCAGGCCCTGGTGCCCAAAAAAGCTTCCTGGCCACCTCTGAGATAAACAGTGACAATTTGTAAATACATTCCATGAGAAGCAAAGTAGAGCAGCTTTTCCCAGCTGGGAGGTCTCAGAGCAGAGTAGGATGGGAATGTGCAAAGATAAAAGGTGAGAAGATGCTGGTGTGGGCAGGCAGAGCTGCTCACCCATGCATAGAGGCACTTCCTCTCCTTACCTGACGTATACAATGCTGGAATGGGACAGGAGGAGCCCTTGTTGCTGGCTGCTGAAGCTATATATATAAATATATATATATGTATTTATCACACAGCCATGGAAGGCTGTAATTAACAATAGTGAAATCGTTAATGGTGAGATACTGTGCATTAATGCAGTTAAATAGCCCTCAGTGCAAGTTGGCTTCCTGAGCAGAGGCAGCTGCTGCAGGATTTAGCACAGGACCCCTGGCAGCACGGTGCCCAGCCTCCCTGGGCACATCCTTATTCTGCAATATAGAAGGGAAAGCTGCTCCTTCCTTCAGTGATGGGTTCAGTACTTCATTCATGTCCCTGCTTTAGCTTTCCCAACACAGGCATTGGGAAAGACAGATTCATCATGAAGCATGTAAAATGATAGAAGTGATTCTGATCCTTCCTGACTAGTACCTTTCTATTTTTAGGGATTATTTTTATTATGTAAGAACCAAGTACTGTAAAGTGAGAGGGATTACACAGGTCATAGGAATACACGGTAAAACACTCTCACTCTCACTCCTTACAACAACCAGTACCTGAGCCTGTCTTTTGAAAACCTGCTTCTGGTATATGCTTTTAGTCCCTTTTCCCTAGGGACATGCAAACTCCATGAGAAGTGTCTCTCTCTCTCTTCTTCCATTAGCTTCTGTACTGTTGCCTCATTTCAACCAGAAAGCAAGGGGTTTCAAAGATATCCAAGTTTCTGCTGATCTCAAGGAAAGAGTCAAGAGGACAGCTGTGAGACATCAGGGATCCCACAAGGGAAGCTTCCAGAAGGGCCTGTAAAGCCCAAGGGACTAAGCCTGCTGGTGAGCAGGTTTTCCAGCTGAGGTGCTTGCTGCACTACATGTTTGGGATTTATGAGCTGTCCCTTGTGAGCTGCGGTGGACATTTCTTTCTGAACAGAAAAAAACTTCTATAGGAATTGCAGTGAAACGTAACAATTGTTACTCTTTAATCTCAAAATGACTTTCTAAAAAAAACCCAACCAGCCTTTCACAACACTTTTTAGGTTATTGAAACTTTTGACATTCTGCTCAAAAAAAGCCATTCTTTTTATCAACACTCAGAGTTTCAACAACAATTGTGATGATTTTTCATTCAAAAAGCATGTAGATTTTGAACAAGGTGAAGCTTTTCTCCTGAAACTTTGGTTTTTTTCCGTGCTGTTCAAATCAAGACTTCAATGTTATGAGCTAAGTCAGATGATTGCCAAATGAGGAGACAGAGCCCCTGATTTCATGGCTGGGTTTGTACACCAGAATGCCTCTGTTAGCAAAGACAGCTAGAAAAATTACCATCAAATGTATGGAAAGAGAATCAGTTTAAAACACTGCCACTTGCAATTCCAAGTATTTCATCCTTCAAAAAGGCCTTTTCAAATGAAAGTCTTGTGAGGTTTCCATTTTCTGCAGTCTGTACTGAATACCAAGCCTATTTTCTTACCAAGAAACATGAGCCAATATTTTCAGGAGTGTGGTTTTGGTATGCATGGTGTCTAGACATAATGTGATGCTAACTTAGGTGCTATTTGAACTACCTAGGTAAGCCTTAGATCTATGGTGATTATTTTTCTGAAACTGATTCAATCAATTTACACTTTCATCCCAGGAGCCAGTGGGATGGCAAGGCAGCATAGGAGGGAAGTGAATTTGCTCTGGAGTGAAAGCTCTCCAAGTCTTTCTGCTGATGTATGTCCAGATCATCACCGAATGGCTGTATGTGCATAGGGAAATACTTGGGCACTATGGGCAGACCTTGCTTGGAAACCAAGTTTACAACAGCAAAACCAGGGATGAGGACCTTTCCTGTAGGAATTTGAGTAGAAACTTGCCAGGCTTTGGTGGTGGTACCAGATTTCACACTTCTGCTGCTTCCTGACCATTCAGGTGAAAATTAACTCTCCGAGAGAGGAGTGTGTTAAATAAATTTTGGGGTTTTTTTTTTTTTTTTGAGTTAAGTCAGTTCTAGGTGATCTCCAGAGCAGCTGACATGAGACCTGTGTTAACCTGTTTGAAGCCCCAAACAATTTGGAAGCATTGTTTCCCCTTGCATGTCGCTACAAAACCTGCGCAGAGTAAGCAGTCAGGACTACGCCTCCCGTTCAGGACCTTCCCAAACATGGGCGAAAGCTCTGGATATCCACAGCTATTTGTGCATTGTCTGTAGAGGAGATCAACAGGGTTATTTATGCTAAGAAAGCAGGAATTTGTTTCCATCAGGGTTTTTTTTGCCTAGATGCAACATATTCCTGAGCATATCCTATGTGGGTTTTTAGTGGTGAGAAAAAGGAAATTAGGGAAAAATAACGAATTAGGGAAAAAACGAGATGCAGTGGGATAAGTTAAACCTCCTGAAATGTCTGCCAGTCGCTCAACGTGCCTCCCCATCACTCCCTTTACACCCCATGGTTGTCACAGCAGGAGCCATAATTGATACTGAAGAAAGAAAAGAGAACCTGGAGGAATAATAAGGACAACTGATGCAAATGAAGTGCGTGTGCAGTCCTCCCCACAGCTTTTCACTCCTCCCTGAGGAGCCCTAGTAGGATGTGCTCTGCAATTAGTATTTCATCAAAATGATACCTTTTTGCTGTGAGATGGTTACAGCTGGTGGTAGCTTCTTAATACAGTGTGCAAGGTCTGGGGGTCTGCAGAGATTTCATGTTCATGCAAATGAATGCAAATGATTTTACAAGGTGTCATGATGTTGCTGTGCTTGTTCCTTCCCTACAATACAGGGACCATGCTGTCCTGCAGAAACTCAGCCTCTTTCCCTGCCCTGCTGGACAGAATAGCCACTAACCCATGTGTCTTGTGGCTTGGCCCACTGATAACCAGGAGAAATATCCATCATTCATGTTGCAATTCTGTTCTCACATGTTTCCACAAATAGTGCAGTCATTTAGGAGAAGAACTATTAAAAAGGCTGGGTCTGTGCATGCATCCACCTGCCTTTTTTTTGTTTTGTTCTGCCCGATGCCAGAGTGAGTTTTGGGCCCATCCTGGGGCAGCCCTGAGCTCTCCCTGGCTGCTGCACACTCAGTGTGGTTCTGAGATGTCACCGTGCGGTTGGTGCTGTCTGAGGTCTACAGGTACTTGCATGTCTGACTTCAGCAACTGGTTAATAAATCTTGCCAAATACATCTCATTTCAAAGGAAATTTGCTGTGTTGTGCTGCAGAGACCGTACCTGGCACCCAGCGTTTTTATGTTGTGTATGAATGTACAATGGGAACAACTTAACAGTGGGAACAACAAGAAAAATCCCTGTGTGTCAGAAAAAGAGGTTGACCCTGATCATCTTTGTGGAAGTACATTCCAAATCTGTCTTTTTTTTTCCTAGGACCTAGTGTTAACTCCCCGCACTGTAAAGCTCTTCTGAACGACAGCAATTCTCTACTGATATGACACAAATGGTTACAGGAGATTTTCTCAGTCCCTTGATAATGAAATCTCTTAGTTTGTTGTGTCAAGAGGATTTGTCAGTGTGATGTTTCTGTGTCCTATTGTCTCAGGGTGCATTAACTTCTCCCACCACAGAAGTGATTGCTCCTTCCAGAGAAGCAGTTCACATTGCCATCTGCCTCTGGCAGGGACTTGTGTCTCACAAAATACCAAACAGGTTTTCTCTCAAGTCTGTCAAATACTTGAGCCTTTTTTCCCATGAAAGTTATGACTATCAAATGCAGACCAGCAGATGAAAAGGCTGTATCCTGCAGCTCTGCTATTTAGTGTTATTTTTAGAATGTGCGTCTGGTTTTGGTTTTTAAAAATTATCTTTAATACTTAGTATTATTTACAGGTTAATGTTAATTTGCTTTATTCCCATCCTTTTACCTTCTGTAGGTTGAAGGGACTCTTGTTTATTTCTCCTTTTATTCTCTTCCAACACAGAAAAATTATCAAATAAAGTCAGTTCCAGATGGTGATTTCCAGTCCTGTATTAACCCTATGGCTTCACAGTTGAACCCTGCAGTGTATTTCACACGAAGCTGGTACTTCTCCTTTTGTACTGCCATGTCTGTAACCATTGCTGTGCTGCAAACCTTCAGCCTGCAGAAGACATCACATGGCTCCAGCCACCATGCAGGAATGTGTCTCATAGCCACATCCTTTCCCAGAAGCAACATCACTGAACTTCTTGAACTCTGAGGGCAACTATGAGATGTTGGGATGGGAAAAGGCAGTAGTATTTCCCTGTTTGTAAGAGCAGTGCTAGAACAGTTGCAGGAGCATGTGACATAGATGTGAAAACAGGCCCTGGTTGTACTGTTCCTCCTAGTTCTGCACAGACCTCACAAAACACGGTACAGATCCCCACTGAGTGATTCTGGGCAGAAAAGTAACAATTACTGGTAAATCCAATTCAGTCCTTCCACTGGGCTGGTGGCCTGTGTGGATGCTTTTGTTGCGGAATAAAGGCGGCACTGTTTTTTCATTTGTTTTAAACTCATTTTAGCATGACACAAGCTAAACCAGAAAAATCCCTGTGTGTCAGAGAAAGGCCCTGAGCATTGCATTGGTGGGACAACAGCAGTTTGAGCTCACGCTGTGGCTTGCCACTGCTCTGCTCCTCTGTGTAAGCAGATCATTTAACCTGTGACAAGACTTGGTCCAGCTCAGCTGCATAGAGCTTCACTGGGGTTAGGGGGTTAGCATTGTTTTCCTCCCTTTCTCACTTGTTGGAGCAAGTCCAGAGAAGGACCACTAAGATGATTAGAGGAACGGAGAACCTCTTGTATGAGAAAATGCTAAAAGAATTGGGATTGTTCAGCCTGGAGATGAGAATAGTCTGGGGTGACCTTATTGTGGTCTTCCAGTACCTGAAGAGAGTTGACAAGAAAGAAAGAAGTGGAGAGAAACTGCATATCAATGGCATGTAGTGACAGGACAAGGGGGATTTGGATTAGATCTAGGTTTAGATTAGAAATTAGTAAGAAATTCTTTACTGTTAGGGTGGTGAAACACTGGAACAGGTTCCTTAGAGAAGTTGTGGATGCCCCATCTCTGGGATTGTTCAGTGCCAGGTTGGATGGGGCTTGGAGCAACTTGGTGTAGAGGAAAGTGTCCCTGCTCATGGCAGGGGGTTGAAACTAGACGACCTTTTAGGTCTTGTCCAACCCAAACCATTCTATGATTTGTTGATGATGATGATAGAACCCAAAACCAAGAAGGGGAAGAGAGCAGCAAGCTCTGTACCTCTGGAGATGTTGGGGCAAGAATATTAATGCCCCTCTGCCATCTATGGCCACACCTCAGGGAGAAACGAGAAAGAGTAAATCCTTTGTCTCTCAAAGCTGTTTTTCTTTTTATCTTGCACTTCTACGTTGTTGCCTTTTAATGACCATATTCTTAGCACTTGTTCCCAGTGATGGAGCACTTTTCCCACCACCTCTCTCCTCTAATTTTGCTCGCTCTTCCACAGCCTCTGCCCTTGCATCAGGGATGCAACCCCTGGAGTAGAACAGGAGAAGAAACTTGCTGGTGGGAAGGGTGCTGGTACTTTGTTGTTTTCTTCACCGGAAGAACCTTCTGGGATACATCCAAGATACATCATGTACCATTTCTGTTACCTTGAGGGTCTTTCATGTTAAAAAAGCCATCCTCAGGCTGTACCTGCAGATCCCATGCTTCATTAAAATGGATAGCACTGTTCACATTAAGCCACCTTTTCTCCAGTTGCTGCCTGTGCTGGAGCAGTGCCAGACAGGTGGCCATCCCTCTCTGAGTGGAGTTATGGTGCTTGGGAAGGTGACCTTGGCACAAAGGAAAGCCAGCCCTGGTAGCTTCCACACTGTGGCAGTTGCTGTATAATTGCCTCATCTTTGCTGTTATAATTTCTTTGCAAAACAAAAGCTATGGAGAGATGAATTTTGTTTCATGCAATCCCAGGCCTTGTAGTCTGTTTTCCTAAGGAAGTGCAGGTCATGCTGTCACACTGTGTGCCCACACCAGTGTGCATCCTTCACTGCCCATCCTGGTGACTGCTGAACACATTGGGCAACTCCTAGCAAGCCTGCAGGCAGGTACTGGTGTCTGACACTGTGTGTTCCTGTGAATTCTAGGAAAGGTGCAGCTGGGGAAAAAATAAGTCTCAAGCAGGGCAGGGCAGCAGTTTGAGCAAGCTGCTCTTAGACAGCAAAGATATTGCCCAGGAGAGAGAGAGGGGCCCAGCTACATAAAAACTTCCAATAGGAGTTGGTTTGTCAAAAGTAAAGAGACAGACAATCCATCAGAATCTGATTTCTGCTGAAGCACTCACTCCTCACTCGGCTGCAAGATCTGAATTCAGTGGAAACAGGTTGTCTTAGCTTCAGTGCTTTGTATGGGCTTGTTTTTCTGTCCATCTCTCGGAAAGAGCCCTTCTGCACCAAAAATTCAGCTTGCCAGACAAGTTAACGATGTCAGGAGCAGCCTTGGCAGAAATTCTGCCTCAGAGCACATCTATTATTCACAGGGTTTGCAGCGTGCAGGGATATACAGAAGTCATGTCCTGCCGAGGCACAGAATGTCTCAATGACAGACAGAAGGAGAATAACAATATTTTCTTCCAAGGCACATGTGGCCCTGAGCATCTCTAGGGATGTGCATTTGGTAGCTGATTGGAAACAGACTTATTTTATTTCTGCCTGCATAGAAAGCCCCGAAATTTATTTTTTTAAGAAGCCAGGGAAAAAAAAAAAAAAAGAAAAAAGAAAAAAGAAAAAAGAAAAAAGAAAAAAGGAAAAAAACCAACCAAAAAAAACCAACCCACCAAAAAAACACAACATGTTTTCACCAAGCTAGGACAGGTCTTCATTCCTTCCTTAGCACTCACAGGAGCATAATGAGTGGGGCAGAGAGGCTCGTGCAGTAGGTGTGTTGCTAAAACAGTTGTGAATTGGCACTACTTGAAGGACAGGGGGCGTTGGAAAATAATGAGTAACAGGACTAATTGCAGTCAGCAATTAGACACTGATCTAGTTAATCACGACTACTTTATACCTAGTAGCTCCTCCGTCATTTTCACTCTACAGTACATTCAAAAAAATAGTAATAAAAAAATCCGTCCGGCTAGTGCGAGGGCGCTGTGACCACCAGGTGCCACTCTCGCTCCACAGGGAATGCCAGGAGACTGGTAAGGCTGGGCACCGTTGGCAGGAAAACCCAAACGAGGCAGCCATCACTCACTGTGCCCGTCTCTGGCTTCTCCTACCGCCTGTACGCAGCTGGGACAGCAGCTTCTCCTCATCCTTCAGTAAGGAGGATGCTGGAAAACTGTGAGCACCACTCACCCTGGTCTACATTTGTTTGCCAGCTGTGTTTTTGCATAGGGAGGCAGGGATGGAGATGGAAAGCTGAAAAGATGCTGCCTGAGAAGGCTGCAGCCTCTTTGTCCATCTCCTCATTTTGCCATACATGGAAGAAGTTGGTGCTCCCTCTAGCCCACATCCTGATGAACACCCTCTGGTGTTATTTAGCACTGAACAAACATTTTGTCGTTGCTTTGAGTGCGAGAGTTGTCCATTCAGTTTTGGCCTGAGGTTTCCACCATGTAGCTTTCCTAGTTTTGCTCACCTTGTGGGCACACTTTTCTGTCTCTTAGGGAACAGAGTCCTGGCATTTCCTGGTCCTCATGTTCACTCCTGAATGAGATCAATCCGGAGCCAAGGCCACTGCCAGTCTCTTGGGCCTCAAGTACACTGGTTTTCATGGACAGAAGCAGATTTTTCTACCTGCTTGCCACTGTGAGAGTTGTCCCAAAGGCTAACTGGTGTTACCAGTGGCTCCAGGGGACTGTGATGGTATGCTGTAAACAACAAGATTTTTCAAGATGAAGGGGGTGGGAAAGCACAGTCTGCACTTCCACTCTTGATTTTCTTTCTTTTGGTGATCAGTGCTTATGTTTGAGTGCAGCAGTGCTTGAGAAGCAAAGGGCTTCTAGAGCTCTTAGGGTCAGATGGGCACCAAGTGTACATCTGATGTAACCCCAATTCACTTCAGTAAGGTCTGTTTTGCCTGCTGCTTGTCTTGCTTCTATCTTTCTGCAGGTCTCCATTCTGTCCTGCCCTTAAATGACTCATTAGACTTGTTTTCTGAGGTAGCCTGTAACATCCCAATTCACTTCTCTAATAAGATCTCTTTCCATTTGAGTTCCCCGTGGACTAAACAAGCCTGACATTGCCCTTCTTGTCTCCTGGTTTATCCTTTATGTGTTTACCTTTTCTCTTCCTAGTTCATGAATAAAGATGTTAAATACAAGGTCACTGGGGGATGCTGATTTCCAAACCCAGCAGCTAGTGATATTTCAAGATCAATTCCATTATGTGATTATATTTCCCTTACTGAGTTTTCTCAGGGAAATCATTTGTCACAGAACAGCAGGCTCCAGCTTCCTGTAACCCTCTTAAATCAATCCCATCATATTGCAGAAACCTTATTTTAATATCTTCTATTGTAATTGTTTAATTGTTGACTTGAAGGAGCCTTCCTGGTGTATTTAGTAGCAATCAGGTTTTTTAAAAAATAGATTGCTATTTTTAAACAAAAGAGCTAAAAATGCTACCCCCATCAGCAAAGAAACACCCAAACAAATCCGGTTTTTCTGGAAAAATGATGAACTGAAAAATCTGTTGAAAATTGTCAGTCTCATGTTGATGCTGACCAACTCTTTGGGGTCCTTCAGGTAGTGAGTGAAGTACCTTATTTAGGGTTAACAGGAGTTTACAGTATTTTACAGGTTGAAAAATGCAGTGCCTGTATTTGAATCTAGGGTGGTTATCCCCATGGAGACTTTAGCAAGCATATTTTCATGTTCTTGTTCTGATGTGCTCCTTGGAGAAAACTGGATGAGCTGATCTGCAGAAACCTTAAAAAATAATTTAATCTGCTGTCTTATGTTTTATATGTGTGTCCTAAAGAACCTATGCTTCTGTTAGGACAGGGTGATGTGTTTGGTGAGCTCTAAGTGGCATTTCCTAGGGACAAAAGAATCATAGTCTCAAGAAATCCAAGTCATTGGTTTGGTATCTTGCTTCATATCTGGTGTGAAGGATTCATGTCAGGAATGACATGCAAAAAAAGCAAGTATGCTGTGGTCTTTTCAACGATGTCCAACTGCAGTTCTTTGTACAAGGAGAAGAAGTTGCTGCTATTTCTAAACTAGTGGTATTTTGTTGGGCTTGGAGGCCGCTCTTATCTGCACACCTGTGCCAGTGATAAGGACTCTGTCCTGGCTGTGGCAGTTTTTGGTTAGCTAGAATATTTCACTCTGGACTGAACACTTTCTGTTTAGTATCTAGCATCAAAATCCTTCTACAGGCCAGCCTACTGGTGTGTTTCAGTGTAGAGAACAATCATCTATAGCTTTGTCTGCACCTGCAGACAGACCTACCTACTTGTTCTGTTCTGCAGAACAAGTTCTTCCTGCAGCAATAAACACACCAGAAAGTTTAAAATGCACAACTATCACTCAAGTAATCACAATGGCTGAACAAAACTTGTACTTTGTTTTTCCCTCTGTTCCTGAGAGAAGCGTGCTTGTGCAAATGAGAAAGCAAATACCTCTGATGGTTTTCTGCATGCCTAGTCCAGCTTGCCTCTTTGGAAATGCTCTTTGCCCATCCTGAATCAGGAATCATCTATGGAATCAGCTCTGGATCTCCTGCTCCTTCAGAGGCTTCTGATCTCATCTTCCATCTCTGTTCCCTGCTTTAACAAGCTGGGTGAGCCCGGTATGTGCCATCACAGTGTTGGTTTTTCACGTGGTCCCTCAGTGTGATGAAAGAAAGGCAGTAATGGAAAGAATTGCTCATGCCTCAGGGCTGGGAGAAGTGAATGTGCCAGCACCAGAAAGACACAGCCTGGGTGTTCTTTCTAGTTCTTGTGTCATATGAAGGCAATACAGGGTTATCAAAAGCATCTTTTTTGTCCAGGCAAAAATCTAGCTGTGATCACATCATGGGAAAAACTTCAGTGACTGCTACTCCTGAAAGGACAAACAAGCACCATCTGTAAAAACAACAACAACAGCAGCAACAAAGAAAACCAACACAACCAAACTGGTGCATTTATAAATGACCAGCTGTGCATCCAGTGATGCCTTGGTCTATCAGGTTGAATGCCTGTCCTAAAGCAGAGCTTTTCCTCATCTATTCTGAATTAACTGCAGGCATTGTTCTTTGCTCTCTTGAGGGCTATACCCATTCCTAGAGCTAATTCAAATTAGCTGTCCCAATTAATTAAAGCATCTTAATTAATGGAAAAATACAGAGTCTTTATCAGGCACTCCTTGGCTGGAACACGGCCTAAGATATCACAGCTGAGCAGAAGAGAGACATTTTCTTTTATGCTTTAAATAGCTTGCCAATATGAAAATGTGGTTATAACCAAACTCTTCTGAGGATGAAGTTGTTTTCCCACAACTATAACCCAAATGTGGATTGTTATTCCATTTCCACCCAAACTCCCACTGAAGGCAGGGTCGTGTTGCCCGAGGAAGAGCTGGTTTTGTGTGGGATGACTCGCGGAGGAAATGCTAACAAAGGTATAAGCAGGGGAGAGTGTGAAAACACTCTTACTCACTTTCCTGTGAGAGGAGAGAGGGGGTGACACACCGGGAGTGGCTGGTATTCTCTCCCTCTGCCCTCCCAGCCCTGTGGTGATCACCTGGGCCAAAGATGGCAAGGATGAGGACAGGGACAAAGCATGGTCCTGCTTGCTCAGACACGCTGCTCCAGGCACAGGATGTGACAGCCAGTGGAGCTATCCAAACAATCCCACACGAGCCCTGCAGCTGCATGGACCGGGCAGCCCAAGCCACAAGCTGACCTTCCACCAGGACACACACAGTTGTTCCTCATGGAGACAATATTCTTCTTTTGCTCTTTCCAGATTCATCAGCTGAACAGGAGAATTTTACTTGGTCACTAACTTTCTTCTCTGCAGGTTTTCTGGGAGTTTCTCCATTCCTGACTGGTGCTTGCAGCTTCTCTGCTGCCCAGGGTCATCTGGCTCCCAGTAGAAAAGGGTCTGAGCAGCAAAGGATGCAAGTGTTGGAACCCCCAGGAGTTCCCTCTGAACAGCAGCAGCAAAAAAGAGAAGCATTTTTTAAGCACTCACCAGTATGACAAATACAGTGGTACAATTTTTAGAGAGCACATTAAAACAAGCAAAGTAATTACTATGCAGTTTAATTAGCTCAGAATTTAATCACCGTTGCAACTGAGGAAAAAACCCCGAAGTCTATCTGTTTCTAAATTAGGCAGTACAAAATTTCTCAGTGCCTGTCCTGGAACATCAAGTAGGTAAATCTATGTACCTTTTATCTCTCAAGCATGTGACAAAATCATCCCTTTTATTCCCTGTTCCATCAGTGATTCCAGTGATCCACTGGACCAATCAGTAATAAAGAAGAGTGATTGTGAAGCCCCCTCAGTTGCAGTTTGTGCAATACTTTTTCCAGCAGTTAATTTTTTCTGCTGCCACAGATAAAAATGTAGTTGACTGATCAGGACAGGAGAATCCCATTTTTATTCCTGCAATGTTTGCAGGAGAATGCCCCATCCATTCCGGTTTAGAGAGGGAGAGGGATGAGAAGCATTCCCCTTGTGAACACTTTGCTGTGCAAAGGCCATGCAAGATAAATAGTTTTTGGTCTGTTACATCAACAAAGCAGATAATTTCTTCAATTCTTCTTCAAGCTGTTGTGAGCTTCTTTATGCTTGACTCACACCAGATCCCTCTCTTCCAGTTTGCCTTCATTTTTCTTTCCTGTGTTGGCTTTTGCTGAGACTGGGAAGCTGTGTGACAGTCAGCTGGTGCCCCACTCAGGTGCATCAGGAAAAGAGAGGGAGGATTTTTCCAAATAGGTAAAGACATTGTGTTTAGATGTATTGGATACAAGGTCCTGGAAGGCAGGAACACAACTGCACTAAGGTGTTGTAGGTCCAGCTACCCTTGTGGACAGCTAGGCAAGAGGAGTGCACTGAATGAACCCCAGGGATATGAGAATAGAAGTAAGCTAGAATGCAGATCTGCAGAGTGTAACAGAGGTAGCTGGAGCTGCTCTGAATTAAAAAACCACCAGCTGATGAGGGTCATTAGTGTAAGGATCAGAAAGTTGTAAGTAGAAGCAAAGTGGACTTTAGCAAGATGTTAAGAAGAATGAGTATAATGAAGGATGAAATCAAGTCCAAGATGATTCAGTCCAAGAGAGCTGTGTGCAATACTCAGCTTGTCAGTATCTGCTTCTCAGTATTGGCCATCGTTTAAGGTGCCTGTGGCTGTACTGTTAATATGTTAATATGTTAATATGTTAATATGTCCAGTCACTACAATGAAGATTTATGTGCCATGCATGGAATCAAGCACAACACTGTCCTAGGAACCCTACTCGAAAAACACAGGTGAGGGTACCTGATGCACACAGGAATACATATATATATATATAAAAGTATGTCTGTGAAGAATAGACATATATATATATATGTATAAATGTGTGTGTTTATGAGTACATATATGTATGAGATATATATGAACTATTCTCTTATATTTCCAGGAGGTGTTGAGAGTTGCCTTGTCTCAAGACCAAGTCAAACAGGCACAGGCACCCAGAACTAGTCAGTCTGTGTGAAGGATGGAAGAATAGGCAATCTCCTTTTCCCAGGCTCTTCCCAGGAAGAAGCAATCTTCTTTTTTCTCAATGAATTGTTAGAAGCTCCTTTTACCATGCTGGATTATCTAAAACTGGCTCAATTTTGCAGTGGATTCCCTGGGATTAATGTTTTAAGTGCCCCTATAGTGAGCATTAACAAAATTTGGGAGAGGTCATTGCTGCCTTGTTGAATATTGATTTCTGTCCGATAAGGACGCATTTTAACTGAGTTAGAGTGTTCTTCTCTAAGATGCTTAAAATAGGACAGAGGAACCATTATGATATAAACTGCTGGACATCAAATTCAGAGATGAGCCTGAAATTGTTTAGACATCGATTCTTTGTTATCTTTTCCTGTGGAGCATATTGCTCAATTCTGTTACCATTGAACTGCTGTCAGAAGGAAATTTCAGGGAGCAGCAGCAATACAGAAAATTTAAAATTCAGTTGCTTTTATTTTTTTTTTCTAGAGAAGACTTTGGTCTTTTTGCCATTTTAACAGTAGCAGTGTGCAATCAGAGAAATTGCAGCTTTTGTATATTTTTACTGCACCTCAATGGAACAAGGTTATTACTTATGGTTACTAAGCCAGTTGGGCATGGGAGAATGGATATTTCAAATGTGTCACAGTGCTACTCTCAAAACTATAAAACAGACATCAAATTAAAGGATATCAGGAAGTTACCTAGTCCCATAGAATTGGTCCATGCAAAAATAGGGAAAAACTGGGACCCTTCTTCCCCTTCCAAGTTCATTCCTATTTGTTTACTATTTCTGAGAGCCTAGGATGAGAGGAACAATCCACAGCATGTGCAGTGTGGGCCTTAGCCAAAACCCCTAGAAATCAACTGGAAAATATCTTTCTTGGGAGGTGAACTAAGCTTGGAGTTACTAATCACAAGCTGCCAAATTTTTAGTACTTGTCTCTGTGCTAATGCAATGTTGTATTGCATAACGGGCCCTGTTCTGATTTAAATATTCTCTTTCTTCCTGGAAGGGGTAGGTTTTATATTTTAAAGTGCCACTGGCACTTTAAGTTAACAGTAGTTAACAGAAGCTTCCAAGAGCTGTGGGAAAATGTTCTGGGATCCTTTCTGTATCTGAATATGGTCCCATGAGTTTCTCAGTGTTTGTGCATGTGAGAGCAGGTTTCATCAGGTGAATTAGAGCCCACCAATGGTTCAATGCAAGACGTGGCAGATCCTTCATCTGTTGGGAACATACGAAGGGATTGATTTTTTTCAAGCTGACCCCAACATCTCAGTCTAAATTACATTCTAAAACCAGCAAGGAAACTACCTGGAAAGAAGTAAAATCTTTGTGTTTCTTAGCTTGGCTCACCATCCTACTTGTGTTTGTTCTTCCCCCCTTTGAATGCATTAACTCTTTTCCTCCCCCCATTTCCATCCCCAGCCTGGCAGGTCACAATGCAGGCAGTGTTGTGGATAGCTTGGCTGTATTCTAAGCAAGCTGGAGCTACCATTTAAAAACTCCTCTTCTGATTCATGAAGACTGTGAAATAACTGGTCCCCAGGTGTTCGCAGAGCTACAGTTCTGTCCTGGCTGCATGTAGTCTCATACTGAAGGTCTAGATATAAAGCTAATGCATCCATAAAAAGACCCTGGGAAGAAATGCTTGTATTTTTATGGAGGCAAAATCTTGTTCACTTTTTTAAAAATAGGTGTTTTTTCCTCTTTGTCCAGACCACATTATATGGCCTTTCAGGGTGGGATTAGCTGGGAAAACCAGGGTAACCCAAGAGCCTTGACCACAAACCCTGGGAAGGAAATGAGGTTTTGCCATGGCTGTTTCTTTGTAACCTGTACCCAGAGACAAGACACTGTGGTGAAACCTTTACTGTCTTTACTCAGTTGGTGGTTAAGGGTAGAAGTCCAGATCCAGCAGAGAAAATAGGTCCTGATGAAGAGCACAGCCATCAGCTTGTCCCTGTGGCTCTCTAGGTTGTGCATGGAGGCAGAGAAGCACCTCCAAACATGACATCCTCCTCAGAAAGGACAGCCACAGAAAAGAGAGAGGCAAATACAGAGGAGTAAGTCTTAGTTCCTGTTTGTCTCCAGGAGGGAAGAGCCTAACTTTGTGTCACAGAGAGCCACCTTGTTCCCTTCAGGATGGGTGGCTTGTCCTCCTTTCCTCCAAATGGGTATCAAGGTATTTTTAGGGAACTGGCAAAGGAAAATCACCCTTTGAAGCTAAGCAGATGGCAGGTGTTTTATCCTTTTTTGCCAAAAATAACGTCTGTTAAAAGCTCTCTTCCATGGCATGAGAGACCCAGGTCCAGTTATTATCTCCTTCAGTGAGGATTGACGTAGACACTTTCCATTTCCCATAACAATGTTGAGACCAACAGGCAACTAACTACTGTGAGGGAAGGGCTGGGGAAGCACTTTCAGTCTTTCCTGTTGAACTCAGCCCATCCTTGCACTTTCACCATTGTGTCTGTGGACTGATTTAATGTCATTTTTTGCTGAAAAGGATATTGGTGATTTGGAATGAAAATTTTGATCAACAAATGCCAATCCTGTTGACAAATTTTCACCTCCTAGCAGCAGACTGATTTCAAAAAACACTTTTAGGTGAAGAGGTTTTTAAAAGTCTCTGCAGAGAGCAGAGTCAGTAGTCAGTAATGACATTTTCCTTTTATGAAGAGACATCAATGTCATTTTTATTACGAGTGAAAAGAAGAATACATAAGACTCTTCTTTTGTGTCTCATTTCCAGCCTTAGGGAAAGAATGTATCCAGAAGCAACATTAACTATCAGTAAAGAAAAAGAATTATATGAATTTGTTGCATGAACTAATTAGTTCACACTGTTACTTTCTGTGTATGAAAAAAAATCTGCAAAGAATGGGAGAATTTTGTCTGTGAAGTTTAGCTTTGTAAAATTTATGACTACAGAATTCAATCAAGTCAGAAGAATTGAATCAATAGAGAATTTGACTTCAAAAGAACGAATAACCCATGATCTCAACAGACCAGTTTGTCTGTGGGCTGTCAGTTCCTAAAAATCAACTGCATTTGCTCTGGAAAACAGGGATAACTGTAAACAACTCTAACAAAAGCTTTAGAAAATATTACATTCTTTCATGTCTGGGTTTTCTCTTTCATGTACCCAGATCTAAATGAGACAAAATTGCTACTGACTTGTGAAGTGTATTGGGATGTCTCCAGGTAAAAGGGAGGATACAGGTATTGTTGGGAAATGGAGTGAAAACAGCTGAAATAACTGAGAGCAACAAATTTGCCGTGCATTTTCTGTCATTTTTGTCTTATAGAAATATGAGGTGCTTAATGAGAGCTGCTTCTCATAATACCGTGCTTCCATACCCTTGGCAGCAGTACAGAGGTCGTATCTTCACAGAACAATTATTTGGTGATCTGTCTGATGTGCTGAGCACAAACATGCTTTTCTTTGCCCTGGGCATGTGTAATACTTCTATTCCCACTTGCTTCTTCAATAAACTTGTGCATCGTGTCAGCAACGGAGAGCTGCCACTGGCCTCATTTCTGCGAGCTGCCTCTGAGTCTGACTCGATGTATTTCACTGGGAGCCTGGCAGTTCAGGAGAACACTTCTCATTTGAGCAGTCCCTTAGCTTCCCTCTGTCACCTTTGGTGAATGTGGATGGTCACTATGAGCACCTGTGACAGCAGCAGGTGTCATGTTTCTTAATATTTGACTCTTCCCAGGTGACAGCAGCAAGCTCCTTTTCTGAAGGAGACCAGAATGGAAACATTGTGGGGTTGCTTGGATGTTTGAACTTTCTTTCTCTATTTTTTTTTTTGGTTTGTCATTAGGATGATGTGGCTCTAACAGTCTTGTTCTCCTGCTAGATTTTTCTTGTAACTGTGTTCAGGAACAGATGCAATTTCCCCATAAGATCAGGTTGTTCTAAAAGTCTGTGCAGTCTATACATTATATGCAAATGTATATAATTGAATGCAAAAGTGAATCTCATGTTTCTCAGAGTGTATGAGACTTTAATTCTTGTTGGTTGTTAAATTCTGACCCTGGGAGGCCCTAATTCACATGGTTTTCTCATGTTTTATAGTCCAAAAGTCTTGCAAAGTTATACCTCATGTGAATTAAAGTCTGCTAGAAACACAAAGGGGTGGTCAGAGGGACCTGCAGGAGGTGACATGAGGGTCACAGATCAGGCCCAGGGCAAGTGCTGACAGTCAGACTCCTAAAAAGAGGTGAAGTTTGAAATTCACCTTTGGGTCAGAAAGCTCTGCCCAGGTACAGCTGTAAAAGTGATTAAGCTGATATAATTAAGGTGATTATGAGACAGTTTACTACAGATGAAATCCAGTTTGTGCCCCATCACACTCCAATTAAGCTCTTTTTGCTGCTGTACACACCCCATGAAAAGACATTTCACGCACAGCAAAGGCCACACACACACTGAGATTTTGTCTGTGATGCTGTTGGTACCCAGTGTTCTCTGACCAGGCTCCTTCAGATAATCCATGAGAAGGGTTTAAAGCTCAATATCAATATCAAATTATTAGTGTACAGACTTTTCTAGTCTTTGGCTTTCACAAACAGACTTAAGGATTTAAATCACAGCAATTCATGATTTCATTTTTCATCTCTACACTAAAACTAATAACCCTATTATAAGCAGTAGGCAAACATAAATATACCCTAAAAAAAGCCCCAACAATTAAAAAAGTGGATAAGCATCTAAGTTTATGAAAGAATTAAGCATGTCTCAGAGAATTTTAAAAAAAGAAATTTTTGGATGTTTCTCTGTTCAAATCTGGAGCTTGCTGAGAGAGCGAAGCTGATTAAACCAGATCCCTTCTGGCATTCAAGCTCCATTTGAACCTTTAAGAAACAGACAGGCACCTTGTGGATTTGCCTGCTGCACAAGCATTTGCTCAAAAAGCCATCAAATACATTCAGGGCCAGAGATGTCTGTGAGGTGCTATTAGACCAGATATAACATCTGGCTCAAGGAGTCTCTAAGGCCTGAGATGGCAGCAATTGAGAGGGTATTTCAGAGGAATTATCCACATGTGCTAGCCATGTCCCAACAGCCTTCTCATCAACATCTGCTCCTACTGATGCTTAAAAAGAAGGCACATCCACCTTCTGTCTGATCTTGGACATCTGTTAGTTCTTTTGTATTAGTCTTGGAAAGTAGGGTTAAATTACTGTGTTGAAGAAAGGGAAGCAAACTGAGAAATGCAGTATTAAAGAAGGCAGAGGAACATTTCTAAAACACAGCTAGCCTTGCTCAGCAGATAGAAGTCAAAATGAAAATGCCTGTCTGGCAGCCTCTCACATGTAAAACCTTGCACATACAGGTTTATGTAAAAAGCTGTATATAGAGAGTGCAAAATGAAGCTAATCTGTTCTTGGCCAATAAAATAGATTGGAAAGCACAGAGAAGTGATTTGTCTTCCTGTGGGTGATAATGGTTTGCACTGATGTGAAGCGACCCCAGGGAGGTCAGCTTTTGTGCTCGTGGATCTTATTGGAAGTCAGCTGGACTAAAAGCATGTGTGGTTTCATGGAGCCCCGTTTCAGGTTTATGATGATTAATGTGTTTTGTCACGGCTCAGTCCTGTACCCTGGCCAAATGAGGGCTCCACTGTTCTTGGCACCATGCCTCTGCCACTTCAGAGATAATCCCTCCCTCAGAGAGCTCTCTGCACAGACCAGGACTGGGGGAAGATCAGAGAAGGGTCTGTTGGCACAGATTATTCATATATGTATGCATATGCTTTTTTAAGGAGAGGATTTTTTTGGTCCTGCATTTATTTAAAGGAAACTGCTACCACTGGTAGGTAGGAACACTTTGGAGAGAGGTCTTACATGTGTGAGTCATTCGAGGAGGAAAACCAGAGCAGCAAAACCAGTGGGAAGAGCTGAAGAAGCCTGAGGGAGGAGCAAAGCAAGACAGGTAAGGCAGGATGACTGCCACACTGAGGGGCCAAACAGTGGAATTGGCTTTGGAGGAAGAATGGTGGGGTAGGATACCATTAGGAAACCTGGCTGGGGGAGGCAAAGAAACAAACACCTGGGCAAACTGACACCAACTTTCAAAGCATCCATATGAAATTATCACCCTTCTTACTTTGAGCTTATAGGACTGATATGGGCAAGAAAGAAACTTCAGCGTTTGACAGAGACAGGACTCGTGAGGGGCTGGCCAATACAGCAGCCGCCTTTAACATGTCTGGCTTTACTGTGCATGCACAACAAATCCTGTGGCTGGCAGGGCTGACTGCTCAGGGCACCAGAATGGAGACAAAAGGAGTGGAAAAAAAATATTTCACAGATATACCAAAAATTGGATGCGTTTTTCACATCAGGTGCATTATTTACTCTTACTACCATGAACTTGAGAGATGATACTGTACTCGTGGCTGCAAAAGTAAATGAAGATAATGAAACACAGTCAAGGTTGTAGGAACATCCCAATCAGTGTGCTCTTCATGCCCTCCACCAAACGCAGTCTTGCACTCCATTTAGCATGAAGCTCTCTTCCCCCATACTGGATAAGAAAAAGCTTTTCAATCTGTTGGAACCAAACCAGGCATTTAATTAAGTGCCTCTGTATTTGTTCAGTTAGTGAGAAAACAAGCTGTTTAGTGCAGGCTATTTTCGAGCAGGAACTACACAAGGGTGAGTCTGCAAATTAGGAATGGTTGTTAGAATCACTATTATAGGGATCATTCCACTCTTCCGTGTGCTGCTTGTTTTCTCCCACAGCCTTCTTGTTCTGTACAACTGACTTTAATGGCTACAGTTGCGTTTCTGAGCCTGTGAACGGTCCCAAACAACTGCAGTTTAATGGAAAGCAAAAAAAGAAATTGTTATATTAGCTTGGAATTAGGGGAACAAAGCAACAAGTAAATAACAGTACTGGCAGGTGAACTTGGGAAGAGCTGTAATAGAATTTTTTTCATCCACAGATTTACTCAAAGAAATAACCTGACCTGTATGGATTTACAATGGAAAGGATTTTATGTAGGAATTTTAGAATTATTCAGCTGATTTGATCCATTCCTGGAAGAGCACAAAAACGTGACAGAAATGTTGCTACAAGGACTACTTCATACTCTTTGAAAACATAGGGGGTGAATCTCTTCTCCTGAACCAGCAATTTGTCAGCAATTACTCCTGAGCCATGGAGAGTGAAACATTCATTCAGAGTTGTGAACTGCACAGAAATCTTCCGTGTTGAGCGGTTTTTCAGGCAGCAATTTTTAAAGGATTAAATCCTAAGGAGTAGTTTCTGTAAATTTACCCCCATTCACTGGAGGTGGTGCATGTCTTCGAGTCCAAGAGTGAATTTCTTGTTAGAGAATGGTATTTCTTTGTCAGATTCCTGTGTCTGGTTTTATGGCAATGGGATATATAAGTCGGGATATAACATATAAATCCACAGGCATGGCTAAATAGAATCAGGACGAGTTTGCTGAAAAGCTGCATGAGCTTGGCTTGCAGCTGAAGGGCAGGGAGGAAAGGAATGGGAGCAGGCCCTGTTCCTCCTGGAAGGCAGCACTCCTTTCAGGAGCACAGCGTGGCTGAAACACATCCTCTCCTGCCGCAGCAGCTCATTTGGCTGGCTGAAACTCGGGCATAGCAAAACAGACAAAGGGGTTGTCCTTTTCTGCTGCCCCAGCAATCTGCTGCCCTAATTACGTGCCTACAACTTGTGCTGGCTCATACCCATGTGATGAAGGCTGTTCCTGAGAGTTTTTAATTGATTGAAGCAGCTCTTGATTCTTAGGACAAGAGAGGCAAGATATAAAGCTCCAAACCTCAGGAAGGGAAATAAATAAATTAGAAAATATTTTGCTTCAACCTCAGAATGAAATTTTTATTTGTTTCATCTCCCAAGATGATGTGGACCAGAAAACTTACTACAGTACAGAGTCATATGTATGAGGCAGAAGATTCAGAAACTAAATCTAAGACACATCATTAGCTTTAGTGCTCCAGTACAGGAATAAAAGCATAAACCAACAAATAGCTGTCTAAGGTATTTCAAAGAAGCCATCAGAGACAAGGCAATGTCTGTATCCAGCCATTACTCAAAGCAATGAGAATATCTCATGAGCAACGTATGAGAATGTATGAGCACTGCACAAACTGAATTTCTCATGCCATAGCTATGAATTCACTTTATGGGGTCTTTATGTGGGTGTGGTGGTGGTGTTTGTCAGTAATGATAGAAAAATACAGGGCAGCAGATGCTTTAAGACTATTAAAAATCAGTTTTGCAATGGTGTAAAACAAAAAACCTGCATTCATGATCTCTGAAAAGAATTGCATCTAACATTCTTCTAAATGTAGAGTCCACATATGGTTTGTGAGTTTCTTGCTTGAAAGCCTGGAGAGCTATCTTCCTAAATTTGACAACTCACATGTTATGCTGCCATAATCATAGAATCACTCAGGTTGGAAACACTTTTAATATCATTGAGTCCTTCTGTTAACCCAGCACTGCCACATCCACCACTAAACCACGTCCCTAAGCACCACATCTACAGGTTTTTTAAATACCTCCAGGGATGCTGACTCAACCAGTTCCCTGCACAGCCTGTTCCAATGCTTGATGGCCCCTTCAATGGAGGAATTTTTCCTGTTATCCAATCTAAACCTCCTCTGGCACAACTCGAGACCTTTTCCTCTTGTCCTATCACTTGTTCCTTGGGAGAAGAGACCAATCCCCACCTGGCTACAGCATCCTATTTCAGGTAGTTCTAGAGAGAGATAAGGTCTCACCCTCTTTTTCTCCAGGCTAAACAACCCCAGCTCCCTCAGCTGCTCCTCACAGGACTCATGCTCCAGACCCTTCACCAGCTTTTTTTCAATGCTTTGGATGCATAATATGTAGAATGTTTGTCTGAAACAAATAGAATAAGTGCTTTTTGCCTTGGAACAACATGTTAGTCACAAAAAAAAGGCCTAATTTTAATGTCCTGACTCATGCTGGCCCAGAGGGGTCCAAATTCTTTAGACAGCTCTGCCTGCATTGAATTTGTCACAGTTGATCCTGAGGTGAAGAGGTGAACATGAGGGTAGGAGGTCTTTGGGAGCAGAAATTGTGAATGGAGACTCTTTTTCAACACTGAGATAAAGTCCCAGGAGGAAAGTATCCAGGAAGATCGATGGAAGTGATGAGCTGGGTTGAAGGGCGCCACACCAACCTGCTGACAACACAAATGGTGGGAAAGGCTGTGCAAAAAGCAACACAAATGTTGCAAAAACCTTAGCATGAAGAGGAGCTTTCTGTTTACTGGACCTTGCAAAGAATTCACAGAAATGAGGGATGGATCTTATTCCTATGAACTGACAAAGTACCACGCAAGAAAGCAAACTTCTCTTATTGCAGCCACCAATGTCATCTTACCTCCATTTTTTACATTAAGATTTCTCCCCATTTCACCCTTTGCTGTCTCATCAGAGGATATTTTGAGGCCTCTTGATATTCCAGTACCCAATGTTGTATGAGCATTACACAAGGAACAGATGCAGTTTTTGGGATGTATAATCATCCATCCCCTCTCCCGATGTTGCTGATGTCACTCCATAGGGAATTGGGGCAGTATCTGCTGTGGGTCCTGTGTAAACATGATACCATAAATGCATTGCAGAAATGTGTCTGTAACAAATACTTTATTCATATCCATAATGTTTTAGTTTCGAGAGACTTGCTATTGATCATAGACACTGGCATTCATGTATGAATCTGCCAATATCACTCATTGTATTTTTACTCCACTTATTCATGCTCAGTGGCAGCAAAAGCAATAAATTTTTGCTTGACACTGTTGGCAATCCAGCTAATTTGTCATTTTTAAATGGACACCTGGAGTAGATTCTGTCCAAGCAAAACAAATCAATACAGTTAGTTACTCTAAGTGCATTTGAACAAGGATATTCGAAGGGGGAGAAGGAAAAGGTGCTGCAGCAAAGAAAATTGTGGAGAGGTGTGTGTACTGCAGGCAACAGCTTAATCTATGCCTTGGGAGTGAGTAAGGGATGGAGGATCTGGAGAAGAGAAGTATAAAAGGGTGGACCAGGCTGAGGAAGAAACTGAAGAAAAGCCAAAGAAGAAGGCTTAGGAAAACAAGAAGATAAAGCAGTGGATCTAAGGTGGGTTCCCTGGCTTGAAGAAGAACCAATGAAACACAGCCACTGGGCATGCCTGGAGGGGAATCTTGTTTCTAGTCTATTTGATTTTGGAGCTGGACTTTGAAGCAGCTGGGGGGTTTTATAGCCCATACCACTTGTGCTGCTATCATGATTTTAGAGTGGCAGTAATAGCCACAAGAAGAGCAGCTCGTGCAACAGCCTAGCTCTTGGCAATGGTGCAGAAAGAAAACAATCTTGTATGTCTGTTTTTATAGAAGTAGATGAGATAGAAGGGAGAGTTTGCTGTCTTTGCAAGCATTAAATTTTAGTCACTGGTATAGGACTGGTTGACATTTTACTTTCTATTTCAAAATGTTCATGTTTCATTGTATAAAAATAATAAGCTTTTTTGTGGGGTAAGCAATCCTGCTCACTTGTCCTTTTAAAATGACACCTGAGCAGATTCAGGTGACTGACCAATGCAGTCAGTTGGACCAAGGGCCTTAAATACATTTGGATGGGAGAAGAAAAATATGCCACATGAATGGAAATAATACAAAAGAAATAAATTACATGCAACAGACAGGCAATCAGGAGGGATTGGGAGGCTTTGTCTTCATGTGCTAGAAATAACTGAACTAATCTCCCAAGATCATCATTAAATCAGCTTAAATAATGTGTTGTCATCAAAAAGAGAAAATTGCCTCCACTCCCAAAATGAGTAGATTATGAAAAGATGCTTACAGATGGTTCACAAGCCCGCAGCTGGCTTCTTGTTCTCCTTTATTCAAAAATCAAACATGCCATAGTTCTTCAAGATCTTTGTGAGAAAAAGAATCAAAGATGAGCATTTGGGTTTTCACATTATGTGACTCTGAATCCTAGAACAATGAGCAAATGGTGGCAAAGCAGCTGAAGTGTCTCAGCTTCTGGAATCTCAGAAATGATTCCAGAGCTCATGTCCCTGCAGGCAGTAGGATGGTCCTTGGTTGTAGTTGTTCATGCAGGTTGGACAGGACAGAATCTATGGTGCTGCTTCTGGGAATGTGCTAGGTCCATTGAGCAGCCCAGGTTTGGCAAGAACCGCAGTAAAACTGCAAAATAAGTGGTGCCTGTACACTATAACCTGGATGGAAAGGTAGCCCTGAGAGTGGAGGGACTGCTGATTTCTGCGGTCTGAGGAATGCCTTCCTGAGAAAGAACCTGTTCCTTTTAGAAGGCGCAGGGATTCTTTCACCCACATCTAGACAAACCCCTTTCTGCCCTCGCTTTGGGAGGGAGCCGAGGAACGTGATTCAGGGCCGGCCAGCAACACCCTGCCGCACCAGCTGCAAATCCCGAGCGGCGTTTCCGGGGAGCAGCCGGAGCAGGGGAACGAAGGGAGGGAGGCACGGCCGTGCCCCGGGGGTTCTGTGACGGAAACTCGGTGCCCTCCCAGCCCCGCTCCCGGGTGCATCCCGTGCCGGGCACGGCCCCGCCGCATCTCCCGCTGCGGCGCCGCCTCGGGCGCGTCCACTCGCCGCGGATCTCCTCCTCCACTTCAGTCACTTCATTTTTTTTTTTTTTTCTCTTTTTCCCTTCTTTTCAACCTGCAAGTTGTTTTTTGGCTTGTTTGTTTTCGGAAATAGAGGAGCGGAGGGCGGGCACCACCCCGGTGACTCTCCACACATCCATCCCCCCGGGAGAGGCACTCGCAGCCGCGCCGAGGGTGCAGCCGGCTCCCGGCACTCCTCATCCCGGGAGGTACCTTGGGATGTGCTGGGGGCCGGGATCCCACACCGGGACCGGCCTGAGGTGAGGGGTGGGCGGCTGCCGCCCCGGCCGACACGGAGGGGGTGTCGCTTTATATCTCCGACCTTATTTTGGGGGGATAATTTGGTGTTTCCTGGCAAATCGCAATCATCGTGTGAAGCTTTCTCATTCGGGACGGCGGTGAGCTGAGGGAAAGCTTCACCCGCAATTTTGTGTCCATGTGCTTGTTTTTTACTTAATTTCGCCTGTGAAACCTTCTCGCAGGTTTTCATCTTTAAAGTGCGTTTAAAGTGCTGTGAATGCTGGGGGTTTAGTGCTATGGGATTTGTTTTGTGGGCTTTTTTGCTTGTTCGTTTGTTTGTTGTTGTTGGTTTTTATTTTTTGGTTTTATTCCCTCCCTCACAGCACTTAAAACATTCACCTGTCGACCCCGTCTGACATAAATGGTAACGTGTTTGTATCTCTCAGGTGGTTGTGTAAAGAAAGGTGCATGCTTACCCACCCTTTGAACAAACAGGTCAGTACCTAAAATAAGTGGGTTTGGTGTTTCAGGTTACGTGGGAAAAGGAATTTCAGCACAGTCACTGTTACTGGTGTGCATTTAACTTAGTTAAAATGTTGGTGGCATGAAGAAGTTGAATGTGTTTTCCTTTGCAGGCAGGAATTCTTTTCGCTTGCAGGTAAGGTGAAGAAAGTGATCATTCCAGTGTGCTCACGTGTGGCCCAGTGTAATTAACTTGGTGTGGAAAATATGTGTTTATGCTGTTTCTTGCTTCATGGATGATGTCGTTTTAATAATGGAATGTGACTAACTGTGTTTTGATACTCAGTTAACACCTTTTATTTGTCTTTTTGCCAGCAAGTGCACAATGATAGCAAGAGTCCCTTACCTTACAATTCTGTTTAAAACTGTGGAGTGAACGAACTCCTCTCTGATATCTCTACAGATTTTGCTGAATGGAAAATGTGACTGTATTGCCTGGTGTGTGAGACTTAGATCTGAGTGTAGCCATAGGTAAACACAGCCCTGTGCTTCTGAGCCGGTTATGTGGCAAGACAGCAAATGTGTCAGCTGTGTGATGACTTCAAGGGTCACAGAGTGAAAAGTGGTGCCCTTCTGATACAGAGGCTATTGTGTAAACCAGGATTTGCAGATTTTCTCTGATGAAACTGTCCTGCTTGCTGTTGGGACAAGATGGTATGAGGAATGGCTTAAGAGATCTGCCCTTACCTTACATGGTCCCTCTCCCTCACCTTTGATGAAGACAAATCCCAGTACCAAGGAAGCATATGGGAAATTCAACAAACCAAGATTTCCATTTTCCAGAAATGGAAGCAGAAAATATTTAATCATTCAAGACTTAAGTGTTAAGAGTCTAATAGTCTTTATTACTTTGTTTTTCAGTAATACTTTGGTTTTTCAAAGAGTAATTTGTCCTGCATGTTTTCTTCCATGTCTTGTTTTTCTCCAACATTGAACATCAGTGCTTTGATCCAGGAGTGACTGGTATATATCAGGTTGTGAGCAGACAGTTCTCTTTCAGTCACTTTATAATATTATATAGATATATCCATGTACAATTGAAAGCTAAAGAAAATGACTTTTTGTCCCCTGAAGTATTTTATCCAGATGGTGATTCATAAATGTGTAGTTAAGAATCTGCTCTCTCCTTTCAAAAAGGAATTGATCTGTATAAATACTTCTAATTAGTATGTCCTGACATTATCTTCAGGTTACAGTATAGGTGTTAACATATTTTGTAATTGTAAAATAAAGATTTCATTTTATCATTTGTGCACTGTGTGCATGATGTCTCAATGTCTCAGGATAGTAAAGCAATGAAGAGAAGTAAATAGATCACCAATGTGGCTGGTAATTTATCATTAAACTGACTGATGATTAAGATGATAAAGCTATTACCAAGCCAAGAAAGAAAGTATTGGAAGAGTAGATAGGCAGTAAACAAGGAGCCCATATGGATTCAGAAAAGGGAGTTAATGAATGTAAAAAATGATATTTTGGAAGTAAGATGTGTCAAAAGAGTTTCCAAAAGCCAATCTGAGATAGTTTTCGCAACAGAAATAGCAAGACAAAGAAGGAAAGCAGTAGCTGTAGGCAAAGCTCAGTGTGAAGCTAGTCCCAGAACAAAACAAATTTCTTTCTTCTCTTTTGAATGTGAACATAGATGTTGGACCATGGGTACCCAGGCTGAAGAGCCCATGGGGTTTAGAAAAGGGAATCTGTGTGAGAAGCATTTATTCTGCTTTCTCCCTCAGCCCTCGGGCTCTGGTAAGAGCTAAGGACAAGACCAGTGGAAGAATTAGGAGATGTGACTCAGGATAGAACACACCAGGCTACGTTGGTTTTTCTGTGCCAAAACAAATGGCTTCTGCAATAAGAAAGGCAGGCAAGTTCTCCTTGTTGCATTTCTCTGACACTTCTAAGCTTGCCATATCCCTCCAGCTGCCTCTTTGCTCCTCAGCCCCTGGGGAGCACAAAGATTTTTGATATGTGGATTGTCAGTATTCAGAGGTACTGAGTGGCCTCTTGAGGCTAAGAGATGTCTGGACAGGGACATGGGAAAGGATGACCAGAAGTTCCAGGAAACCTAAACCACATTTGAATTCTAGGAAACTTTTCTGGAGGATATGAACATACAAATAGCCTTATTGTTAATATGCATGTTTCATGTCGTCTTGGGGTTTGTCCAACATAATCGTGTTAGATTTACTTAGATTTAGTAACTTTTCATTGCAAAATCTCTGAGTTAAAATGTATATTTTATATTTTATGTGCAGTGCAGAGTGATAATAATGGGAATATGCACACACACACACATTTCATCAGCATCACATTTCAGTTAGTAGAAAGACGCCTACATTAATGTTCTTAAAACCTCCCTTTTTATTTTTTTTTCTTGCTGAGAAGCCTGTATCTCTTGTAGACATCAGCCTTGACTCTCTGGCAGAAGCATCCAGCTGCACTGAGTGTAGCAGCCTTCCCTCCCTGAGGTGTCTGCGTGGCCGTGGTTGTGCCTGTGTTGTAGGAGCACAAGGGGAGCTTTGTGTGAGCACCAGCCCCAGCTGCCTGCCCACAGCCTGCGTTTCCCCAGGTGTGGGAGGTGGGGAGCAGGCACCTACACGTAGGGCACCGTGGAAAATGGGCAGGCTGAGGGTGAAATCTGGCATCATGTTAGCATGACAATATGGACACAGCCCTTCCGGACAATAAAAAGTTAGTGGTTGCAAAACACCAGGCGGTTCTTGAGGAGGAGATGGAATTTCCACTAGGTAATCCGGTTGAAGAAATGAGATTTCATGAGTTTCAACTGATTCAGGGCTTCAGGCTTTAAGAGAGAATAGCCAAATCCTTTCAAATTCCCTAAGTGTTTCCCATTTTGTCGTTTCAGGATGCTCACCAGAACCCCGAGTGTTGTTGCCCAAGTGTTCCTTCTTCTAAGCATAGTTCTTGTTATTGCTATTGCAGTGATTCAGATAAATCAGCAACAGATCCTCTCCCCAGGGCTTAAGGTAAGTCATAGGACACCTCAGGAAGGAGAACAATGTTTTGAACTAATATTTAATAATATACCTTTTAAAATAATTTTTATGGGGTGATTCAAATCAGCTTACAGCCATAAATTAATGTTTAATCATATCATCGTGGGAAAACTGAAGCTGAGAGAAAAGGAGAATTAGTCAAGAGTCAGTGGCAAAGCAGGAAAAGTATTTCTTGATTCTGTCTCTGTGGTGGCTATTGCACAATGTCTTCTTCAGGACTGAAAGGCCAAATGGTGAGAATATCTCATTCCTTTTTTTTTTTCCGTTTTGCCAGAGATCGGAAGTAATTTTAAAATAATTTTGACGTGGGAAATACCCAGAGTTTAAATTATACCCCCAAGCATAGCTGGGAAGTTTATGCTGACATCTTTGCAAATTGCTCTTGTGTATCAAAAGCATTTGGGCTCTAAGTATGCACTTGATCCTTTACCACACGTTGGGACTCGCTGGATGTTAACAGAAGCAAACTAACTTCATTAAGGGGGGCAGAGCAAACTGCGAAAGACAAACTGAAATGCTCTGAAGATCAGGCTTTGCCTTCTCCTGTGGACTGTGTGTGCAGGTTCTTCAATGAGAGATGTACACAGCTGAGGAAAAGCTGTAGAAAATACCCTGCTAAGAAGCTGTGCAGCCTGGCATGTAGAGTTCTGGTTTCTTTCCCACGATCCTCTTGTCAGATTTTTCTTTGAAGTCCCTTCTGCCTTTCCATCTGCATGCGTATTTAACTGAATACTTCACACACTGATAACGATAGGCTAATGCCTCGTTGCACTTCATGGGATTATAAACACCTTTGGCTTTGTCTGAATCATTTGGTGGTGTGTGAGTCAGACAAGGGGGTAAAACTGTAATTCTGATATCCTTTTGACGTGTTTGTGTGGGGTGGCAGGTGGTGTGTGCTGGGATCATGTGTGGGGCCACAGTGCCTCAAGTATGTGCTCTGTCGAGCCCCAAATGGGTGCTTGCAGCAGCCTCACATCCCACCAGTTTTCATGCAAGGCAAGACTGGACTGACATGTTTCCCAGCTGAAGCCACTGTCTAGAAGAAGCCTACACATCTCTTGTGTTTGTCATTGATTCAGTTTCACATGCAGAATGATAGAACGGTTTCCCTTCCTCTTTGAGGAAGCATTGGAACCACCTGGACCATCTGGAGCTGGTTTAAGTGGGGAGATTTCCTTACTGAATCATAGCAGCTTCACAGCTTCTGTAGGAAGGCTGGTGTGTCCTCTGCTGGGTGTGCCTTGGCTTTGGATTTGAGTTTGGCCTGTAAGCCTGCTAATGCAGGTGATATGGAGGACCCTGAGGTTGATTCCTGAGACACTGAGTCGTCCTCAGTGAATAATTTACATTCACAAGAAATTCACAGGTAGAAGGAGGATCTTGGTAAGCCAGTGAAACCCTCCAGTAGCTGGCTGATATGATGGAGCCTGGAAATGACAGTGTCCCTAACTTAATGGTTGATTAAAATTAATTATGGCAACAACATGATGAAAGCAGATTTATTTTCTGTAAATGGCCTTATTCTTCTGTTACTACTGCTTGTCTTACCTGTGACATAAAAGCTCTTTCCCAAGATGTATGTTGAGAGCATCCATTGTGGCACAAGAGATTAAATTATATGCTATGCCACTGGTGTTTTAAGCTGTTGTTGCAAAATTGAATATTTTGGATCCTTGATGGCTGGATTATCTGAAGATTGAGCCAGTGATTAGTGAAGGAAGGGCCTGCCCATTGCATGAGGCTGGGGCACTGAAGGAACTCATGACTCACTGATACACACCATGAAGTGAGAAGAGTGATGAAGAAAACACTAATGTCCTCAGTGGAGAAGTCTGCAATTGTAAACGATGAGAGCGTAACAAGCCTTTGCACCAGCCCCAGAAAATAAATCTGTTTGTCTATTGCTGTTTTGTGAGCCCCAGAGGAAAAAACCCACTTCATTATTGTATTTCTTTAATACTACAGTTTTCAATACCTAAAACTTTTGGCTCTTTGCATTGTTTGTGGATGCTGTACTTGATTAAAAATTGTTCAAGCCTATGTAGCTGAACTGAAGCATGCATCTAGCACAAATCCACTTTTGTGACCTCCATCTTCCCTGTAACTGGTTTAGCTTGCTAGCTTCTCTTGGCAGTTTCCAAAGTGATAGGAAGGCAGGTGACCCATCATAACTGTGCCTGCTTTAAGGGTTCATGCATCTCTACATCCTCTTATTGTAATAATACTCCGGCTGAAAAGGTGATTGATCCTGGGGCTTGTGCTTGCTTATCTGTTGGAATTGCTACTCTTCAGGATGTACCTACAAAGCCATATTCCCATAATAAGCACTTTTCTTCAAGTCACTTTGTTTCACCCCTTTCTTCTTTCTTTTTTCTTCTGGACTAGAAAACAGAACTCTGAAGCTTTTCTGGGTCAATGTTGTCTCCCTGTCCTGTCTGACTAATCTAATCTAGTCCAATGAGTAGATGGTGCAGTCCTTGGGTATTAGGGAATCACCAGGCCTTTGAGATGATGGAAATACTCAGCGAGACAGTTGAAGTGGAAAGGAAAGAAGGGAGAAAAAGTAGTTCTGTTCTTTAATAGCTGCTAGCCTGGGATAAGGGTTTGCCTATGGTCTCGCATAGGTGCATTTAAAGCAGGAAGGCATTGCTTGTCCTTAAAGGGCAGCCAAAGGTGATCCAAGGTGCAACTTGGACAGAACACTAATGTCCCTAGAAAATTTTAATCCAGCCAGTTTGTCTTTGGCAGCCTGCTAGGACAAGGCTTGTAGAATTCTCTCACCTTCTTAAGATGTATCACTCTGTGCCATTTTTGGGTTTTAAATTTAAGATTAATCTTGGTCCTAACATGTGGCACAGTGGTCACTGATCACTTTTTGAGGCTGCATGGGCCAGTTTGCACACAGTGAACTCACACAAGTCCTGAGGAGCTCCATGAGACACCTTGAAATGGGCCCAAGAGATCTTTTCATAAATGAGCATCTCTTTTAAGGAAGGAAGAGGCTGTTTAGGAAACACAGAGGAGGAGGAAAAGGGGGAGAGGGAGAAAGAAGAAAACAAATTGTCTGTCACACATTGATTCAGATAAGTGTACTGCTACTCTTTGGGATGGAAATCTCATAACTTCCAGAAGGAGGCTGGGAAATGCAGGGAAAGGAGGAAGTAGCTCAAGAAGTCCACAGTTAACTGAGGTAAAAATGCTTCCATTATCTTCCAGCTCTCCTTGGGCACGATAGTTAGCTCTAAAAGTATCCAAGTTAAAAGCTTACGTTTAAGCTGACTGACACTAGATTTAATTAGTAGTCCTTAAGCAGATTGACCATTACTGTGTTAAGTACCTCCAGGGTGCTCCTCTCTTCCAAAGAGAGGAAATACACTCAAATTATCTTTGCTAAAGTAGCTACTGAAACAGAACCTGATGATGTAGTGGTTTGATGGTGTTTGTGGAGCCTCTAACAGTTTAGTGGAGCAGGGTAAATATTGTCTACACAAATATAAATGAAATTTTCATTATCTAACACTATGAAACAGACTAGACTGGTATTGCTGGTATTCTTTGGGGGCCAGGTGTTTTTAGGATTCCAGCAGAAGCTGGGAATAATCAGGTGTGGAAGCTGAATGGTTTGCCACCTGAAGCAGTGATCCTTCCCAGTCAGACTTGTTGGTCCTCCAGGAAGGCAGTGGGATGAAATTTATCAGCCTGCTATAGGGGCTTTTACTGCTTTGCAGACAGGTGGAGGCTCTCATTTTTCACTATTGTCAGGCTCCTGGGCATCTGTCTGTTTCAAAAGGAAAAAGCTGACAGAAAAACGAACCCTATACTGTGTGACTCCTACCAATTATGTGACTTCGGAAGAGCTAAACATACTTCCAGGGATCATAAAGAGGATACCAAAATTGCATTTTGCTTCCCTTTATGAGATCGCCTTCCCAGTTACTACAGTTTTCTCCTGCCATAAAATGTGGGAAAGAGGGAAAGACTGGACTGGTAAGCAGTGGGGTGGGATGGAGAAACCTGTGCTTTAATCCCAGAGTCCAAGGGACCTGGGGCAAGTAATTTAAATCTCTCTCATTTATTTTATAAATAATCATGGGGTAATATTGGTTCTCTTTCTCTCTGTGTTGTCTCATACTCTGGCACAGCCTGTTCTCAGAGGCAAACTCAAGTGGACTAAACCACTCAAAGGGAGAGGTTTATGAGGCAATTAGGAAAGAACCAGACTTGTTACAACATTCTTACTGTCGACTGTTAGGTACTTCACCTCTTTGCTTAGAGCTTTATGGATCCCTTGTGCATCCTTGAATCTAAAGCCTGTGCTTAGATATCAAGCCCTTCAGTGTTCAGGGAATGGACTGGGATAAAGGGAAATGAACTTGCTCCAAAATCAGGTCCTAACACAGTGTTATCTATTTGTCAGTGTGGGTTTTGAACCTGATGCTGAAAGGAGATGAGCATTCTCCATCCCCACTGAATTAATTATTGAAGATATGTAGGATGTTCCTTGGTTTGCAGCCAGATTCATTCTGTGCTTGGCTGTTGGATTCATGCCTGAGCCTAACACTCTAATTAATCTCTCTTGCAAATAATACACTCTGCATGCATTTTCTAAATGTCTGGTGGTGCAGCTGCATAAGGGCATTTAAGCTGTCATTGTCTGTTTCTTCATGGAATGTATTCTCTCTTAACCCCCAGTATGGAATAGTCCTTGATGCTGGATCCTCTCGGACTACAGTCTATGTCTATGAGTGGCCAGCGGAAAAAGAAAACAACACAGGAGTAGTGAGCCAAACCTTCAAGTGCAATGTGAAAGGTGAGCTCAAAGGAAAGTTCCTTAGTTGTTTTTAGCCTTGCTTGTACTGTTTATACCCTCTCCCTCTTCATCTCCTCTCCTCTCCTCTGGAGGGAAGGCTGTCAAGATTATATCTGTATCTGTCAGCATTAGTTCTTTTCCTACTAATACAGTAATGTGCTCTAATCATTGCACCAGAGAAAGGAAATTGTAGCAAAATTTGATTTACTCCAGGGCAATGCATGATTGGTGCAGGCAGAATTCAAGCTAAAGAGATAGAGGACTTGTAAATGTTCAGTCCTTGTGTTTCTTTCAGAATAAAAGTCTTATATATATTTTAAAATAGCTTGGAATAAAAAGAGTTTTAGAAGAATGGGAATCTAGCTCTTGTTAGATGTTAGTTGTTAATTAAGCTTCTCCACACTACAGAACTAGGAAGTAGTAATAAAATTATTGAGTAAAATAGCTAAATTGGCAGAAATATTTCTGACAGGGTGTCATAATTTTATCAGATGTGTATGTGTGGCCTCTGTCTCAGGAAGACCTGTGTCTGTGCACAGCTAGAAGATGTCCCACAGGTACCATGGCTACCTGCCCTGTCTTTTGTCTGAGGTTTTGAATTGATTCCTCACAGACAGACAGACAGACTAGGCTGACTCCTGATCACACTCCAGTATGGTTAGGTGGTTGTAGATTCCTTCATAGAAACTCTTAGTCAACTTCAGTGACATCTGACTCAGCTCTTTCAAAGCTATGAAAATGCCATGCATTTTGTGAAGACAGATGGCCACATAGGGGAGGGAAATCAGGTTTTTTGTTCTCTGATAATAACTGTGGTGTTCAGAGAGAATATTTTCCTTCTCTCTCAGTCATGATCTTGCAAAGTCATGTGTTCCTCTTTGTGTCTGGAAACAGATGCTGGAAATGTAGCCACAGAGGCTCATGAGTAACAGGGAGTAGAAGGCAATGGTTTCTTTACAGCACCAGCATTCCTATCTTCAGTGTTAAACATGTTAAACATTCTTAGCAATTCTAGAACAAGGAAAGGAAGGAACAGAAGTAATGCATTGTCATGTCTCTAATGATGAAATGTCCTTATAAACTGCAGGAATGGTGGCCATCCTGCTGAGGTGAGGGGTACACTCTGCTAACTCAGGTCTTGACTCATTAGGAATGTTTAACTTTAGGAATTCTGGTGAGAGAAACATGCACAGAGAAACTGCATTATTCTTTGTCTCCGAAAAAAAGCAGCAGTACTTTGTGAATTTGATTGAATTGGTTTAGATTTTGTTTTACCTCTGGGAAATACAAATAAATTACAAAACAGAGGAGTCCAAATTGCTGTGAACTGTATAGGTTCATGTCCTTAGCCGTGGTCAGCCAAGTACTCCTCATCCCTGAGTGTACCAAATCACCAAGGTACACTCCTCTAGTCTTGGATAACTGCATTGGAGGAGACACAGGGCTGGTTCATGGGAGATGTCCCCAGCTGAGCCGTGGGTGACGGTGGTAAACACATCTGTCAGTGTTTCTTTAGTGACCCTTTAACCATAGTCTTAAGCATTTAAATTGGGGGATGGTTCTGGGCCATAACAAGAGGCAGATTTTCACATGCCTATTGAACTTGAAGGCCAAATGATCGACGACTGTGTGAATTCTGTGGGGGTTTTATGATTTCATTTCCACCTTTATTAAGTACATCTGTCCTTGTGTGTAGGGACCAGCCCCAGATCCAAATCCTTTTCTACAGTGCAGTTAATCTGTCCTGGTAAGGCTCTAAGCACTGGCAACACAGGCAGTTGTCCAGAAGAGAATGGTGATTGCCTTGTGACCTGCTCTGTCTGAAAACTGGAAGATGAGAAGTTGCAGCCACCAAAGGAGTGTGAGGCAATGGCAGCTGCCGAGGATGTTGCTGCTCTGTTTTCCTCTGGTAGCAGCTTTCCTTCCATCTTCAGGCAGTTTGTGCTAGACTTAAGACTTTCAAAAAGTCTTATTTCAAAACCAGGGCTGTGAACATCTAATGGTGACACGGTAATGTTTATGTTAAATTCACACAGTCAAAAAAGGAGCTTTGGAGTGTGGAATCTGTAAAGGCTTACATTTTTTTTCTTCTGTTTCTATCACTGCAATATGACTGAACATAAATGTTTTCTCATTTCAACTTGCTAAGAGCCTCCTTTTGCTTAGCTTGGGTTCAGGTTGTCCAAGACATGGCTGTTACAGAGAGAGATGGAGCTCTGGCAGTTGTTCTCTGTGAGGCAGTGCCTTCATGGGAATGCCTGGTTTGCTCCTCATGCAACTTCCTCAGCTAGGGAATTTTAGAAAAAGGAATGTTTTATTCACACCCAAGTTGAACCTGAACAAGTTGAAATCCTGATGGTCCTTGGAGTGTTGAGCAAGGCAGGACTTTGATGATAATTGTTCAGGTAGCTATGGCTTATGCAGCATGGTGTAACTCTCATTCCTGCTCTTTGAAGGCTTTGGAAATTTGGAAAGCCATTTACTAGTTCATACACCAGAGTAGACTGGTACCTCTATGAATTCAAAAGCCATTTCTGTGCCTCTTGAAATGCACAGGCACCACATTGTTTATTCCATAAGCACTTCCAGTTTTCAGCCATTCTACCCTTGTTTGCAGTTATGGTGGCAGGGAAATGTCTTTCTCTTAACACCTGTTTGCTAATTGGGCTAATTTGTAGTTGGCAAAGCAGGATGAAATCTATCTCCTTGTTCTCTTTTAGGCCCTGGTATATCCAGCTATGAGAGTAGCCCTGGAGCTCTTGCCAAGCCTCTTGATGACTGTCTGAATAAAGTCAAGGAGAGAATACCAGTTCATCTGCATAAAAACACTTCTGTTTATCTGGGAGCTACAGCTGGCATGAGACTGCTGAGGTATGGCAGAAACTTGAACTACTCTGTATGCATACTAGCATAGCAGTCTGTGAAAACAGAATGTGAAAAATGTACTGGATGCATTTTTACCCACTGGAAATTGGCCATCTCAAAAGGAAATGGAGCCCAGCCAATTTAATTTAATTAACTTTTTTTTGATAGTGAAAGCGTGTCTGCATAAAACCCCTCTGTTATGCTGTATTGAAAAAAAACTTGCTTTATTTTGGAGAAGAGTTTGATTTTTCTCTTTCACATCTGTCACAAAATACAGTGTTATGTAAACAGATAATGTTTGTGCACATCCATGGGCAGCAAAGGCAGATTGAAGCTAGGCATTGCATTCTGAGTGTGGATGTGATCAGATGTGATCTGAGGTGATGTGGGTTTTGGAGTCCCTCTGTGACTTTAGCCCTGGCACAAATTGGCTTCATTATATTTGTTCTGTGGCTAAACAGAACTGAAGAGAGATTCCAGGACTGTTTTAACCAGAAGCTGTCATAGAAACACTCAGTTCATTAAGAATAAAGGTGTACATAAGAAGAAAAAAACCCCACCCATGAACTCGCATGATAAAGAGTGAAGTTGGTACATACTGAGGGAGTTGCTTGCTGAAACAATGCTGGATACTGGCTGTTCCCTATCATAAGCTTCCCCTTTAGAGAAATAATGTCTATTTCATTTATTAGGTGATTGTAGGAGTTTTCTTGAATTGCTAGTCAGTGAACAATAAACATGAAATTGCCTTTCCAGATGCTCAGTGTCTCATGTTTTGTGAATTGCTTAGGTTGCAAAATGAATCGGCAGCCAATGAAGTCCTTGCAAGCATTCAAAGCTACTTCAGAGCACAGCCTTTTGAATTTAGGGGTGCGCAGATCATAACTGGGCCAGAGGAAGGGGTGTATGGATGGATAACGGCCAACTATTTAATGGGCAATTTCTTAGAGGTGTGTGCAAAAAAACTGCATGATTTTCTTTTCACTGTTTCTCTCTTATAAATGAGAAGTTTGAGAGGACATGCCTGTTAAAGTGTCATAGTTTGCAACTTCTGTTTTCCCCTGAAGTCTCTAGCAGAGTCTTTTTGTGGCAGTAATAGGGCAAACATAAATCAAAGAATATGTTGTATTGGGAATGGGATATGGCAAACGTAAAATTGTTGATCCACAAAAAAGAGCTCTTCTCTAAATGACATTGGGTGCATTACCTAAAACCAAAAAGTTAGATCACTTTTAAAAGCATTGGTATGTTAAGTGTGACAGGTGTTGATTGTCTAGACAGTGGTGCCAACTAAAGAACTTTTCTTCTGCTTATTTGCTCTCCTTGCCGCCCTGCTGGTGAAGGACCTGCTGGCTTAGGGGTCTCCAAATTGTCTGGCATGGTTGGCTCACTTGCCTTAAGCAGACAAGACTGTTTGCAGCACTGAAGGTGGTCAAATATGCCTCAGCTGAGCCAGAAATCATTCATACACAGCTCAATCCATGCCTGCTGAAAAGCTGCAGGCTATGAGCAGTAGGCTGCGACACCAACTGTCTTGTGCAGACCAAGTGATACCAATATAAACACACTCATGCTGTTCTCAGACTTGGAATAGGGTCAGGCAGGAACCTCACAGCAGAAAGGGAGTCAGATGTGTTGCAAGATCCCTTTTTAGGTACAGGTATTCAATGTGATTTCATTCAGGGTAAAAGCTGTACTACGATGATCTGCAATCACTCATCTGCATTCGTGGCAGGAGTGTGCTGCCCTCAGCATTGACAGCACTTCTGCCTGATTGTCTCACTAGGCTGAAATGAATTTCAATCAGTACTGCTGAGTATTGCTAGCTGTCCTGACTGAGTGGCTCCTATCAGATCATAGCCATTAAATAAGAAATAATTACTTACTGGCACTGTGAGTGATAGCTCATGGTGAATGTGTTGTTGACTTGCAACATTAAGAAAACAAGTATTGGAATCACCCATTCTGGAGGAGTTTTTCTCATTGTGTGCATTTCATACAACAAAAATGGCATCATGAACTTCAAGGTGGTGTCAGTCTTCTACCACATGGATTTTAATAATCCAAATATCAAATTCCATGTGGCAAATTCATAAAAATGGACTGCAAGATGCTGTGAAGCCAGCTTAGTCTAGAGAGTTCTGTGAAGAAATATGTGTGGAATATCACTAGTAGAAGAGAGAAATTCTGGCCTTTTTTGTGACAATGGGCTAAGAGTCAAATTCTCTTGGAGATTTGCTTATGGGAATTTTTCACAGCAGAATTTTATTGTGAGTGTATTTGCTAGCTCATAAACCCCATTATTTCCCTTCCCTTCATTCATCTCATTGTGTTCACTGGGTAAATATTGACATAAATAATCATAGAAAACCTATATTTGGCGCTGTGACTATGTAGATCAAACACAAAATTTGGGGGATATTTTGAGTGATAGGGGAAAATGCCATCTGAATGGATCAGACTGCAGTTTCAGTGCAGGAAATGTGCAGATTAAGGGTCCTTGTTTCTTTGACTTTGATGGAGCTTTCACCTGCCTTTTTTGCATTTTTCATTCTATTTTCACTCTCTCTTCACTCTCTGTCTCTGTGATCCCTTAGTACTCTATTCCTTTAATATTTCTTCTTGCCTTGAAACAAGCAAATCTTGATACCATTTCCATCCAGACTTGTTCAAGTTCTCATGGGTATCTGAACTTCAATTCTCTGCATTCTAGGATAGACATTGTTCTGGCTAGTCCTGTCCTTTGATCATTGTGCTGTCCTATTGAGTTGAACACTATACTGCATTCGTTTTTCCATCTTTAAAGATTGTTTCCCTCTCTGAAAGTACATCCCTCTTACGTAAAAACATCTGCATGTTTTACTCAAAATTACCTTTTTTTTTTTTTTTTTTTAAGGAGTGCAGGACAAAGAAGGGGGGAAGTTTCAAGATGTAAAGAGTAGAAAAGCTTGAGGAGACAACAAGCAGATGATATTTCTAATCTGCCTTGTTTTTAATTTTACATGTAGAGAAACCTTTGGAGGACATGGGTCCATCCTTACAGAAAAGAGACTATGGGTGCACTGGACCTTGGAGGAGCTTCCACTCAAATTTCATTTATCCCTGAGGACCCTGAGAAGCATTTCAACAGCACCTTGCAAGTGAAGTTGTATGGTTACAACTACAACGTCTACACTCACAGCTACCAGTGTTATGGGAGAGATGAAGCTGAGAAAAGGCTTTTAGCATTGCTGCTTCAGGTCTGTTTGAGACCCTTTGCTCTTGCAGTTGCTCTTGCAGTTGCTCTTTGCAGTTGCTCTTGCAGTAATTGTCTGAGCAGGGTCTTAGGCTTGTGTTCTCTTCCCTTTGCTGGAGTCTGGAGACCCAGTAAGAAGAGTTCAGCTGTGCTTTGTTGTGGCCAAATACACTCAGGTTTCATACTAAGTACTTCGTGTTTGTTAAAAATTAGTGAGACTTCTGCGCCATTGGACAAAAAGGCCCTGTAAATATTTTGCTGACCTTGCCCATGACTTCTGGAGAAAAGAGTTTCTATGAATTATAGTGATCAGCAGCGTTGTGCTGACCAGTCATGTCAGTGAACAAAAATAGATGCATCCGCAGTTTAAAAAGATTCCAGTAGTTCATGCCAAATTAGGTCTTTCTTGCTTTTGACTAGTATTTATTGTTTGGGGTTTCTTGTTTGTTTTTGTTTGACTCTTTTTCCCCCCAGAAATCAAACACCAGTGCCAATGTGGATAATCCCTGTTACCCTCAGAACTATAACACAGCATTAACGATGAAGTACTTCTTTGGCAGCCTTTGTACACAGTCTCTGAGACCAGCAAACTATTACCCAAACCAGCTTGTGAATTTCCATGGAACAGGAGACCCCGGTCTGTGCCAGGAGATGGTTTCTTTATTGTTTAACTTCACTGCTTGCAGAGACAGAGAGGACTGTCCATTTAATGGAATACATCAGCCAAAAGCTAAAGGGAAATTTGTGGTAGGTTTGCAAACACAGTGTGTTTCTTTTTGAGCTCGCTTGCTTTTGATTTCTGTAGTTCTGAAAATAACCTGTCATCCACTCCTTTTCTATAGGCTTTCTCTGGATTCTACTATACAATGAATGCTTTGAATTTATCTGGGCACTTTTCCCTAGATGACTTCAACTCAAGTATGTGGTTTTTCTGTTCACAGAGCTGGGCACAGGTAAGTGGGTTGGTTGGTTTTTGGTGTTGTTGGGGTTTTTCTTTTCCATTTTAAACCTCTAAAAGAGGGATATAAAAATAATATGGACTGGCTATGTGCCCTTTCAGAAGGTCTGTATCAACCTAGCATTTGTTTTTCCACTGTGCTTCAAACCATGTAGTATTTCTGTCATGCTCAACACTTCAAAATTTCATTTCACAGTTCTAACCATGCTGCAGAGATGACATGGAAATTTTACAAACCATAACATTCTCAATCTTCAATGTGCAGTTTTATGTTTATCTTCATTGTGTACTACATAAGCTATGTCACTTTTAGAGTCCTTCTTTTTCCAAATTCCTGTATCTAGTTGTGTACACCTTTACTTGGTGTTTCTGAAAAATGATACTAACTTCTAATTAAAACCCAAATAGTCTCTAGTTACCAAACCCCATAGCATTTGCTTTTTCTATAATTATCATTTAAAAAAAAACCAAAACCTTTTGCTTTCAGCTCCAGTTTTTGCTGCCTAAATTTGAAGAAGTATATGCTAGATCCTACTGTTTCTCAGCCAATTTCATTTATTACTTACTTGTACATGGGTACAACTTCAATGCAGAAACTTGGCCACAGATACATTTTCAAAAGGAGGTGAGTAATAACAATTTTGTCTTACTGTCATTTTAATCCAAAGAGGTTGAGGAGGAAACAGAAAATGCAGCAGCCTGCAAAAACAGAATGGTTGTGAACAGCCTTAGCAAATGACTGTCAAATGTTTGGCATAAGACAAAGCCACTTTTCAAACCTCAGGAGCAATCTCAGTCTGTTTTCAGGGGTTGCAGCATTGCTTGGAGATGCTTTTAAAGAGCTTTAAGCAAAGATGAAACACTTGTGTTTTAAACATTTCCCCAATATTTTGCTCTAGGCAGTGATCTTCCTAAAACACCTCACCAGTCAAGGTCAGTTTGAGCTAGCCCTGGTGAGCCAGAGAGCAGCACTCTGCTTTGCTGTCTGCTGGCAGAGCCTTGGAGGAACTGGCAAAGCAGTCTGTAGTCAGTGAGTGGTGATGAAGCAACAAGGACAGTTTTCATCCTCACCCAGCTCATCCATCTGTACCATAATCTGGCTCTCTGGAATAAGAATGCATTTTGATGAGGTATTGCCTTTCAGTTGACAGAGAGAGAAGGCTTACAATATCTGTGTAATAGATGCATTTATTTTCCTCTCTGCTACTGCACAAAGCCTTACTCTAAAACTCTATCCCAGACTGTCTCCTAATGTCCATATAGCTTGGAAATGCTTCAGCACTTGCATGCAAAACCAAAAAAGGATTAGGCTGTAGATGTTCATGGTGTATTCTCAAATCCCTTTAGATGCAGGGTATGCTGCCAAGCTGTGAATAAGAAATCAAAAGCAATGCTTTCTGAACAGTCATATCTATTACTCATGCACTAAGGAATCAAGTAGGATTTTCTTGCCTTATTCTGGTGGACAATCACTAGCCGCTCTGGAGGAGTGTCCAAAATTTAGCCATCCCACCAGGAAAACTGCATAGAGATCTTAATCTCCACTGGGCAGGGGGGTGGGTGTGGATTTGTCTTGATATTTAAATATGTATTGTATTGTCCCCAGCAGATAGAAGCAGCCAGAAACAGCAACATTTTCTTGTATTTAGCTAAGACTATAAAAATACTGAGCAACCCCAAAAGGCTTTTTTAAAATTAATACCTTTGTTGCCTAGATTTTACACTAGGGTAATCATGAACCTCCAAAAGGCAAAACTACATTCTCTTAATTAGATCTAGCCCTACTAAAATAGTAAGATCTAATGTTGGCTGATCAGCTAAGCTATCCCAGAGATAACAGCACAATCTCACTATGACTGGAGGGTGGGGTTTTTGTCTATGCTAGGAGTATATATTTCCTTTTAATTAGTGAACACAACCAATGAAAAGAATCTTGGCCTAATGCTAAGATCTGGCCGAGATCCAGAGCTAGATGACTTGCAAAAATTAAAAGTTTTAAACCTCATGATGAGAGGAAGGCAAAGGACACTTTACCTTTTGATCCTGTGCTTTTCAAGTGCCAGGATGATGGCTTATTGAAAAGGACAGTGGAAAACTGGTAAACTCTGTTGCTCAAAATAGAAGTGGGCTAAGACAGCAAAGCAGGAAGACCATGGAGCAAATATAAACATACTCCTTTAGCTATGTTTCACCCATTCTGAAGTAGTTTTTCATTTGTGTTTATTTTTTAAATGGAAGAGCCTAGTTTTGGTTTATTTGAATGCACAAAACCAAACATGGAACAAAAAATGATAGAGTTCCTGCTTTGGGGACTTTATCCTGGCTTCCTCTTTGCCCATGTTGGTGAGACTCTTTGTGAGTTTGGTGGTTTTTTTGGTTTTTTGGGCTTTTTTTTGTTTTGGTTTGTTTTGGTTTGGTTTTGGTTTTTGTTTTTTGTTTGTTGTTGTTGTTGTTTGTTTGCTTGAACTCAAATGACATCCTGGGATTTGGCTAAGGTGAGGGGCTAATTTTAGGAATTGGCATAGTAGCCATGAAGTTTTTTATTTGTTAGTTTAAAATGTGTTTCCTGCACAGAAAATTGCATAACTGACTGTCTGCATATAGACCACACATCTTTGTACCCATCCAACACCCATGTCTCACTTCTTTAAGCCCAGTGACCAATTTTATTACCATCCTCTGGAACGGCAGAAAAAGGGTAATTTAAAATGGTTCTGTATCTTCTTTGTATATCCCACTAAAGATTTCTCCTTGCTAATCTAAAGGACATTTGCCATTAACAGCAGTTGAGTTTTTGGAGTCTATCCTCTTTGACTGAAAACTCCACGGGAACAAGACTCTTCTGTCTTTATTTCAGGTTGGAAACAGCAGTATAGCGTGGTCACTCGGTTACATGCTAAGCCTCACAAACATGATTCCAGCAGAAGGCAAGCTGATCCAGTTACCCCTGAAACCTCCTCTGTTTGCTGGGCTCCTCATCTTCCTCACAGCTATGGCACTGCTGTGTCTCCTCTTCCTCGTCTACCTGTGTATTGTGTCACATCATCGGAAGAACACCCCTCACGTTGAACACGTATTTATTCCAGAATGAATGAATTCTGCTGAAGACAAACCAAAAATTTTATAGTGCTGTTAAGCAGAACTTTAGTTTGCCCCCCATTTTTCAAAAATAAAGACAGCAAAAATGACTTCTGGACCCGAAGCATAAACAGAGAAGAGGCACAAAGGAATCTGTGATATGGCGAATTGGATTGCTTTTGAAATCTTTTGGTAATTGTTTCTGTAAAACTAATTTGTCCAGTGTGCAACAGAGAAAACATGGGCAGATATGTCACTTTGCTTTATAAGGGATTACTTGCATTTTCCTGTCAGGTATGTATTTTTTTCTTTTGTTCATTAACTCTGTGCTAACTGGTAAGCTCAAGTAGTGACGGATTTGATCACAGTGGCAGTTGTTTAGGACAAAATTAAACAAGCCAGTAGCAACTGTGGGAGGTGGGAACATGGTAGCTGTCCTCGTGTGCAGTGCTGACACTAAAAGCCTTGAAGTAATCTAATTTCTCAAACTGGAACAAGCACTAGATAATGACAAGAACTGAAAGGAAGAGCTGTGATAAAATTGTTTTTATTGCTGTTCCAAATGGATTGATCCCCATCACAAAAAAGTGTAATAAACTGTCAACACTTCTCAGGACTTTTGAGCCTGTCTTAAACAGAGCTATATCTTTTGGTACCATGGAGACCCCAAAATGCCTCTGGTCTGGTACAGAAGATTTGCTTTGGAGGTGGAACAAAATGCTTTCACACTTTAGTGACTGAACCTAAAATTAAGTATCTCATAGTTGCCTCCAAAAAACACTGGAGTTTTCAGTGTAGTTTTGTAACTTTTACAGAAATGCTTTTGGTAGATTCTCATACTGAAACCCTGACCTGTACACCCCACATACTGCTGGTCACAGGCAGTGGCAGTCTGTACTGATTTGACATGTATGTATTATTTCAGCTGTCTGGATAGAGTCTCAGATCTGAACATGCCATTAACATGTTAAGCCCTTCTTTCAAGGTCAAGAGGAACAGGAGCCCATCTCCTGGCCAGCAAAACACCTTTTCTCTGTGGGTTCAGGAACGTATTGCTGGAGCTGCAGTCATGGCTCTAGTGCCTTGGTCAGCCTCTCCACTGTCCTTCAGCAGCACTGGGATCCTCTTGGCAGATGCTTCTATCAAACATACTGACTCCAGAGCTTTCCTACAAGTGCTGCTGCCTTCAGGCATTCTTCACCAAACTTCACACTCCCTTAAATCATAGGACTATCTCAGCCTCATCTATTCCCACTTTGGATTAGGGGATAGACAGGAGAAGAGTGGCCAGTATTTTTACCCATAAATAATGTTTAATTTCAGTCTTTTGTTTCTATATCACCTTCTTACTTATGTTTGGTCTTGAGGTTGGGGTTTTGTTTTCTTTTGTGTTTTTTCATAGGCTGACAGATGATTTGAAGGGAGCGAAATATCTTTTTAAATGAAAAAAAAAGAAAAAAGTGATTTTTCAAGCAGATCAATAGGGCTTTGTCCCTTCTCTGTTGATATACTGTTAAGTCTTGTCAGCCTTGCCGGAGTAGCAATAAGGTAAAAGGTATTATAAGATGATGAAGAGTTTTATGCCATCAAAGTTATATCTGATAAAGTATAAAATTTACTTTAGAGTGCATGGACATTACAGAGGCTGGCATGAGATATTTTGTGTGATGGATCTGTAACTGCAGTTACAGATGGAGGAAAAAAAACCCAGACAGTTGAATGACAGCATTAAAATGTCTTCTTTAGCTGCCAAATTTCTGTGGAAAATTGTATTTTGGAATATTTACTTGCCCTACAAAACATTTGCTTTGTGAGTGGCAGGGCCATTCAGATGTGGTTTTACACAAATGAAACACACTTGGAAGTTAGTCTCTGTAGAGCTGGCAGCTAAAGAACAAGTAAATTTGCTCAAAAACCATTTGGAGTTCCAGATGTACTTGGACAGGCCCAGTATCTGTTCAAAGAATCAAATTCCCCCTCTGAATCACTTGTTTTGCTCTTTAGTAGTTCCCTCTTGTCCTTATGTACATAGTCTCCCTCAGTGTCACCAGGATACCCACCTGCTCCGTTGCACCTCTCCTGGCAGTTTCAGATGGGAAAGCTGAGGGTGTTGAATTTCCAGCCAAGCAGCTTCAATGACCACAGCTAACTCCTCCATCAAGTGTGAGCTGGAACCAGACCAACAGGCCAGATCCCTGTCCTGCTGCCTAGAACCAGAAAGGATCTCTGGGAGAGACAGGGAAGATGATAACCCTTGGGAATGTGTGCAAAGCAGAGGTTATTTCTCTTTTTATACTCTTCAGTGCCTGCTTATGAAGATTAATAAAATTGTGAAAAGTTAAGCCAAGTGTACTTTTTATTTTTAGCATGTTTTTTCCCCATCTACTACTATTTTCATGCTGGTAGAAAAGCTATTGTTAATAGAGGGGTAAGAGATCTCTGAAATGCTGTTCTAGGGGGTGGAAATTTGCAAGCTGCAAAACTGACCCAGGTTCTGAAGTGGACAGGACTCATTATCTCCTGAGTGCCATGTTCTCAGCAAGAAAATCCTGATGATTAAAAGCAAGCCATTTTTCTTCTTTTTTTTTAAAAAATATATTATTTATGTATATATATATATATATATATATGTATATGTATATATATATATATACATATACATATACATATAAGCTGCCTGTTCTACTGATAAGGTCTCCTTTCCTGCTGATTAGGCTTGAAAGTTGTGGGTAGTTTCACCCCAACCAGCAACCAAGCCCCATGCAGCTGCTTCCTCACTCTCCCACCAGCAGGATCAGGATGAAAATGGAAGGGTAAAAGCTGGAAAACTCATGAGTTGAGACCAAGACAGTTTAATAGGGAAAGTAAAAACCACACATACAAATCAATAAAAGCAAATAATTAATTCCTTGCTCCTCATGGGCAGGCTGCTGTTCAGCCCTCACCAGGAGAGCAAGGCTCCATCATAGGTAGTGGTGACTTAGGAACACAAACATCATCACTCCAAATGTCCCCTGCTTCCTCCTTCCCCCACTTTATAAACTGAGCATGGTGTCCTAAGGTCTGGAATATGCCTTAGGTCAGTCTGGATCACCTGTCCCACCTGTGTCACCTCCCAGCCTCCCATGCGCTCCCAAATTCCTTGCCAGTGCGGCTGTACGGAAAGCAGGAAAGGCCTCGGCTCTGCACTAGCCCTGCTCAGCAATAACACATCTCCATATTAACAACTCTGTGTTCAGCACAAATCCAAAACCCAGCCCCACACAAGCCACTGTGAAGAAACGTGACTCTTCCAGCCGAAAGCGGCACGAAGCATACAAGCGCTTACACCAAAGAACATTCTGACTTAATCTCGGTGTATCCCACACTCAGCAGTACAGCGTGGGCTCATGGTGGGCAGTGGAGGACCCCAGAGAGGGACAGATTAATGCAGTGCCTATGGAGGAGGGTGGGACCCCCAGGTAGTTAGAGAAGAATTGATTCTTCTGGAAAAAAAACCCTCCTGCGGCCGTGGAGTCCGACAGAAGAACACAGGGACAGGAGACCACGAACAGCAACAGGAAGGGACGCGAACGCTCCCGGCAGCCGCTGGCCTGGACGCCACAGCGCATGCGCGCGGCGGACCCACGGCCACGGCGCGCGTCCCCGCGGCCGCCCCGCCCCGCGCAGGCTCACCGGCGGCGCCGGGGCGGCTTCCGGGCGCCGGCGGGACCGCCCCGCCCTCTCTGCTGCCGCCGCCATCATGGTACGTGCGGCCATGCCCCGCTCCGCCGGCCCGGCGGCCCTGCCGCCCTCCCGCCGCTTCCCGCCCGCCGCCCCGGCGCTCCCGCCCGCGCCTCCCTGCGCCGGCACCCGCGGCGGCTGTGGGGATCCGCGCCCGCCTCACCCGCGCTCGCCTCACCCGCGCTAGGCCGGGGCCGCGCTCCGCGTGCTGTGCGGGCTCGGGCAGGGCCGGGCTCGGAGCGCGGCGGGGCCGTGGCCCTTTTGCTCAAGCGTAGGGGTTTCGTGCAGTTGGAAAGCTTTCCGGGAGCTGAAGGGAACTTAAGAGGAAAGATGGGGTAGGACTGTGCACAGGAGCATGTGGTGACGGGGCAGGGGGAAATGGCTTCAAACCGAAAGAGAGTAGGGTCAGATTAGATAGTAGGAAAAAATGTTTTACTGGGGTGTGTTGAAGCACAGGTTGTCCAGAGAATTGTGGATGCACCATCCCTGGAAGTGTTAAAGGGATGGAGCTCTGAGCAGCCTGGTGAGGTGGAAGATGTCCCTGCCGATGGCAGGGCGGTCGGGACTAGGTGATCTTTACGGTCTCTGTCCAACCCAAACCATTCGTGATTTGTTCAGGGAGCTCTTATAAAGGCTCCCAGAGCCTTGAATCTGATAATGGCCTTGTGTGTGTTTTTGCCTAACCCTCTGTCCATTCCTGCCTGCTCTTCCAGGTGTTCAAGCGCTTCGTGGAGATTGGCAGAGTTGCCTTCATCTCCTTCGGGCCCCACGCTGGCAAACTGGTGGCCATCGTGGATGTAATTGACCAAAACAGGGTAAGTTGTGAGTGCTGCACCTGTATTTCCTCCTTTCTGCCCTAACAGAAGCTTGTATGCTAAGGCTGTGTGTATTGGCTTCAACAGAAGTTCTGTTTTCAAATAAGTAATTGTTAAAAGGATAGGGTTTAACAGCTGTTGTATTAGGACCATGCTTTTTCCTGCCATCAAGTGATACATCCCCCTCTTTGCTGTGTTTCCTTGGTGTAGGAGTGGACAAGGCATGTCAGTTGGAGTCTAAAGCTTATGAATGGAATGGCATTGATGCATGTGTAAAGTGAATATTTGGACTAGAAGACTCTTCCTGTGCACAACTTAGTTTTGTGTGCGTTTTTTTTTTTTTTTTTTTTTTAAATTCAGTTTGGTTTTTTGTCAAAGGCAGGTCTTTAAAATTCTTTCTGTAAAGCTTGGGTTGTACAGGCAAGACTTAACAATTTCCACTTTTGTCTGCATAATATGTGTTTCAATTTTGGATCAGTCTTGTCAAAATACTGTTCATACATTACTAAGAAGCAGCTGTCTAAATCAAATGCAATGGGAAAACTGCTGCAAACCCCTCACATTTGTTTCCCTTTTTCAGGCACTGGTGGATGGCCCCTGCAGTGGTGTCAGGAGGCAGGCTATGCCCTTCAAGTGCATGCAGCTGACTGACTTTGTCCTGAAGTTCCCACACAGGTGAACTGGCATTTTTCTTGACATATATTAAAAAAAAAACAAACCCATGCTGTCACTTGATGACAGATCCTTGCTAAGTCTAGAAAGTTCAGACTGTAGTGGATTAACAGTAAAAATTTGGCAGACTGTGATATCAGAGTTGAATATATTTAGGTTTTCATTGCCAGTGTTGGCTGATAGCTGCTGTTCAGGAGCAAAGGAAGTCTCACAGCCGTCGAGGCATCTCACAGGTGATTCTGTGGTGGGTGGTGTGGGGCAAAGCAATGTAAATGCTGCTGCACCTTCACTTTTGCTACTGCTTAAGTCACCTTCAGGCATTAAATAGCTTCCCTGCCTACAGAACTCCACTGGAATTGCAGGAGGCTGGACTCATTCGGTTCTTTTAGCTCAGTTAGTGTATGAATTTCTGTAATCTAGAAATAAAAAAGGGCAGTGCTATTGATGCTGAAGCAGTGCTAGGAACAGCTGTTCATTTGAACAGTGAGGTGGAATGCGAGCAGATCCCAGAGGTCCATGATCAGTGGCACAGGGGCTGGTTGGAGGCCTGTCACCTGTGGTGTCCTCCAGGGTTCAATAGTGGCCCCAGTATTGTTTGACTTACTCATCAGTGACTTGGATGAAGGGGCAGATTCCTCCTTAGCAAGTTCATTGACGACACAAAGCTGAGAGGAGTGGCCAATATCCCAGAGTGCTGTGCTGCCATTCAAAAGGATCTGAGCAGGCTGGAGAGATGGGCAGAGAGGAAACTTCGGAAGTTTAACAAGGGCAGGTGCAGGCTCCTGCAGCTGAGGAACAATAATCCCAAGCACCTGTACAGGCTTGAGGCCAACTTGCTGGGAAGCAGTTCTGCAGGGAAGAACCTGAGGGTCCTGGTGGACAGCAAGCTGTCCTTAAACCAGCAGTGTCCTTGGGGCCAAGAAGGCCAAGGTATCCTGGGGGCATGAGGAATTGTGCAGCCAGTAGGGTGAGGGAGGTGATCCTGCCCTGGTGAGGCCACACCTGGAGTGCTGTGTCCATTTCTGGGCTCCTCAGGACAAGAGACATGTACATCTCCTGGAGCTCAGCAGTGGAACAAGTTGTCCGGAGATGTGTTGGAGTCTCCCTGACTGGAGATACTCTAGAACCCCCATGATACAATCCTGTGCCATGTGCTCTGGGATGGCCCTGCTTGAGCAGGGAGGTTGGACCAGGTGACCCCACTGTGGTCCCTTCCAACCTGACCCATTCTGTGATTCTAGCAAAGTATTTATTCAACAGAACGGTAATTAGACCACAGAGATGCATGTGACATTAACTTGAAATAAGATGTCTGAAGTAATGTAGTAAAGTCACCTTCTGTAGAATGAAATTTGGGAGGCCAGCATCAGGGAGAACCTTTTTTGATAAAGACTGTGAGTATGATTTTTGTGACTGTTCCAATGCAGCGCTCGTCAGAAGTGTGTGCGACTTGCCTGGGAGAAGGAAAATATAAACGAAAAATGGTCAGCCACAAGATGGGCAAAGAAGATTGAAGCTCGAGAAAAGGTAACAGTGTTTCACTGGATGATGAGTACATGTACTGCTCCTCCTTTGTAAAATTAGGTACAGTCTAAAGGCTGCATGTTTTCAATAGCAAGCTAGGATTAAAGATAGACAAGGCATAGTTTTTAACTTATCACCTTAAACGTCTTGTATTTTAACAGTGAATGTAGCTTTGTTCAGTTATTTTTGTAACAGCCTCTTTCTCTGCACCTCTTTTCCTGCATCCTGGGATGGTGTAAAGGCCTTAAATTGTGACTTAGTTCCAGAAATGCAGCTAAACCTCATTTGGAGATGATCAGTTACTTTTGGAATGCTGAGATTTACTACTTGTATTTATCAGAGTTTCATGACTGATTCCTTTCACACAGAAAGCCAAAATGACTGACTTTGATCGCTACAAGGTGATGAAAGCGAAGAAAATGGTGAGTGTTTGAATGCTGCTTCTTTACGGGGTTAATGCTTGTAGCTTTCACTTTAGAGTCACTTTTTAACACATCCAGTGTTAGTAGCCTTACTTTCACAGCTGGCTTGGGTTATGGGACGACCCTGCAGGTGGGAATGCCTTGAATTTTCCATGCTTCTTTGTATATCACCACTTTCTCTTCTGTAGTTGGTCAGACGAGAAATTGTGTAATCCATCTGTCAGTCCTCCCAAGTTGTAGCTGAGGAAGGAATTGCCTTGCTGATAAAATCAAATGTTGTGGATGGGTTGCTGTTAGTATTTCAGTCTCTAATGAAAATGATTACACATGAAATATTGAGATGCCTGAGCTACCAGCCAGAATGATAATGTCCAGTTGGTAGATTGGAACAGTTTTAACAGTTTTAACATTTCAAATATTATGCATGGTAAAAGGTGATAATGAAAAGAGGCTTAGAATTCGAATTAAGGTACAGTATTTGAACTCCTGCTCTTTTCATTCTGAAAAAATGTAAATATTTTCTTTTTTTTTTAACAGAGAAACAGAATCATCAAACACGAAATGAAGAAGCTCCAGAAGTTGGCTTCTAAAAAAGGCAAGAAGCCAGGGAAGCCAGAGAAGGCAGAGAAGGCAGCAAAGGGTAAAAAGCCAGAGAAGGCACCCAAGGCTAAGAAGCCAGAGAAGGCACCAGCACCGAAGGCACAGAAGGCACAGAAATAAAATGAACTCCTCATTATGTGTAACTCTGTGTCCTTGTTCTGATTTTAAAATTACAAACATTTGATTTAAATTGTAATCATACATTTGTTTTTATTTCTGATCAAGAGTTGTTGTCTGCCTTACTTTTTGATGTCCAAGTGTTGGATTCTAGTATTCCCCAGGAACATGCAGAAATGCTTCTGCCATGCTATGCCCAGTACTCTATACCCAATGCCAGTTGGAATAATTGCATTCCCAGTTATTTGAAGTAGGTCAGATCCTGACATTTAAAAGCAGTCTGCTGTTGGAATTGGCTGGGAATGTGCAAAGTTACTTGCACAGACTTGAGTGTAAAATACTTGAAAATAATTACACTAATAGTTCTGTATAAATTCAGGCATATGCTGAAAGGATGTGTTCTGTTAGAATACAAGAATGTTGGTGTTTGAAAGACTTGACAAATTGCTGTTAAAGCGCTAAATTAGTATCAAAAACTTCCACAATTTTTTAAGTAGTGACCTGGAATACTTTGATGCCTCAGATGTCAAACACCATTGTTGCCCTGTAAGCAGTTACAGTAATTTGTGGTGTATTAACAAGATGGAAAGTGTTGGCATGTATTTCAGTATGCTTGCCTTTTGGAATGTTTAAGGGTAAGATTTTGTGTCAAGACCTGAGATAAACTCCAATTCCTTAAACAGCATGTCATTTCCACTGTTTATTCAGAACCATCAGGTAAAAGGGAGTATGACCTAAAAATTAGTTAATCTGAAACACTGGACTGCTCAATTTAGTCTCTGCATTATAAAATAATGTTTACAAGTCTCAGTGTCAGCATCCATGTAAGTTCCTGTGTTTCCTCCTGTAGTTTCTTGGCAGGAGATACATTTTCTTCACATTGAATGGAGAAATCTTGTAAGTCTGAGGTATTTGGTAATGTAAAAGCAAATTGCTTTTCCAGTCAAATATAAATTGGAGAAGGGAAGTATATATTTTAAAGAATGAAGGCTGTGAGACTATATTGTTGTACACATACTCAAATATATGTTGCCAAATACACTGATAAGCATATGTTGTTAAAAACATGCTTTAACTATTTACGTGGTTAATGCTGCTTATTTCAGCCAGCATTAGGCATACTCAAGCACTTAGAAGTATAAAGTGTTGTCTTGAGCTATTTAGGAGGGCGTATAATTGCTAAGGGGAAAAAATCGGAAATTACGCAAATTGGGACTAAAAGCCATGCTCAAGTGTCTGGAGACCTTGATTTTAAATTGGATTTTGAAGTGATAAAATCCACCTACTCTGAAACGCTTAGCTTGAAAGTAACTTCAAAGTTCTATCAACCTGGAGGTCCTTTAAGGTGAAAGATGTGTTCCTTACAATTCGATTTTTTTTTATGTACTACTGTTAAGCTTGGTTATATAAGACTGAGGGAAAAAATGGTAAAAGTGCCTGTACAGAAAACAGACATGCCTTCAATCATAAGGAGCTCAGAAACCCTTTTTCTACATTGTTTTTAAAAGTACTATCTTCCTCAGACCATCTTTGCCTGTGACTGCAATTTAACCAGTGTTTTCATTCCTACCAGCTGCTGAGGCAGCTGAAACTTTTCCACAGTATAAGGTGTATGGTAATCCTTGGGAGATGGGATTGTCCTGAAGAGCGACCTGGTAGCAGTATACAAAACATACAGAGGGTTGTGTCTGCCCTAGCACTGTGCCATGAGAGCAGGGTGTTAAAAGATCTAGGCACTGCAGAGGGGAGAGAGCATTCTGTGCCTTAAAAGAAACCTGGCTCTGTAACATCACACCTGACAAGCAGGACTTCTGTCAAAGTACTGGTTTTTTTTACAATTTGGCCGAAAGGGGAAAAGAGCAGTAACAGAATATACTGGAGTTTAGTACCTGCACTGTGCATCGCTGACCTGGTGTTCCATATCGGCAGCATTTGGTGCTCCTTTCAGCAACTCATGGAACTTCTCTGAAACCTGCAGGTCTGTATTGTGGGCAGTACACTTTCCTTTCAGTCCACGGGCATAGTCCAGCCCTCTGGGCTGGTTCTTCCTTTCTGTAAAGCTACGGGGAATACGAAAAGCTACAGGAGTGCAGTTTATTTCTGAAGGTTACCACACGATGGCAACGTTAGCTCTTCAGAAGGTTCTTCCTGAGGCCAGGCAATTGTGCTGCCTTCCCGTGCAAGGAATGGTGCCAAACAAAAGGGATAGCGCAAACACTTGAGAGCAGTGGATGTGCTTAGCCAATTCTTCATTTTTCCTTTATAGTTGACTAAGGTGTGCTTTGCTGGACTATGGATATGCTTTTTAATTTACTTGGTGGAGCTGAGCATAAATAGATGGGATCTGCTGTTTAGAAAGAGCTGGAAGTGAAATCCCTGTGTTTGTTTTCTCATATTAGTTCTTGCAGAATGTGTAGCGGGCTTGCTGGGGGCAGAGCAGGGCATCTACCCCATCCCGGTTTGCTTTTGAGATCAGCAGATACATGCTATATTTCCTAAACCAATACCAGTACTTGGCAAACCCAGTCCTAATCTCTGTGCTGCAAAGTCTGGGAGGCGTGAGCAGTTCTAGGAGTGAAATTTGACTCCTTGACGTGATCTGCAGTTAAAAGGTGTAAAACCTGCTATTACCATGAACCAGTCACAGTTCCTGGCCAACTGATTTGCTGGTGATACATATTTCTCCTTGAAAAATGCTGTATTTGCCTGATTTTGGCTCTTGACTAGCACATCTCTTATTGTTTTTGGCATCTGAATGTGTTTCAATTTTTCATTGAGGTGTAATAGACTAGAAAGAGCAATCTCTACATTTACTGATGGATTTGTAACAAATCTGGTCTAATTTATAGCTCTTATTTATTTTTTCTTGCTTCAATTATGGTGCCCCTTAAATGTTTCCAGCCCTGTAAAGTTTCTCTGCTTTTCTCCTGTGCACACTGATAAAGTGTCTCTGAAAGCTCCACATGCCTGCCTTTTATCAAGATGAAGGGGTGCTAATTTCTATTCATAGCATTATTGGTATATAAGTAAGTACAGCTTGCAAGGAAGTGGTAAGTGGAGCAAATTACAGAGATGACTGTGTGGTCTCTTTGTTTCAGGTTTTCAGCTTTTTGTTATTCCATTCTATAATTCTGAGGGGATGGAGTGGGGCTGGGTTGGTTTGTTTGGGGGTTTAATTTGAGGATTTTTAATGTTGTTTTGAGTTTGAAGTTGCATATACTATATTATCACCCTCAGGTACTTTTAAGTTTATACTGGAATTTCCTTCACTGAAGCAGAAAAATCAGCTTTCACCAGTTTAAACACGACACCCCTGGTTGTCCTGCAGTCCTTGTCCTTGCCTTGACCAGCTTTGTGGGTACTGATGATGTACCCACCCTTTTCTCTGCACAAACTTCCTTCCTGGGGACTGTGCAACTTTCAGTTCATGGTGTCCTTAAGTGGGAATGTGGCCCAACCTTCACTTTGTGTAACTGTCCCTGTATTATATTCTTGTTTTAGATGAACGAAGAGTTGGTCATCTTTTCATCACCTCCCTTTCAGTGACGATAAAACTGAGTGGGCTCCAGGCAAGTCTTCCTGGCACACTCTCCACCTACCCCATAAACTTACAGACCACTATATGCATCCAAATTAGAGAAGTCTTCCACCTGCAGTCAGCTATTTGTGTTGGTCACTAACATAAAAATTATGCCACTGCCACCAGCACAAAGCCACTTCCTCCTTCCTAAAGTTCATTGACCCAGTTCTTGTTACAGAGGAAGTACTTTTAAACATTTCCCTTGTGATCTCTGGTTGGAGGGTATTTTTCAGGATTATTTAGTTCTGGAACTGTTCCTCATACATAGCCCTGACCTGCTCATCGTGGCCCTCAGCAGAGCCGAGCTCTTCCTTGCATCCACTTTGGGCTGCTGGTGGAGAATAGGTGGTGTTTTTGGAGCACTGTGCCCTGATAAAGGTTTATGTGGCAGGATCCTATTGTTAGGAAGCTCTGCTCTGATGGAAATGAGAGATACCTCAAAAAAGTCATGGTGTGCATATTTAAATCGCATGAAAGAATATTATTTTTGAGATCAGCTGAGCTTTACCTAAAGACACACAATGGGAGAGCACAACATCTGAATATTTTTCACAATATCTCACCAGTCAAGACTTTTTATAGCCACTGTTTGAGCCTCCTATGTACAAAAGAAAGGGCCATTGCTAGCTGTGTTATTGCCAGAGTCAGGTGCTATGTAAAGATGTTCTAAAGAAGAGATGGAAAATAGGCTTGAGGGGTTTTTCCTTCTCTTCCTCCCTGGAATTCCTGAATAACTTTACAGGGAGGGGTTTCTTCCTTGTTTATCTTTTACTTCTACTGCTTGTCTCATTCACATTGCACATGTGAGTCTTAGCTCATCCTGGAAGTCTCTGTGGATAATGCAAAAAAAAAATCAGAGTTCACGACATAATGAAATAAATTAAGTCTGACTAGCTGAAAGTGGCATCATTTTTGCTTGCTTGAAGCAATTTTCAAGGTCCAGGGAGAGGCTGACAAGCTGCTGCTGCTGCTGGTAGTGATGCATGCAGATCCTCATCCCAGATGTGAACAGGTTTCCTCAACTCCTAGACACCTGAATGTGACCTTGGAAGGAAGGGTGTTCATACTGGATATGCCAGCTCTTTGCTGGCAGTGCAGCAGCTCTAGAGTGGGAGGCAGAGTTGCATTTAAATGTCAACTCAGGCAATTGTGCCACAGGACAATTATTCCAACAGGAGACTTAAGAGCATCCACACAATCCACAGTGCAAAATAATTTCTAGCATCCTATAGAAAATTTGAAATTGTGGTCAGAAGAAAGTCCTGGTGCCGTGCCACAGGATGAGAGTGCTCAGGGTCACAGGCACTGCCAAACAGTCCTGGGTGGTCACTGCTCACACAGGAAATTCAATGTCTTCAAGGTCCTTGGAAGGAGAACATGCCCAACAAACCAGACCCTGACAATCTGACCTTTCTTTCTGGCCACTCTACTCAAAACTTTCGAGAAATTCGGCTATAGGGCTATTTCTTTGTACCATTAGCAGATGATACAAAGCCATCCTTAGGGCAAGGACAGCATGAATTCTCCATGGCGTTCAGTTCCCTCCTCTCTTCTCCTATGCTGCTCTACTGGGAGTGACAAAGGTTCACAGCCCACTCCCTCTCTTGTCTGAAAGTTCCCAGAACCTAATCCTCTGATTATTAGAAACCTTCTAATTGTCAATGTGAATTTATTAATGACCACTTTATAACCAGGAGGCTCCGCTTCTTTCTTCTATAACTGCAGGGCTGTCAGGAGAGATTCATGAGCCCATATGTTGGCCAGACCCTGTTTTCAGCAGCCACAATTCAAAGCTCTCAGATTAAACGCTGCCTGATTGCTCCATGTGTTAATGCATACGCTTTCCCCCATCCTGGCATCACAGTGGCAGAGGACTTTCCCTGGTGCAAAGGTATGTACACAGCCAATAGTGTCTTTGTGGTCCCAACTCAAGCACATGCCAAGAACTCCTTCCAGGAAAAGAAACAGATTGCTTCTGTCTTGTTTTCTCTCCGTTTTTGGGGGGTGGAAATGTTCCATGCATCAGTCCGTGTTCATTTCCCCCTTGTTTCTGTGTGATCCTGCAGGTTTGAGCTGGAGGTTTGCTGAGGAAAACAAGGTTTGCTCTGAGGAAAATGAAGTCATATGCAAGCTTGATATCCCCTGGGCTTGGGACACTGGCACAGAGCAAACCCAGGAGGGTGGGCTCTGTCCCCAGGATTTGGCCTGCTCATATGTAGAGGTAGGAATTGACCTCTGGCAAAGTCTTGGAGAGCCACAGTCACTCTGTGGGGAGGCAGGGCATGCAGCACCAGTAGCTGCTAACACGAATCTCGGGCATCAATGCTCTGTGCTCCCACCTGGCATTGTCTGTGCTCCCTTTCACACTGCCTGAAAGCTGCCTGCAGATTTAAGCCATGCAGGGAGCTCTGGATGGTGCAGCAGAACATGGGTTCACCCTGGCCCTGTCTGTGAGGTGCAAGAGCAGGCAGGGACAAGCTGAGCTGCTCCCTGCAGAGCCCCACCACATCTCCTTTTCTCTCCCCAAGCACCTCCAGAGTAAGATGAGCTTGAACAACTCCTGATCAGGAGGCCAAGGGAACCAGTCATGCAGCTCTCTGAACCCCCAATTCTAAATCTTAGCCCCTCTAAGCCCAAGTAACCTGTGCCCGAATTTTGCAACTCCTCAGGAAAATTTTCAGTGGTGATACAGAGTTTCCAGTGACTTTTCCTGACTGCCTTCCGTAAGTGTGGTAGCCCTGATGCCTTAAGATTTAGCTTTCATATTATCCAGATTCTGTACTGCATTAGTATATTACTCTGAACTTAATATAAAGTGTTAGCAAGTTCTCATCATAGTTTAGTTAGACGAAACAATCCTTTTCCAGCCTGAGAACCAAGGACACCATTGCAGCTTCAGGCCCAAAAAGTGTAAAAACCAGCAAATTGAGGAGGATGGGACTTCATAACCTGAAGCTGTAATTGGACAATTAACCTCAATATGTAAGTGAGCCAAAATTTATCAAAGTGTGAAAATGTGTGACCCGTCATCCATCTTGGGTGTAGCCTCAGCCAGGCTCTTGTACTGCCCAAGGTGTATCCTTTAAAGGCCTTTTTAATAAATACCTACTTTATTCCTTTAACACTGTTCTAGGTAGCCTCTCAAGTGGCCAGCACAAGTGGATGGCTAGGCAAAGCCTTTGTTAAAAGAAGTGAGGAGCTATGAGTGTAAGGATTGCCAGCCAACGTGGTTTTGTGGTCAGTCACACTCATCACCTTCCCGAGGAGAGCAAAGCACCTGTGCTGGCAGGGCACATCTGCCCTTGGGTGTCTCCAAAGCAACAGCACCATACAGCCCTTTTTATTCTGCAAACAGTATAATTTACAGGGACTGCTTTACATAATAGATGAGAAACTGTCTCAACAGCACATCTCAAAATGAGACATCAGTGCTGAAGCTTTTGTATGCAGTGGGGTGGAATTGTTCTTCATCCAACATCCCGTATTTTCAAACAGTGATCAGTTTAAGGATACACAGACACACACGCATTTATTTGCTAGTGAAGAGTGCAGATGGTGCAGGATTAGTGGGATACTAAATAATAGAGATCTGAATCTCTTGATTTACATGGTCACAGTCCAAAAAAACTGGTGTTTCAGATTCACTGGAGCGCTGGGGTTTGTATCTAGAAAGGAGAAAGAGAGAGGAAGAAAAGATAAGGCTTAAAAAGGGGAGATCCCTGCCTTGGGAAGGACTGATTGAAGAGGACACAGGAGTCTGGGGTGAAATACAGGTAGAAAGTCAGTGTTGAAGTTCAAATTGTTATATTGTTATATTATTGGGAGCAATGGAACCCAGTGGGATGGAACCCTGGTGGGGCACCCATGTTGTACCACCTGGAAGGTTCACCCTCTCCCATGGATTTGGGATGCCACAACATGGCTGGACTGTCAGTGACTGTTTTTACACGGGGCTGAAGTTCAATTGTTTCCAAAAGCTGGTGAAGGATGGAGGCTGAGATCCTTGGTGATGCAGAGTGGTTGGCTTTTCTTGGAGGAGCAGACTAGGAAAAAGTTTCTTCCCTAATAACACAACAAATGTCTTGGACATGGAACAGAGGTGGTAAGCTTTTTTTTTTTTCTGGCTGAACATGGGAGAGCTTTAAAAATAGCCCTTAGAAATTAAAAAATGAAAAGAGAACCCTAACTCATTTGACTCAGCTCATGTTTTGTGAAAACAATACTGTGTTCTGACATGAGATTCAGAGTTTGTAGCATTTATCTAAAATGTTAAATTGGAGGAATGAGTAATCACCTCAGAAGGACTTAATAACACTCTGTCCCTTCCTCCATATGCTTGTGCTTGAGTCATGACAACAAGGAGGGTACAATAGGTATTTGTGGGAAGTATAAAGCCTGTGCACTGAGGGAACGTGTGGTTCTCCACAGATGTTATTGTTTTCTCTGGCATCTTAAACACTGCTTATAAAGGATTACTCTCCCTTCAGGATGTGACCTCCCTGCCTTTTGTCTTGAGTCAGACAAACGGTGACAGAGATATCCCAGCACCATTAATTTACTCTAATTACTGCATGGGGGGTGTGCAGCTTCTTCAGCATATTTATGAACATTCAGTGCATTCCATAAATTACTTGGGTGGGCTTATTTCCATGTGAACAATGAGAAAAACCTGAGTTGCACAAGTCATTCCCACACACAGTGAACGGAAAGAACTCACCCACATCCAGGTTTTTCTCTAAGTTAGGGACTCTTGCTTGACCCTGTAGGGATACTGATTGGGGAAGTGGGGCATGGATTCATGTCACGCTTCGAAATGAGATGCAAAACTCAGTTTTGCCCCTTACCTGCTTCTCAGCATCTTCTGTGTCCCAGTGCCAGACCCAGTCTGAGCCCAAATCTCTTTTCATTCTACTTGATCCCTGTAGCCTTAATTTCCCATCTCTTTCACACCTCCTGCAAAGAAAGGGTGAAGTACCAGGGTTTCCTCTACAGTTCCTTAGTAAAGCACTGAGACCCATTACTAGCAGATACAGGAGATAGTGGGGTGGGAAGGGAAGAGAAATTTGCAGGCTTTCTGAATAGCTTGTTTTTAATCATTGCTTGATAGGTATGATTTATCTGGACAGGGTTTGGGTATCAGAAATTCATTCAAGCTTATAATTATCTTGGCAGATGTGAAAAGTCATATTCATGGCCCCTCAAACCCATTAGAGCCTCACACTTTTCGAAAAGGAAGAAAAAACCCTTCAGCTTTACTTTCTGAGAGGCAGAATAACTTTCCTTGACAGCTCTTGAAATCTGTCCCCTTTCCACCGCCTGTCTTTAGTTCCCAAGGGAGAAATGAATGCAGCTCCACTGGGACAGAAAGGGAAAGAAAGAAGTATTTCTGGGAAAGAAGAAGAAAAAAATCAGCCTATTTTCATCCCTCTGCGGCAGGCATTTCCTTATGAGGACAAGCAAGTGGAAAGGCAAATCAGTCTCTATGAAATGGAGTCAGGGTTATACCAGAAGATTTTGCTAGTTCCTACAGTGGAGTCATTTGAGGGAGCACAGAGGTGCTGCTGTGGGTGCAACAGCAGGGAAATCTGTGTGTGTGTGTGAATAGGAATGTCTGTGAGAATGTGAGGAGAGTTGGTCAGGGGATAGAAAAGAAAAAGGAGAGAAGAAAAGCATTTTCCACTGTTCACCTATTCACTGATTTTCCAGAATGCGGTAGCAGGGATGCTACTTATGGGATCTGGGGGCTGCAGTGGTGAGCTCAGGACTACCCAGCTCAGGTGCAAGGTAGTCACAGTCCTGTGGATTTGGGGAGTCCTCCTCAGGAAGCTGGTTTATAATGCACTTGGTTCTTAGGTCTGCTTTTTAAATCTGATTTTTGCATGGTGAATGTCATTAAAAAGCAGGGGGAGGAAGGGGAAAATAAATTTTTTGAAATTTCGTAATGCCAAGATTGGAGTGTTTGTTTCAAGGCTTAGGCTTACCTTACTGGTTTGTCCACTGATCACTTAGGTCTGTCTGCTACAGCAGCCATCCAAGCCTGTTCCTGATGTCAAATTCCTGCAATGTCAGGCGTGCATTTTGAGCGGTTATTTGCAGGGAGAGGCAATCCAGAGGGACCAGCCGGAGCGCTCGGCCTGTCAGTCAAGGTTGGCGCTGCCGCCGCACTGACAGGAATCATTTTGACAGAAAATTGCACATAAATTGAATAATTTCAAAATTAAGAAAGGGAGATGAGAGCAAACGCTTCCAAAATGAGGTGCCACCAACGAGTTGTGGTGCACAGGGTTCAGCCCTGCAGATCCCTTCCCTGGTACTTGCTCTGTCTTCGGACAGGCTGTCTTTGTGCCAAGGCCAAGAGTAGGTTATTGCTAATTACTGCATATTGCTAATTGCATTAGCAGTATTATTCTCTGCCCCCAGGGAACTGGCCTCAAGGGAAGTGTTTCAGGATGTTCAATGCTGTAGTGTCCAGAACAGGCTGGGCTCAGTGAGGTTGGTGGAGGCAGCAAGGAAGGGATGCAGGGCTTGGTTTCTGTACCCCTTCCTCGTGCCAAGGATGGCACGGAGTGGGGCGTGCTGAAGCCAAAAGCAGGCACACTGATTTGGTGTGTAACCTCCAAACCACTTCTTTTCTTAGCTATAGTTTTGAGTAGCAGTGGAAGGGGTAGGGAGATGTACCATATTAAAAGAAGATGCACTCAGTGAACCAAGAGGGCATGAAGGCCCTGGGGCACTGGGACTGGCACAAAAGCACACTGGGCAAGATCACTGAGTTGCCATCATTGTTTACACCCAATGTGTTGCATCACCTTGTGAAATGAATGTGAAATGTGGACTGTACACGGTCAGTGAGCTAGAATGGGGCTTGGGGACACAGGAGCCTTCTCCTAGGTCTGACACTGTCCTCCCATGCTACCATGGTCAAGTGACATGACACAGTTTCCCTCAGCCTCATCCTCTTCTTTTTAGACCACCATATCTTCATTACACCTCTCAAAAGCCTGTACTGTGCCTTTATTGGATTTTTTAAAACTACAAATATCAATAAAGAACAATGCTGATCAACCTGGTTTGTTTTATGGTTTCCTAGAGGAGGTAGTGGCACAGGTCAGGGATCTGGAAAACCCTCACACCTGAGACAGAGGGTTTCCTCCTGTCCCCAAGCTGGGCTGACTGGGGCTGAAGCCAATGCAGGGCTGGAGCAGTTGGCAGTGTCACCTGCCACGGTGAGGGACTCATGGGTTTTGCTTGGATGAAACTCAGGGCTGGAAGGGGAAGGTTATGTGAAACAAAAATGGTTTGCAGCCTGGCAGCTGCCCGTGTGTCCTGCTTGGCCATGGAGGGCTCTTGAAACAACACACTGCTTTCCAAAGCAATGCCTCCAGATCCTCTTCTCCCAGAAGCCTGAGGAAATGGCACCTAGGATGCACCCACCCTACACCAGGTGCTGGGTGGGGGAACTGCACTGGGCACTGCAGGGCTCAGCATGCTGCAGTCTGCACTGCTGGCTGTGGTGAGGGTCCTCTTCTCCTGTGCCCCTCTCTTGGCTGCCTGCAGGCATTGTGTGTCTCAGAACACACAATGTGCCTGAGCACCCTAAAAGTAGTTTTAATGCATTAATGCCTTTTAGGCAGACAAAAAAATCTTCTCCCAGGTCTGCATCCGCTCCAGGCACTATTATGGCACAGCGTTTTGCTGGATCATTACTGAAAGGCAAAGAAATACTAAAAAAGACCGGCAAAGAGCATTTTCTTGGGCACTTATGAGCAGACCTCTGGTTTGCTTTCCTGGCTCTGGGTCTCTGTGGCCCCTGGAGCTCTAGTGATCCCTCTCCTTAGCTGGCACCGGGGTCACTGGGAACAAATGGGCTTGAGAAGAGCATGTGTATCTTCATCTCCTCCTGGCTCAAATTGCCCCTTGGTATTGAAAAAAAAAAAGGAAAGAAAAAGAAAAAACAAACCAGAAAAAAAGCAACAAGAAGGGCTTTTATTGTGAAAAAGAGACTTTTCAAATGCCTGTTCCCCCCTTCCCAGCCTCTCCACTCCCCTCCCCACACAGGGAGGTGGGTCTGAGATGAGGCAGAGTTTGAAAAGTCACAGCTGAAGTTTGAAGGGTGTCCTCCCGGCCAGGGGGAAGCGGAGGCACCCGCTGGCGTGTGGTGACAGGAGCCCAGAGCAGCCCCTGGAACGCGGAGCTGGGCAGCAGGGACTGCGGACAGCCCGGAGGGGCACCCCTGGGTGACAGCCCCCGGCTGGGATTAATGGCCTGAGGAGAGGAAGCGGGCCGATTAGTTGCTGAATTTTTAAAAAATTATTTATTTTAATTTTTTTTTTAAAAAATATATATTCTGTGTGAGTTCCTGGTGTGGTATGGAAGTGCCATCGGCGGCCGGGACCCGTCTGAGGAGGTGACCGTGCGCCGTGTCGCGCACAGGCGGTGAAGCACACGAGGAGGAGTGTCCCGGCTGCTGCTGCGAGACATGGTAGGATTTTGGGGGTTCCGTGCTGAGCCGATAGTGGGAAGCAATGCTGGGTTTGCCCCATGGGATGAGGTACAGCGGCGTGTCCTGGGTGTCTCCATCCTGGGGGCAGCTTGTGCGGGACTCTCGGAGGGTCAGAGCGTGGAGAGGCAAGCAAGGCAGGGAACCGCTGCAGCGCTTTCCTGTCCTTAAAAGCATCAGGGATGGACCAAGCAGATTGTAAGAATGCGCTGGGGATGGCCAGAGCAGATTGTCAGGGTGCCCCCGAAGGCAGTGCCTGGGGCTGCTGTCAGCCAGGGAGGTGATTACACTCCCTCAGCCAAAACCCACCTCTTTTAAGTGGCCAGGTGGCACCGCCTCAGGCAGGCGAACAGCGTGGGGTGTAGGCAGCGAAGCGCAGATACAGATCACGAAGAGCCGCTCTGTGCTTTCTGTTTGGTCCAGACAAAGCACAGCGCTTCCATCAAAACGCCACAAAATCGGCCAGTTTGGCAGGGGGAAACTTCACGTCCCTCCCAAGAAATGTTGTGCTTCCTCAGCATCAGAAGGTTTATCCACATCTGTAGCGTATTCCAAATCTTAGGGTGGTGTTTCATGTCATCGAGTTTTAGTGCTGCAGTTTGGAACGCCCTTTGGCAGACCCATCTGAGCAAGCACATATGAGCTGAGCTGGGATGGCCCCCCATGCCCCATTACCCCTGGCCCACCGGGGGAAAGGGGGGGTGTCATGCCAGGGAGTTTGCACTGGGGCAGGGGGCTCTGTCCCTGCTTCACCACCTCAGCCCTTGCCAAGCTTGTGTTGGGCAGGGATTGCAAACCTGTGAGGGATGAGCTGAGGAGATGCCTGGTGCTGCTGCCAGAAACTGGTCATTTGTGTCACTGAAGGATTTTTATGTCCTGGAGAGTGTGCTGATGACTCAGAGCATCTCTGGGGACAATGCTGCTGTGCCAGCCTTGGCTGGAGTGTGTGTTTGTGTATGTGGGACACTAGTGTCATGCTTTACACTTTCCACCCTACAGTTTGCATAGGCTACTTTGGGTTTCTTAATTAATGAACTTCAGCAGCAGGAAAAAATGACAAGACTGGGGCTCATGTTACCCATTTGGGGTTTGGAGATAACTCCTCCCTGTAAAAGGGAAAAGCAAGGCAACTCTCCCCATACCAGCCTTTTGTCTGCAGTGACATTTTTCTGTACAAGTCTTCACTCTGAAGCCTTTCAAAGCCTGGACAGCCTGAGCCAGGTACCTGGTGTAGTCTCCCATGTGAGAGTGGGGTATTCACTTTTTGCCAGAATTTCCATTTTGCCTTGGCAAGGGAAGGTCTGCTTCTGCAGTCCTTTCCCCTTTGTGAGCTCCTGCATTGACTGCTTTGATTTTGCCCATAATCTGGGTTTGCTCTGGGCACCTGTAGTGGCGGTCATGAGGAATAAATCCAGGCTATGCCCCCAGCTGATCATCTTGTCGCTTCGTTTGCAGCAAAACCCCAAACAAAATGCTCAAGATGATTTTTGACTCCTTTCAAAATCACCGGGAGGGTGACCCCTTGCAGGAAGCCAGAGGGATGCCAGCTGTGAGCTCCCCTGTTGGCACGGAGAGCATGCCTGCAGCCAGCTCCTTGTAGGATCTGGCCGCCGCACACGCCCGACCTGCCGCAGCAAAGAGGGCTGGGGAATGACAGCATTACAGAAACATCTTCCTTCTTCTGGCCTCAAAACCTGCCAGCGAGGAGTTTCCAGTTGCTGTTGTTTGCCTAGTATGAGACACTCTAAATACGAGGGGCTGATTACACTGCATTAATCCTCTGGCATAGATTCCAGATGCCTCAATTACCCCTTCCATTTCCAGTGCTTGATAACTCCAGTCCACCTGCAGCTACTTGCCTTCCCCTGAAGGAAAAGCCCCTTTTCTGTGAGCCTGGCTGCACCAGTGCTTGTAACACATTTGCTCTGCTTGCTCACCCCATGGGTTTTGCTAGGAGAAGAAGCAGGATGGGGAGTTTGCCCAGGTTGGGGTCTGCAGGACACAGGCAGCACTCAGAGCCATGTGGCAAGCAGTCTTCTCCCCCTTCTTTTTTCCTCTTTCAGATGTAATGGCTTAACAGGAGGGAAATAGGGTTACCTTTCTGCAGCTGAGGCCAGGGCTGGTATGAACAATTCTGTTTTGAAGAAAGCCCACAGGGCTGAAAGGCCCCGCTGTCCTCCTCCTTCTCCCTCCCCTTTGGAATCCCACGAATGCACTTTTCTGCTCTCCAGGAAGGGAAAAACCTGACAGCCAGCTCAGACCCAACTGTCTGAATTGGGCAATCTCCACTGAAACTCCAAGAAGGGAATCCAGTGCTACTCCTTGCCAGCTCTCCAGAGAGGGTCCCCCAGTGGGCACCAAACAAGCACTTCTGTTCCCTGGTGCTGGTCCACCAGTTAGAAACGAAAAACTGAAAATAAGTGGATCAAAATCCTTCCTCCCCAAAATATAGAAAAAAGATGACCCCTGGTAAAATAAATAAAATTGAGCTAAATGCCAAAATGTGTGAGAGTTTTAGCAGCATTCCAGGCACTCACAAGCAGGATTGGCAAACTCATCAAGAGTAGGAGGAAATAAAATGTGATTTTATTGTAATGTATTTCTCACCATATTAAATACAGCCCAGAAAATATGCAAAAAGGACATGATTTCTAGCCCCTCTGCTCTTTGCCTCTTTTATGTGCAGAGGAGATGCAGCAGCACAGCTCCTCTGAGGATGCCAAAGCAGAGCTGGTGAGAAGCTTGCACACTGGGGTGAGGGGAGTTGAGAGGAAGGGGCTCTGTGTCTCCCAAATTTCAGTTCTTACATCCCTGGGTTTGGAAATCCCGAAAGAGTCAGCTCCTAAGCTATGGTCTGTGGCTGGAACCTGCTGAGGAGCAGGACTGTCAGTTCCAGAATGCCACAGGAGCAAAGCATATTCTTCTTCCATGGGAGAAACTCAGGGTTGGAGCAGTTTGTGTGTGGGACTTGAAGGGAAGGAGTCCAGCCCACGGGCCACAGGCTGCTGCCATCCTCCAAAGCATCCCCCAAAGAACAACCCCTCAGAAACAAAGGCAAGACTGTTCAAAGTGAATGGGGCATGAGGCGCAGATGTTGCACAAAGGCAGCCACATCTGTTTCACTGGGGAAGGGGGCCCCTACTTGCTGGTTCAGCAGGCAGATGGGAAAGCTGCTCTGAAAACTTACAGAGCCGACTGCAACAGGCTGGCCAGGAAACTGGGACGAGGGGAGGGGGAAAAGGGAAACCTGGCAGGAGCCTGCACAGCAGTGGTGGAGTGAGGGAGCAACAGCCTCCCAAAACTGCTGCCTTCCCTCCCTTTCCTGCCAGGAATTTCTAGGTTGTGCTGCTCTCGTGTAAGCGTGAGGGTTATGTTAGGGGAATGAGCAGAAGGAGATGAGGGAAGGTGAGGAGGACCTCCCTTGTCCCATGAGGATAGCAGGACAGTCGTGCATTCATGGCTGCCCAGGTCCTCACTGTCTCCTGTGAACACGGGATGCTGTTTCATGTCCTTGGTGATCTGGGTGATTTGGGTGCAGGTTGATACCACTTTTAGTGGTGAAAAGTAAGGGAGATGTTTGCACATGGGAATGACAGCAGACCTGTGCATCTCAGTGACGTGTCCTGAAAGACTGCCATCAATCTCTTGGGAGATGTGTCTCCAAGAAGTAGAAGATCCAGTTATGTGCAAGAGTCTGCAGTAAAAGCCCTGACTCTGAACTTAAATAGGAGAAAGACAAGGCATCTGAAAGCTTTTAGTTTGCTTACTTTAAGCAGAAGAAGTGTGGCATCCTGGAGACTGTTTATTTTTGTGGTGCTTTGTGTTGACTTCTGGGATTATAGCAGAGTGGTCCTGAGCTGCAGTGTACACAGCACCAGGATGAAAAACTCCCTGTCCCTCCCACACAGAGCTGAGTATTAACCGTCTGCAAGCTGAGATTTACACAGCGGGCGTGAGGAGAATTATGAATCTTTCCTCTTGCTCAGTGAAAATCACATGATTTTGGGGTAAGGACAGCATCATCACAGGACAAGCAAGTCCCTGCTGGTACCCTGAAGGGCTTTAGTCCACAACAGGTGCAGGACAAGGTGTGTCTCCCCCCTGAGTCCCCCCAAGCAGCAGCCCTGACCTTGAGTGCATCAGCTGCACCCCATGACGTGGTGTCCTCCAGCCAGGTGCTGGCCATCCTGTTTCCTTCAAGGTGTGTCCTGTGTCTCCTGCTCCAGGTCATCCTTCTTCAGAGATACTGAACAGGGCATTTGGGATGCTGGGAGTCTTGTTACTCTTGTAAGCTACTCCTGGAGAGGGCAAGGAGTCTGCAAGCCTGTGTTTCTGCTGTACTTCTTTGGCACATAACTCAACTGGGGGCAGACAGTGCAATGGGAATAGCACTGTTAAACAGAGCAGTTTACAGCTATGGCTGAAGATTTTGTTCAAAATGGTCCTTTGGACGTGTAAGAATGGGCTGTGCTCAGCCTATGGCTGTGCAGAGAAGAACCTCCAGGGCAAGGAGCCTCCAAAAAACCAGAAACAGTCAGTCTGGGTGGGAGGTTTAGAGCAAGAAACAAGACATTTAATCTCTGGGAAGCAAAAAGCTCAAGGGGCTGATGCAGGGCCTGGAGCCAAGGACATGCCAGGCTATTACTAGAGAGAGGCTGTGGAGCTTGAAGATTTCCAGGTTTTTATAATTGGCTGCCCCAAGGCCGTAGTGATAACTGGGAAGAACTGTGAAGGCAACATTATTTGAGTTAAAGGTGGTGTGTTGGCACCATCCCTTTGAAGTCAGCGCTCAGACTGAACGGTGCCAACACTGTTTCCTCTGCTTTTGCTGCTGCCAGAGTGCTGCCCTCTGCTAGTGCAAAGCACGCTTGTCCTGCACTTAGGCTATAAATGATCCCAGAAACTTTGCAGACTGTCCAAAATTTAGCAAAGCACAGCATGTTTTAAGGTTTCATCCCAGGCAATTTAACTCAGTCATTTTCTGGTTTGGTTTTGGACATGTTGGCAGGGAGGTTTGTGTGCCGGCTCTGAGAACTTTGCTGATTCTGCAGGGAAGGACCCAGCACCATGTGCTGGTGATGTGTCACATTACCACCTCCCCAGCTTCAGCTGACCCAGTGTTTGCTGTGACTCCATTTCATAGGCTTTATGGGAGCAGGCCCCTTTCCCACTTCCTCAGCACCTGGCTTGAGCTGGGGCTGGAGGAGCACCTTGAGCAGACAGGCCACATCCCTGTCCTGGAACCAAGCAGGATGGTCTTCAGGGTGCCTGCAGAGTGCCAAAATATAGTGGGGTCATGGTTTTCCCCTCTGGAAGGGCATTTTTGAGGAAAACTCCTTCATCTCTGGAGGGAAAAAGCCCAGACACAAAGCTGGTGTGGGTCTGCTAGGAATTTCAGCCACTCTGATGGATCATGGGGCCAGATGAAGGGCTGTCTTATTTTCATGCCCCATGGCGATGTGAGTGTTGGTGGAGCTGTCCCCGTGTGCTGGGGGAACACAGCAGACCTGCCCTCCTGGGGAGCCACTCTGAGCCAGAGCTACCTTAGGGACTGGCAATCATCATTTAATAGCTGTCTTTAGTAAACACTCGCTCTGTGAGCCACCTATCTTCCCTGAGCAGGGTGATATAGGAAGGCACTTAGGCACTTGAATAATGGGCGATGGACGCTGCCAAGCATTTCTTTCTGCTCAGACTTGCCCAGAGTCATTCTGGGGATGGAGAGGTTTTGTCTCCTTCCATGTCCTCAGCACGGTTATGGGTCTCCAGCCCACATGCTGTGCCATTTACAAACCAAGAAAACCTCCTGCACAATATGAAAAAGAAGAGGCTGATCCAATCCCAGATTGACATGCCCTCTCTCCCATTGCACCGGGAGCTGCTGTGAGCACCATGTGCGGGTGCAAGGCTCTGGAGACGTTCCCAGAGGTGGGGGGCAGGCAGAGAAGGTTTCCCACTTGTTTTCCAAGCAGTCTTTGTTAGAATTGGTCACGGCAGGCTGCACCTCCTGCTGCCTGGGCAGTTTTGCGGTTCATTGGGCGGGCAGGGAGCACGGAGCTGGGAGGGTGAGCACAGCCCTGTGTGTTGCACCCCCCATGCAGAATGCACTCAGTTAAAAGCACAGGCCTGTCTTTAACCTGCTCATCAGCAGGTTGTCTTTGGCAAAGTCCCCTGAGCTTGGGAGTCTAGGGCGGGCGGGTGGCCAAGAGTGGCATGGCCGTGGCTGAGCCATCCCGGCTCCTTTGGGCACCTCTTTGGGATACTGGGATTTACTGCTGAAGGGGTTTTGCAGTGCCAGTGCAGGGGAGGAAGGATTCTTTTGGATGCCAGAGGAAAACAGGAATCAATCCAGTTTTCAACAGCCACGTATTTCCGTGGTATCTTTCTAGTCTCAGGGCTGTTTCTTACATTCTTGGATAATGAAGTTTGGGGTTTGTTTTTCTTTTCTTTCAAGCTCGACAAAGCCAATTTGATGCACTTTGAAAAGAAATTGAAAACAGGCTTTGCTGCTTCAGATTCTGCCAAGGTTCAAGTGTCTCGGGAATACAATGTCAAGGATAACCCTCCCCCACCTCACCCCCATCTAGACTTAGAAAGTTTTATCTCCTAGCATCAAAGCTGCACAGCTCTCCACTGTGCCTTCGGAGCCTGGGCTGTGCTGTATGTCCCTCTGATGAGTGAGAATATATATTATTTACTTATTGGCACCCTGGAACAAGTAGTACCTCTCTTAAGCCTTTTTATGGATTTTTCCTGCTGGGAAAAGGACCTAATTTCTGGCAAAGACATGCTGTACTGTCAGCATGTCAGCCTGGCAAAGCAGAGCTGTACGTATGGTTTGCATTTCAGGCTGAATCAAAGCCATAGCTTAAACTGCAGCATTTTTTTACAGCATGGGCTCAGAGAAAGGCTCTTTGGAAAAGTATTTACCCAGGGCCTGTATATACAGTATTATTTCTGCAATGTTTTATCACCAAGGTTATTATTAAATTTGTAATATCAACCGCCAGAAATAACACAGAGGCTGTACTTGCACCTTTTTTGTTTCTTTTTGTTGTTGATGTGGCAGGGAAACCCTGAATGGTGCTGGGAAAGAGAGCCTGCACTGGCCCTTGCCCAACTTCACAGCCCAGGGTTTCAAGTTCAGGGTGGGAAAGTGATCAGGCTCTAACTTGTGATGCCCAAACCCAAGCTCACTGACAAGGAAGACAAAGCGGGTTTGGACAATAATGATTCCTTAACTGCTTGGACTGTAAACTGACTTGACATTAGAAACCCAGCAATCCTTGCCATCCATTTGGTATACTCTGTTCTCTGGCTGTGGGTTAAAAAGGATTTTTCCTGCAGTGTTTTGAAGATTCTCCATGTGGCTCCCATATGCATTCTCCCCCCAGGATACTGGAAGTTTTGGCAGACAGGCCTTTGAGATACCCAGAAATGGTATGAGCAACCAGAGGGTTATTATCAGCTGGATAACAAAAACAATCACCCTGAAAATCCTCTGTGCTGAAGAAAAGGGTTACGGGGGTTTTTGGTGAGAGTGGGATGAGCTGTGTCTCTCCAGAAGGGTGGGACAGGGGAGGTGCTGGGAAAACATGCCCAAGAAAGCACAGATTGGGAAGGGACTTGGCTGGATGCAGATGGGAATACTGAGATTTACAGTTAGCCCTGTGCTTTGGGATTGGTTCCATAGATATCACTGCTGCTAATTCAGCATACTTTGAGGCCAGAGGAACAGACTGCGAGGCACTTACCATGATGATTTGAAAGGAGTGTGGGTATCAGGATACCAGTACCAGCCCTTTACATGCCACAGAGTTATTTTACTATGGTTAAACTAGGATTTAGACATTGCACCTCCCCTAAACTCTTGCTCAGGAGGCCAGAGGTGGATTGCAGGTGTTTGGGAAAGAATGTGTGCCTGCGCTCTGCAGAATTTGCTTGAAACCCGGAGCGTGAAGGTTTTGACTAGCTGAGCTTGGGTGTTGCCTGTGTCACTTGGTGTTGGCTGTGGTTCCACAGGAATTCATTATCCCAGCCAAGTGGAAGAGAGCTGGGGAGGCATCCCAACCAGCCTCTTGGCAGAAGTCCTGCTGCTCCTCAGGGTGCTTAGGGGTGCTCATGCTCATCCCCTCCCCAGAAAGGCACCTAAGACAATGGTTTAGCCATGCGGTTTGATGCCTGGGACAGTTAATGCCAGGCTTTGAATAACCCTGCTGATGATCCAGGACAGGACATCCCTCTCAGGACAGTCTCAGCCTGGACTAGGTCTTTTCCATTCTGGGAAGAGATAAAGCAGAGGTTCCCCCAGCAGGTCCCACAGCCCTGTACCTGACAGCCTCTGGTTCCTGGCAGAGGCTGGTGTAAACCCTCTGCCAGGTGGTGTAACCCTGCCTGAAAAAAGGATTCAGCCCAGCAGATATATTTTGCTGCACTACATTGTATTTCTGGGAGAGAAGCAATTAAGTGAGAGCTATAAAGCTGAATCACTCCAAGTGCACCATCAATAGCTCTTATAAACTGCATTAAATCTGCTCAGTCCTTCAAAGGGAGGCATGGAAGGAACACCCCTATGGCTGAGGCCAGCAAGTTGGGGTCTCCTCTTACCCACCTCAGTAGTGCCTTTGCAAGGGATGTGGCCCCTCACCAGGGGGCTGTCTGAAGCAGTCGCCCCAAGCTGAGGACATGAAACCTGGTGGATTTCAGGACAGGGCTGTGTTAGCTCATGAGCTCATGCACTGGGGTCTCCTAGGGCAGCTGCTTGTGGAGCAGGAGTTGTGCTGGTGGTGGATCCCTGTGGTCAGTGGGAGCCTGTGGTCCTAAAAGCGCCAGGGCTGGAAATGCTTTTGTTGCCCAGCTGCTTTCTGGAAGTAATTCTGGCTGCTGGCTCTCACCTCCCCAGCTTTTTAGCTCTTTTTTTCCAAGCTTTTCCTCTTATAAACAGTCTTTTATCCCTTTTTTGGCAATATATTGTCCTGCTGTGTCTGCCATGGATATGCTTGTGCTTCCAAAATAAATAATTGGAAAAAAATGTATCCACTTGACCATTGCCTTGACTTCCAATGTGGGTTTGAGCTGCTTGGAAATGCCTGTTGAAAGCAGAGAAACGGTGCCAAGGTGCTTTTTGTGGCTCTGGCCTCCTGAAGTGTGTGGGGCTGCCCAAATCTGAGTGAACGAGGCATGAGTGCAGCATGGTCCTGGGACTGGATTGGCCTGGAGAGTGTCACAGTGCTGCCCCACCACTGCCCTCCACCTCAGCCTAAAGGGCAATGTCCTGTGCTTAGGGCAGCCCCAGATGCTCAAAGGCAGTTCCTTAGTGCTGGGAATCAGAATACTTTAGGTTTCACATATAGCATAGATTGTATCACGGACTTATAGAAGGGTTTGGGTTGGAGTTAACCTTAAAGATATCTTATTTGAACCCAGCTGTCATGGGCAAGGACACTTTCCACTAGACCAGCTTGCTCTGAGTTTCATCCAATCTGGCCTTGAACACTGCAGGGATGGGGTCTCCACAGCTGAGCAACCTGCTCCAATGCCTCAATACTCTCACAGTTAAGATTTTTTTTCCTAATATCCAGTCTAAACCTCTCTTTCAGTTTAAAGTCCTTTTCCTTTGTCCTGTCATTCTATATCCTTGTAAAAATCCCTCTCCAGCTCTCTTGTAGGCACAGCTTCCTTTAGGAACAGGAAGGTGCTGTAAGTTCTCCCCAGAGCCTTCTCCAGTCTGAACAACCCCAATTCTCTCATCCTGTTTTCATAGGAGATGTGTTCCTGCCCTCCAGGAGTTTGCACCCTTTTCATTAAAACATAGCCAGCCACAGGTCTTTACTGACACTTGGAGCTGTCTTGGTTTTGCCAGGTACAGCGATGGGCAGAGCTCCAGAGTCCTTGTCTCAGCACACATTGAGATATCCAAGTTAGGGGTTCAATGTGCAACCAGAATAGGAACCAGTGAGGGTGCCCAGAGCAAGGTCTGAAAAATAAAACTTCTTAGGAACTGGAAAGTGTTCACATCTAGACAGGAATTTACTCTGGTTTGGTTTTTGGTTTTTTTTTGTTTTTTTTTTTTTTTTCATTTCTTGAGTCTTTAGAGTGAAATATTTGACCATGAAAAATTCTTTGCCCATAAGGTCTTCCTGTACCTCAGTGCTGCAGATACGGCACCCTCTGTGTGGGGAGTGAGCCCTTGCTCTGATTTGCTTCTGAAGGGACTGCAGCCAATTCCTGGCACAAATCACGGCACCAGCCATAACCCTCCTGCTGCAGTGCTGTGGAACACCTCTTGCAGGGATCACACAAGCAGAGGGGCTGCTGCTCTGGAGCAAACCCTGCCGAGGACTCTGCCTGCAGTGACACTCCAGCATCATTCCTCCTTTGTGTCCCCGCAGGCCCAGCGACCGTGGCGACGGACGGCGATGAAGGCCCCAGCCCCAGCAGCTGCCGGGGTGCTGCTGGCCCTGGCCCTGCTGGCTCTGATCCGCCTGCCCCCGGCACCGGGCCGCTCCCTGCTCCCGCTGCCGGCCTCGTCCCCGCCAGGGCCCCCGAGGGAGGCGCCTGCCCCCCTGTCTGGAGGACAAGCCGGCAGAAGAAGGGTCCCCGTGTCCCGCACTCACCTGCGGCAGGAGCAGGCCCCTGGAAGGAGCAGGAGGCGGCGGGGGGTGCAGAGGGACGCTCCTCCATGGCTCTCTGCTGACGACCTCCAGAAGATGCGGCTGCTGTCCAGGGGGCGGGTGGTCTCCAAAAGCCGTGTCCCTGCCCACGGGCAGGTCATGCGAGTGGGGCTGCGTGCCGTGGGGGATGCCGAGGGAGATGCCAAGGGGGATGTCTCCCCAGCCAGCCCGGAAGGAGACTGCCAGGATGGGCGCTGTGGGCTCATCAAGCGCCCCGGGGACCTGTACGAGGTGCTGGCCTTCCACCTGGACAGGGTGCTGGGGCTGAACCGCAGCCTGCCCGCCGTGGCCCGGCGCTTCTCCAGCCGCCTCCTGCCCTACAGCTACACCGACGGCGCCCTGCGCCCCATCATCTGGTGGGCTCCTGACCTCCAGCACCTGGAGGATGCCAACAATGACCAGAACTCCTGTGCCCTGGGATGGCTGCAGTACCAGGAGATGCTGCAGCCGCACAGACCGATGCCGGTGGCCGGGGACACTCCCTGCTCCAGCATCCCACACAGCGAATGGAGCCGCCTGGCCCTCTTTGACTTCCTTCTCCAGGTAGGGCTGTGGTGATTGAGGCCACCTGTCCCATCAGCTGTGCCACCCAGGTTCCCCTGCACCCACACCTGTATTATCTGACCGTGGTCTCCTTCTGAGGGTTCACATAGGCTGTGGTTTCTTGGGATGTATTTTCACTCATCAGCTGATGGTGAGCAGCAGAAATTTGTGCCAGAAGCACTTTGGCTTGAGTATGGTCTGTGTTTGGGACTTGCAGGGGAAACACAGGCAGGTTGTGATGAGTCTATCCTCACGTGGATGAGCTTTCTGCTGTTCACTTTGTGCTGACAAAGGCTTGGGACATCCCTGGAGACATCCCTAGGGATAAACAGCATGCCTTCCATCAGCCCCATCACTTCCAAACTCAGGGATGTGCTGCTGGTATTGGAAATAAGAAGCCCTGCCTTGAACAGCACTGCCTTCCTCCTTCTCGGCATTAATAACACTTAATCTTCTGTCTGGAAAATCATACCCTGCTGCTACAAGGGATTACAACAGTATCCCAGAGAGTTATCAGGTCTTGGAGGGCAGCTGTGAGGAGGCAAAAGTGATTTCTGTGGAGAAAAAGAAAGCCTGTTTAGGCACCTGGGGGCTGCTTATCAGACAGGAGAAAACTGCCTGAAAGGACAAGTATTAATATAAAAAGAAAGACAGAAAGACAGAAAGACGGAAGGAAGGAAGGAAGGAAGGAAGGAAGGAAGGAAGAAAGGAAGAAAGGAAGAAAGGAAGAAAGGAAGAAAGGAAGAAAGGAAGAAAGGAAGAAAGAAAGAAAGAAAGAAAGAAAGAAAGAAAGAAAGAAAGAAAGAAAGAAAGAAAGAAAGAAAGACCCAAACTACTCAAACATGTTTTCCTTATTCCTTCTCTTTTTTTACAACTGTGGCTGGCAGAGGTGGAGCAGTTCTGGCTGGGCTTGAAAATATTTTAGCTGAAACAACCAGAGAAATGAGAAGATTAACCAATCCCCTTCCCTCCCCCAGGCCAAAATACCGCTGAGTGCAGTGGAAAGGCTGAGACTTCAGGAAAAAGTATCTAGTTCTAAGGAAAGTTCCTTCTCAAGGGCTGAAGCAGTGCAATGATAAATTCAAAGGCAATCCACAGGTTCTCCCCAATAATTCTAAAGGAATCCTGCCATGGAGAAAGGTCACATAAAGGTAAAGAGGATATTATTAAAGTGGAGTAGCATCTTTCAGAAATGGCTTTAGCATCTCACACCTTTGCTGGGGAAGGGGAAGTTGTGAGATTTGAGCCCTGTTGTACATTGGCATTGAAATCTTGGTAGTTTTCTTCAATTGCTCTTAAAATTTGGCTTCTTCTATGTTGATTTCTCTTGGAATTTGCCATAAGGGAACCTTATGCAAGGTTTTTACTGGGGCAAAATGCCAAACCTGGTAGAAAGGAGGCAGCTGCTGATAGCTTTGTCCTGCACTTTAAAGAGGGCCAAAATCAAATCAACTCTGCAGCCACATCCCTGCCCTGGGACACCCTCTTCCCAGCCAAAGAGAGAGCAAGGAAACATGGGGGAAGCCATCCCAGACTGAATCATAACTGGAAAAACCTATCAGATGCACAGAGATGCCCCAGGACGGGCATAAGAGGTGCTGAATGTGAGCTTCTGGTAGTGTTTGAGCTTGGATGGGAGGTGTGGCTCATGTATTCGTGTTCTAGCAATAATACCAAAATTCCCATGAATTAGAGCTCTTTAAGGTCTGGAAACATGAAATTAATACCAAAAAATCAGGGGAGGGCCAGGGGAGGGAGGGCTTGTCAACATGTCAGGGCACTCTCAGCATCTCCAGAGCCATCTGGTCCCTCTCCTGGAGCTCCACTTGGACACCAGATCTGCCTCCACCTCAGACCTCGGTGGGATCAGCATCAATCCTCCTTGGTTTCACAGGTGCCCGTGGGAGGGTGAGTGGAGCGCTGAGCCTATTTAATGTCTCTGTAAGTTCTCTCAGGTTGTCTTCACCTTCTGTGCAGCCTGCAAAATAACGTAGCAGGTGAGAGAAACTGGCGTGCTGAGCTCTCCAGTAGGCAGACCGAGGAGATGTGTGGAGGAAATGTGATATTTTTTATCCTTTCCATGTGTTTTGTGACAAGACGCTCAAGGACTTTTTCACCGCAGTGTCTCCCAATGGAGAAATACTGACCTGAGTGCTTCATTAAACCTCAGAAAACAGAGAGGTTTAAGAGGCTCCAGTGTGGGACTAATCCTTCTTCTCAAAGAGTTATTAATGGAATGGCCATGGAGATCACAATTTGTGTTTCTCTGCAGCATCTTCTCCAGTGCTTGGTCAGTGTTTGGGTTCAGACTGACCTCTCTGTCAAAGCACAGCCTGTAATTGGTAACTTGTGCTAATTACCAGGGTGAAGGGAATAGGCAGCCACTGTGGGTCTCTTGGCTTCTGTCTCGTTGTCACCTGTAGATCCCTTCTGGCTCACCTGAGATCTGCTCCAGCCCTCCCAGTGGCTCCAGGAGCCTCTCTGCACCCTGAGCCCTGCCTCCTGGGCTGGCACCAGCAATGCCAAGCAAATCAGTGAGTTGGACGTTTTCATGCTGCAACCAGAAAATATATTTATTTTATATTTTACATATATTTCATATATATTTAAAGGAGCATATATATAGAAAGAGAGAAGGGTTTTTTGTAAATAGGCCTGGAGATCAGGAGGAGGTGAGGTGACTCCCCTACAGGGTCATGTCAACACACAGCCATGGGAGGTCTGTTGACAGCCAACGAGGTCCTGTCTGCCCCACAAATCACCCCAGAGGATGTACCACCTGCTCCTGACAAAGCTGAGGAAGCTCCATAAATACTGAGGCTGGGTCTGACAGAGATTTATGTCTTTTAAAAGCTCATCATTCCTCCAAGGGTGTGGAAACACTGGAAGTTGTCAAGCAGCTCCAGGGTTTCTGCAGGGAACTGGGATAGGAAGCAGGAGGTTTGACAGCCTGGATGACATGGAGCCTTAGCAGCACCTGCAAATGATTAAACACAAATGTAGCTAAAAGAAGCCACCATGGCCCAACTTAAATGTCAGGCATGCTCTGCGTATGCACAGACCGCTTTTTCCCTTGCCGATACTTTTCCATTCATCTTTCCACTGAGAGCTGCTCGGTTACCGTAGGGATGGATGAAAGGTTGCATATGTGACAGGAACCAGATGAAACCATCATACAGAGCACCAGGACTTGGAAAAATAAATTCTTTTTGAGGTTTCAGACTCTAGGTTTCCTTGGGTGCTTTGTTTTTTTTTTTTTAAATTCATTCATCATCATGTACATCTTCCCTTCATTTCAGCTGGAAGCACAACCCTTTTGCTCTCTGCAGATTCAGAATGCGGAGGCACCAGGTATCTGAACTCCATCAGAAAAGCCTGTCACCATCGCCTTTGTCATCACCTTCTTCATGCCAAAGGGGTTTTGCATGTGTGCTTCCATTCCTCTCACTCACCAGTGTATGCAGCTTCCCATTGCACGCCTCCTGAGGATTCCTAGAAATGTTTTATTTTCCTCTGTACAAGAACAGCTCACAACAGGACCTCCCCATTCCAGGCACATGTCCTTGCTAAGGCCCCCAAATGTCTTCTGCAGGTTCATGACCGCCTGGACCGCTACTGCTGTGGGTTTCAGCCTGATCCCTCTGAGCCCTGCGTGGAGGAGATGCTCCATGAGAAGTGCCGGAATCCAGCAGAGCTGGTCCTGGTCCACATCCTGGTATGTCTCCCTGCTGTCCAAGGGCTGCTCTGGGGCTAACATGAAGGTGCCTGGGAGGTACTTGCAGGGCTGAGGTTGTAGCAAAGGGAATGTAGGTCCCATGGTGATGCTGGGTTCCTGGTGGGAGGTATGCCCAGGCATGGAGGGACATAGACACTGGCATCTGCTTTCCCCCAAATACTCTCAGGTTTTCTCACGGCATTACAAAGCAGACTAACCTCCACAGTGGTGCCTCTGCACTGAGTGAATTCTCCTTCCCATCCTTCTGGCAGGTCCGGAGGAGCGCGCCATCCCGCCTGGTGTTCATCGACAACGCGGGCAGGCCACAGCACCCTGAGGAGAAGCTCAACTTCAGGCTCCTGCAAGGCATAGGCAGGTAGGAATGTGCATGTGCCAGGTGAGGGCTGAGCTGGCACACAGGGAATGTCTGGCAGCCCTGTGTGTTCTTGCTTTCTTGCTGCTCCTGGCCTTCCTGGTGGGGCATTCCCTCTGAATCAGGGCCATCTCCCACCCAGAAGAGGGTGGATGGCTAGGCTCACAAAAACATCCCACGTGCCCTTGCCCTGTAACTAACTCTTTATTCTGCTCTGGGTGGCTGATGGCAGGCTCCAAAGCCTATTTCCCCTCTTTAATTGGCAGCTGCACAAAAATAATGAATAATCAGGTATTTCAGCATTTCTTGCACCATTGCCCATGAGGCATTTTGGCATGCTAAGGCCTCTTGCTTTGGAATTTGTCTCGGTCTGTATCTGATGGAGCTATCCCACATGCTCACCATGGGTAGAAGGCTCCTCGTCCTGCCTTCCTCTGGGTGCATTTCCTCCTGAAGCATCTTTGCTCGAGTGCCCCGCTGCTCCCTTCCTCTCTGCTCAGCCTTCCCTGGATAAGCCCTTCCCTCCCTGTCTCTTCTGCTCCTCCACTGCAGCTTCCCAGCGGCGGCGGTGGCCAGGCTGCGCTCGGGCAGATTGCAGAGCCTGCTGCTGGAGTCCCTGCGCCTGGACCGGGAGCTCTGGGAGAGCCAGGGTGGCGCCGAGGGGCTGAGAGCCCTGCTCCAGACCATTGACAGGAGGGCACAGATCCTGCTCCGCCACATCCAGGAGCACAACCTGACGGTGTTTGAGGACTCACCACGATGAGCTGACCTCCGGCAGGCTCGCAGTGCCTGCCTTGCACATCCCAGCAGCCATGGATGAACCTCGTGCCCTCGGCATGGACAGTGTGAGGCTCTGTGCCAGTGCTTGGCTCTCCACGAGGTGTTTCCCCTCATCTTGTAGGATGATCTGGAGAAGCAGATGGAATCACAGGGAGTAGGAACGATGGGGAGGAGATGTCTCCTATGACAACCCACAGCTGCTTGGGAAAGGCAGCAGTCATCAAGTTATGGTCTCAGCATGGATTTTCAAAGCAAGGGCACATCTGTGAGGATTTTTAGGTGCCTTTACTCACATGCACACAAACCCACACACAGCAACCATGAAAACTGGAGGCGTGGACAGTTGAACAGCTGACACGGACCCTGGAAAGGGTTGAAGAAACAGTGGAAGAAATCACTGGCAGCCTTTCCATGGCTTGTACTGGGCTTTTTGATGATGCCTTCACTATTTCCAAAACATCCTGGACAGAGAGGCAGTGGGAAAGCAGAGGGGAGCTTTCTAAGTGGATTAAATAAAGACAAGACACTAGAGCTGAGCTCTGCCTTTCCCCCTGCAGAAGAGGTGATGTGTTCTTGGGAGTGAATATGAGCCACTGCCTGAAGCTGAGATTAGGCAGGACCTTGGAGCTCAGCAGCATTGGGCAGCAGCTGCATTCACATAGCCTGTGGTACCATCCCCAGTGAGAGCTGTGTGCTGTGTGCCATGTGCCATGATCCATGCATGTGCCTTGGTGGGCCTGGGCTGCTGCCCATGCTCTCAATATCAGATTTGAAGGTTTAAATCTCTCATTCACTCTTTCCCTTCACTGTCTGGGGAAAAAAGGCAAAACTACCCCACTTCTGAAAAGCACTCCTGACTGCTCTCTTGGGCATGACTGCATGTAACTCTTCCCCAGGCTTGCAGAAATACATTTTAACAAAAATGTCAGGCTATTTTAGCAGAAGGCAGTCTAGTGCAAAATGCTTTCTGAGCATCCTGGCACCTCCGGCAGAGCCCATCCTATTCCTGTCACCCCTCAGGCTTTTGCCCAGCAGCCCACTCTGATGAAGAACAGCAGCATCCCAGCTAGGCAGGTCCTCAAGTGTCAGGGCTGAGAGATAATTCAAAATCAAAATGAACAGGAGGAAAAAGGATGCAGGGATGGGCTCCATCTTTCCCCGCAGTGTGTTTCCCAGCTGAGGCATGCAGTCAGTGTTTGCCTGGAGCACTAAGTTCCTGGCCTGTGGGTTTATGGTTCACCACCAGAAGGCTTTTTAAAGGCCTCCATTTCTCCAGTGCTACAGGAAGAGCATCCATGCTTCAGGCACTCCAATTCACTTGTGCCTTTGTAAAGTCTCAGTGAGACTGGCATGGGTACCCAGCTGCACCATGGTGCAGCTGTCCCGTTGCAATAACTTTGGAGAACACAGCCACCCATGCAGTGGGAGAGGAAAAGCTGGGTATGGATACCTTCCCTGCTCCATCCTTCTCAGCACAATGTCAGTTTAAGAGCCGGCAAGGGGATGCTTTAACACCCATGCTGATAAGCACAGGCAATTACCTTTTCCCCCTTTTCCCTCTTGCTGAAGAGAGGATGAAGTGAGACGTGGGTGACGTGAATCAACAAGCAAACACGAGTGCTCTCAGGAAGCATCAGTACTCAGCATCTCAGGCACAGCAGCATCCAAAGTGCCATCAGATTGTTCCTGGAGTCCTGCCCTCCAATTAGGCAGGGAGAGCCTTTCCCCCAGCACTCTCTCCACCATGTGAATTATCACCCCATTTGCTGTGCCATGAGATGGATGACGGTCATGGAAACCCTGCTAAAGCCTGAATCATGGGGATTTATTACTGGGAGGTGAGCTTAGCTTGTAAGCTTGAAAGAGAACAAAATAACTCATCCTGGGTCCTATGAAAAGCCATACCCAGGCATGGTTGTGTAATAGTAAAGGATATTAAATGTAACATAATTAAATCCAAAAAATACACTGGGAACAACTGTGAGGTAACAAGAGCTAATTATGATTATGATCATAAGTAAGTTATGATGTACAGCATCAGTCAGAGCCTTGCTTTTTCTCATTAAAGTGAGAAATTTCTTTAAAGGAGAGGTTTTCTTCCCATGTAAGCCAAGTTCTCAGCGAGAATCAAGAGACAGGTGGGGGCTCTGCATGGTGGCCAAAGCTGTGGACATTGCTAAGCTGGACCAGCAGCTTTTGCCTTGCCTGTGGTTGCATCTGTTTGACCTTAACATTGCACAAGGTAGTGAGGTTTTTTTGCATTTCTTTGGTTATAAGATGAGTTTGCTGGCTAAACACATGTGGGAACATCTGTAAGCAGTTATACACGTGAATAAAAATCCCTCATGATTTAACAAAGAGCCATGTATGGATAAATGAGAGAAGTAAAAGCCAAGACCTTGCTGAGACTGATCATTAATCTTCTCTAATTAGTCCATTTTTCCATGGGCTTGCCTGTGTAGCCAGCACAAGCTCTGAGCTGTGGTCATGGCTGTTCAGAGGAATCCTGTGGACTGCCTGCATCAGCCTTTACCGTGTTCTGTTGGGTTTGGTTTGCTCCAGCTATCAATGTGTCATATTTCCTATCATAAACTTACTTCTATGATATAGTTATAAATATTTATTTATATAGTTATATTTATTTATATAGTTATAAATATTCATGTGGGGCCATGCTTGACTAACTAGATTTCATCTGAGCAGGGATGCTGTTTTTACCAAATTTTTTGCCCATCACCAACACTGCAGATCATGTTGGGGTGTGGTCGCAAAAAAAAGATTGTCCAAACTGGCTGCAGGATGGCTTTGTCTTTAAGAAAGCAGTAGCAACAACTAAGAAAAAAAAAAAAAAAAAAAAAAAAAAAAAAAAAAAAAAAAAAAAAAAAAAAAAAAAAAAAAAAAAAAAAAAAAAGCGGTGGAGAGACAAGCGCTCTTTGACGGGGGGGAATCTGGCACCTCCTGCTCACCCTCGGCACCTTGGAATATGTTCTGAGAACAGCATTTGGGAGCATGGGCACGCACCTCCACAGAGCTCCACCAGGAGTGAGCTGCTCCATTCCACAGTGATTGGAGTGACATGATCCGTGTTTAACAGTTCCCTGCCTTTCAGCTGGCAGAAAATAGGACTGGGGGTTGGAAGGCAGGGGCCAGAGTGGCCCCAGCCTGCCAAGCACACGCACTCACACATGCAAACCCGTGCCGTGTCACTGCTCCTGTTCGGCCTGATATTAACCCCCAAAGCTGGTGATCCCTGGGCACCCCCAGCAGCCTGCTCCAGTGCTTTGCTGGCCTCACCCTCCCTAAAATAAATGCCCATTTGCTGCATTTAGGGGCCACTTCTTGAGCTGGACACAGGACACTGAGTAGTCTTTTCTGCAGCCCTGTATGGACCTTGCAGAGCAGCCCCAGCACTCACCAAACCCACCCAGTGGCCAGGGGTGACACAGTGGGGTGACACTCGGGTGACACTCAAGATGATGACCCATACTTGTGCTTCCTTCCCCTTAAGGGTGGGTTGTCACAGGTGCCCCTCCGAGACCCCACAGGGTGCTCTGCAAAACCCACCCAGGCATCCCCGTGCAGCACAGGGGAAGCGTGGGCTGACTGCTGCCTGAAAGGCAAGAGCTAGCAAGTAAATCCAAATTCATTGTTAAATCTCTGGATATAAAAATAATCCGGCTTTTAGAAAGCAATTTATTAATGCTTTCAGTACTTACTTAAATATTTATGCAAAAAAGGGGAAAAAAGTCTGCTCTGACACAGGACTATTGTTGTAGCAATGGTCTTTGAGATTAATGGAAGTAAATTAGCCTGATGTTTTATTTACATCCAGAAAAGCAATAGATAAACTCTCCTTGTGATGGATTTTCTTCATTAGCTGGGCGAACGCCTAAGGTACAGCTCTTGACATTGTTTCTTCCGTGCGGTTAGACAAACAGTTTATCAAAAGAGTATAAAATTGTCAGGAAAAGAAGCAGATTAATGGCCAGTAAAGTGAAGATCATTGAATTTATGATATAAGTAGCAGTATCACTGGAGCTCAAGAAATGGCTTATTAGATAACCACCATGTACACACACGGGAAGCGCTGAGCCCCCCCGGATCTGCTGCATTGTCAGCGTCTGGTTCCCAAATCCCAGGGGAGTGGTCTCCAGGCTGAAGCTTCACCTCCCTCCTTCCCTCCAAATACCTTTAGGTCTGGTTTTATTCTGTAACTCTCTCATTTGAGCTTGTGAGTATGTGATTTCCTCCCAATTAAAAACCCCTAAGGCTTAAGAGAGAATAACCTTGTCTTCATGTCTGTGCAGCTGTAACCATTTCTGCACCCTGTTTTGTCAATTTTGGCTGCTTTTACACCAGGGGTAATCATGCCAATATCAACAACAATAATGTACATGTCTTATGATTCTTTGTAAAAAATCCCCCAGCATTAGCAGCTTGTGGATCCCAGATGGCTCCTGCAGCAATTACCTCTGGAAGGATAATTACCTGCCAGATAAAGCAAATGGAAGAAAAGAGACAGGGAACCCGGGAGAAACTAAACATTCCTGGGGATGGCAGAGGGGCTGTCTTTGTGGGTTCCTGAGGTCTCTGCCCTGCCAGACATGGGCTCAGGTTTTCAAGCTTCAGAAGAGGGATTTTGGGAACAAGGACAACTAAACACCGTGAATTTAACTGGTGCCATGAATCTTGGTGTCCGAGTGCTGTCTCCAGCAGGTGGCATTGGCTCGACAGACTGTCTTTTCCCAGTGCTTGCCAAGAGCATCTTAAAAGTTTCATCTTTGGACTGGCAGATTTCAAGCTGCTAAAGCATCATTAAGTCCCTAATTCCTTTGCAGCCTAAGCCTCCCAGCTGTACTTTATATCTCTTCACTAGCACCACCTTTTCCCCCCATTACTCTCTTTCTAACAAAAACTTAGATTCATGGAAGCAGAGCTTTGCTCCATGTTGGGAGAAAGACAGAGCAAGTGGCTGCCTGAAGAACGAAATGCCACAGCACCTGGGGCTCCTCCCACCCTAGTGTGGACCCAAATGTGGAGCCAGGTGCACAGCATCCACAGGATTTTTGGATTGAAGATCTCAAATGGTGGTCAAGTCCAGGAGTTTTTCTTTAGAGCTATTTTGGATAGCTGCTGCTTTGTAGGGTTGTCTCTGTTCCAGAGAATTCATAAAGTTCAGGACATTCTGAACGGTCCCTGCAGCTGTCCCTGGGATGGATTTTAAAAAGATGCATCTCTTGGAGCTGTGTGCATCCAACCAGCAGATAACACAAATCCAACCATGCTCTGGGGCTTTGGAATCCAGTTTGTATGAAATGTTTGTCCAGTTTGTACAAATTAAGTTTGTAAGCAAGGCAAGCTGAAGCTGGGAACAGCCTCTCCCAAACTATCACCATGTGGTCCTTGGGAATTTCCCTGGATTATTTGCTTTGCTCCTGAATGAAGGACCTGCCTCACTTTTCCTCCTCTTCTGAGTCGAGCCAGTTTTTATTGCCCTGGGTCACACCCAGCATCACTAATCCAAGAGATAACGTGGGTGCAAAGGGATTTCTTGCCTCTGGCACCCTGGGGGCCCTCCTGGGACCCTCTGCTGCCAGCCACAGGCACAGCGTTACTCATGTCCCCATGCAAGGGGTGTGAGGCAATGCATGTCCCTCCAACTTCTGACCATGGCTTGGGTTTGGACACCACATGAGCTTTTTTTCCTCTCCTCAGTCCCTGTCCAAGTTCCAGGTTAGGCAATTGGACTCAACATTTTACTTCCTTTTGGGATAGGAGGCTGTAGCTGGTGATGTCTCTGCATCACCAGGCAGAAGGGAGGCTCTTGTAGCAGGAGAGGTGAGGAGAGGCAAGGACTGAGACATCAGCACCTTTCTTTCAGTCTGTGAGTTGTCTTGCCAATACCAGGAGCTAATATGTCACTCTGCAGAGGTATTAACACAGCAAATGGGCTGCCTGGCCTTTCCCCAGGTGTCTGGAGGAGGCAGTGTGTGCTGATGCCTTCAGGAAGCACCTGAAAGGGGGGGGTGAAGATTTTTTCCCACTAGATGCTCAGTGCTGGGAAAGCAAACAGCAATTCTCCATGGATAGTGGTCCAATCCTGTCCCCAGTCAAGCCAGATGAATATGGTGGTATTCATCTTCATTCATATTTCAAACCAGGTACAGGGAAGAGTCCAAGGAAAACCTGAGTCCTGACTCTGCATAAAAATGGGACAGGATGTGCCCATGCAGGGATAATTCCCTGACAAGAGGTGAGCACGACTCCATGGTGCTGCTGGCCAGGCTCTCTGCTTGAGCAGGTATGGTACCACCTCTTCCAGTCCTGCTTTTTGAGTGAGTTTTGCTTCCTTGGATTTAATGTTTGGCTGTATCTAAGCAGGGATGGAGTTTTTATTGAGGATGAGGTGAATGGATAGAGTGGCGCAGGCTACCCTGTAAATGTAGCATGTTTGGTTTTGATTGCCCATTCTGGGCATCTGGGAAAGCTTGGAGTAAGCAGAGCATGTTACATCCCAGGGCTCTTTACATACATAAACAATTGGAGGTTTATTGCCTTGACCTTCTGTGAAACATTATCTTGGCTCCTCTGAGTTAAATCTTGGGGGAAAAAAGGGATCTAATAAGCTGAGCTGCAGATTTGGGCTTCTAGGAAGTGCATCTAGGTGCCAACAAGACATCAGGAGGCTGAGATTTGCCACAATTGGGACAAATCTTTTTTTAATGGCTTTTGTTCAGTACACCAGGATCTGCCAGCTCTGCTCCTTGCCAACAGTAAATAGTCTGAGAGCAGGGAATTGGTGATTATATTAAATTTAAGGCAATTCAACATGGTTTTACTTGATTTGGAGTGTGGCACAACACCTATGCACAGAATGGACGGATTAGGTCAGACACTTCCTGCTCTATTATCTGAGCATGAAACACGGCATCACGTGGAAAGAGCAATAGTTAGGTGTTCAGGAAGAGCTCATCCTGCACATTTGAGTTGAAATTGTAAACTAAGAGGGCAGAGATCAAAGGCTTCCAACAAAGGCGAGAGCAATTTGCTGAGGAGCTTAACTGGAGTTAACACTCAGTGCCCATGCAGGGGCATCATGTCAGCTGCAGCCTCTTCCTTGCCTTTATTTTTACTCCTCTTCCAGAAATGGGAAACAACCAACGTGTGGGACATATCTCTACTTCAGCTGGGCATGGCCTTTTCAAGCCTGATCACAGTTCAAGAGGTGGGGGGGAAAAGGCCCCAAAAAGACACAGCCATGCTTCTGTGGTGACAGCCCCAGGGTGGGCAATGTGGCTTCACGTCCTGGGGCTCCATTCCAGAGAGACAATCTGCTCAGTCCTTCCCTGCCTCTCCCACCTGGTGATGCTTTTGCACTTACCCTTCTAAAACAATCTCATCTTCCTGAGGCATTTTGATGGCTCTATTTAGACACTGCCCTTTTTATGCCTGCAGCATTATCCCTTCCCTGCCCCTGCCTGCTGGAGCTGCCTCTTGCACGCTCCACAAAGCAGCCAGGCACCGTCTTCTGTTTTAACTTTTTTTGCCCACCTCCTGGCTTGCCCTCACATTAGCTTTAGGGGATGTGGGGCAGGGGAAGGGCTTGGAAATAGGGAACGTTTGGGTGCTGAGAGGCAGGGGGAGGAGGATAAGCAGGTACCTGCTGGCTTGGTGGATTTAAGCCCTGGCGTGGTGGGAGCAGATGTGTCAGTGCAGGCACCTGCATGGATATGGGTAATAATTTCTCTGTCTTTGCAGAGCTACGGCCTTGAAGTTTGCCTCTTTTGCTCTGTAGGGACCACTGACTGCAGAAAACAGATGCCATCTGTCCACCGTGCCTTGTAAATCAGATTTTAATCATCTCAGGGAGAGGTTTGTCTCCAGCTGAGCACTGCAAACCAGGTCTGCAGGAGTAACTCTGCAAAATTTACATTTCTGAGATAGGTTAGTGATTAGGGCCCCAGCTTCATACCAGGGAGGCTGAAATCCAATTTCTCCCCCTCTCACAGATTTCCTGGCTGATGGTGGAAAATAGCTTAGGCCATGCCTGAATTGATCAGGTAAGTGCAGATCTGTTTCTCACCTCCCAGCTGACCTCCCTCCCCAACATGCTCACTCTGCAGCATGTCTGTATCCAGTGTGGGTAGAGAGGCTCCCACAGTGAAGGGCACCACTGAGAGAGGCACCACCAAGAGAGGCACCTCCAAGATGCAGTTTTGCTCCATGAAAACTGAAGCCATGGATTGCAGAGGTGTTGGAGTTGCTCTGGCACTGCCAGTGCCTGATTCACAGCAGCTACAGGCTTGCCTGGTGGATATCACATTTGTTCCAAGAGCTGATGCAGTAGGTTGCAGTGGGCAGTTGGGGAGGGAGCCAGGAAGGGAAATGCACAAGATCTGACTCTGTCTGGTCTTGTACAGCCCTTATACAAATCTGTAAGGCAAAGGGTGTATTCCTACAACAATAATAATGCGCTGCCGAGGATGGCCACAAGCACAGGTGAAATGTCCTTGTCCTTGTCCCTTTTTTCAAATCATTATATATTGCAAAATCATTGCAGGGAGGCTGCAAAGCAACCTCTTGGTGAGTAAAGAATCAATAATTTATTTTCTTCTTCCTTATATGAAAACAATACCATTAAAATCATGTTGGTTTATTAAAAAGGCAATACCCTTTTTAATACCCTCCAGACACAAATGGCAAGGCTGACCACAGCCTGTCCATGGGGAGATACAACTCTTTTATCCACAGCCTCTGTGGACTTATTTTTTTAAAAAAGAGCTTAGAAAAGCCTCTAAAGACATGGTTATTTATCAGTTGGCATTGGCAAGTTTTGACCCCCATCAGAGGAACTCGCAGGAGCAGAGCAGATGGAGCCCAGTGTTACCTGCTGGAAGCTTTGAAACAAATCTCTGCTCTTTCTCCTCCACCCTCAAAAAGGAGATTTGCCAGGCAGAATGGCTCCTCACAGCTGTCCCAAGTTACTCACCTCTGCCATTTTACACAAAAGAAGTGCATCCTCCCAGACTGTGTGTCATCACATCACAAGAGGGTGGTTGCAGCAGTCATATCCTGGGACGAGTCAAGTCCTGTCAGCTCATCAAAACCCAAATCTAATGGTTATAATGATCATACCATTAATATTTTGAATGTGATGCCATTAGAGTTAAAGATCTTGCAAGGGCACAGGAGAACAAAGGTGCCTCCTGTCAGCATCTTCTGACACGGTGCAGAGGCAAACCTGCATCCTTGGTTTACATGAGTTGAGGCAGCCATCATTTATTCTGCACAAAATCTTTTTCCCTCACCTCTGCAGTGCAGTGGAGATTGCAGCTGGGTCACACATTCATGAACTGGATGGGGTGAGGGCACAAGGGAAACATGGCTTGTGTGGAAACCATTTAATGGGGAATCAGTAAAGGAAATGCTCCCTTGTCCCCCATCTTCCTGTCCCTTACACACCCTCAGGGAGTTGTTCTGTACAATATCTCCATGGAGGTACTTGGGCTGGAGCTCCCTAAAGGTTTGGGCAGGGCTCATGGGGCTGGTATGAGGTGTCTGATGAGCAAATTCTAGAACTAAGGGCATAAAAGCTTATTTGTAAAAATGGGTTAATAAGGGGTACTGTGGTACCCAACTAATGGGCAGAGCCCAGGCTCCACTGCATAAGCCCCCCACAGTGCTGGGATTCATTTTAATCAGCACTTAGACAGGAAGAGAAAATATTCCCCATCTTTTTTTCTTAAAGATTAAATCATTCATTCAACCAACACCCTAATGAGGCGCCAACAGACGTGTAATGAATAAATATTTTAAAAGTAGTTAACTTAAACATTAAAAAACACTCCCATCTCTGTTCTGTAGGTAGTGTTTGGGGAACTAGGCTGGAGTGGGAGTGGGGAGAAGATGGAACAGCCCCTTTCCAGAAGAGCAAGGGAGACTGCAGATTAAACCAATTCTTGAGCTGGTTTCTAATGAGCTTGCTGCAGCTTTTCCAGGTGAATCAAAAAAATGAAAATCCTTGGGCAAAACAAGTATTTCCATTCAAATCCAGTTGTCTTCCTATTCCTTAATCTTCCCCCAAAATCCTTATTGCTGACCCAGATGCTCAGCCCAGTCTCAGTTATGAGGATGCTGGGAATGAGGGGTCACACCTATTTCCAGGTGAGACTGTTGTCGGGAGGCTGTTGGAACCATCACTTTACTGGAGCCCAGGGAGCCCTCACCAAGGCTGGCTTTGTCCTACATCCCTCCAAGAGATCCTTCACTTGTGGTCCTTCTCACAAGCACCATGATTTCTCCCTTCTTTCTTCCTCTGCAAAGGAAGAGAATTTAAAGATTAAATCCTGCTGAGAAATTAAAAATTCATAGGTCCCTTGAGACACAAAGTACAGCTAAACCCAACTGCACGAGCACGGAAACAGCTTTTCTACATGTTGGGGGAAGTTTGGCAGGTAGGAAAATATTTCTCAGCTGAACACTCTCCCTCTGGTTTGGATTAATAGCTTGGGTCCAACTTCACTACTCCCATAACAAATAAATCTTAAACCATAACTAGCCCAAGAGAAGAAGTATCTGCTGGATGTCTTTTCAATGCTGTAATTTTTCCTCTGTAAAGCATTCCTCTTTTAAAAGCCCTCTGGCTCTTCACAGCTTATTTTCCTTGGATTTTATAGAGATGTCGGTACGGAACACATGCAGACAGTAACTAAGTTTCCAGGTAGCAACATACATAAGAAACACGTGACAAAAAGTACAAGGCAAGGTGTTCCCAGCAAAACAATGCTTGTGAATTATTCATAAGGAGACCCAGACTTTTTTATTTTTTTTACATATTCAGCTATTAGTAAAAATTATTTGACACTCTGCAAGACTCCACCACCAGTGTCCACAGCTCCTCTGCAACCATCCCTGTCACAGGCTTCTCCTGCCCAAGGGGATGGAGATTTGAGTGGTTTTTTCCCATGGTTTTGGAATCTTCTCCATCTCCAGAGAGGATCCTATGCTGAGATTAGGTTGCAATTGTGTTGGAGCACTGAGGGAAGTTATTAAACAAGAACTCAATGTATCATTTGTACTTCTCTTAAACTAATAAACAATAGATGTTCCCTTCAAAGGTAAAGGAAACAGCTAATCAAACCCACAAAGCTCTTTCAACCCCAATAAAATCCCAGCCAGATGCCAAATAAACCCTTAAACCCAAGCATTGAACTCAATGTTCAAACATCAGCCCCCAAACACGGGAGGAGTATGTCCATCTCCTCAATGTGCCTGGGAACAGCCAGTTTGGAGGGCTTAATCTTTCTCTTTTGCCATCAGGTAGAACAAAACGTTTCACCTAAAACCTGGTAGTCATAAATCAGGTCTTTGAATGCCTGCAGAGAAATCCTCGAGCAGTTCTCAGCTCCAGGTGTGCAATGAGTTTGGACAGACTTTTATCTCCATCTTAGCAAAACACAGCAAAATATGTTCCACTCCACAAGTTTTTTTACAGTCCCCTGAAATGAAACCCTTAATCATGTGTCTTTCTTTATTCATTGCACTGTCTCTGAAGATGGGAGGAAAGAAAGTAAATGTGGAGAATAAAGAAGAATGTAAGTGGCTGCACTGAGATAACCCTCTTGCATGGCAGAGGTCTTCTCTCTGGGTAGAGACCTTGAAACATCTCAAGGAGGAAACAACTCTGATAAATGATGGGGAGCAAGGCCAGCACACCCACAGGTTCTCCACGGTCCTTTGACTTGGCCAGGAAACAGTGCAAGAGGACAGGGAAGCTGCCACCAAATGCAGAAGCTTTAATCCCACTTTTGCAAAGAGTCCAAGAGCAAACTTCTGAGGTGGGAGGTGATGCACCAGTCCCATCCAGACCTGGCAGAGTCTGGCCTTGCACCATTGGTGCAAGCCCACTTGGTCCTTTCGCTGGCTTGCTGCAACTCTGCTGGCACCAGGGGAGTGGCTGATGAGAGCTGGCAGGAGCCTGGGCACATGTTTGAAAGCCAGAGAGAAACAGGAAAGATGTGGCATTAATTATGATGGCTTGGGACCAGCTGGAACTGTCAAACTGAGTTAACTGAGGAGAAAATGGCCCACAGCTCGGGGACAAGGCGACCTGGGGAGCTTGGCAGGAGACACCAGATGAAAACCACCACCATGTGCCAACCCACTGCTCTTTCCTAGCCTCAGCCCTGGAGCATCACCCTGGTGTCACCACAGATGCAGCTTGGATAATGGGAACACACAGTGAGCCCACTGTCAGCAGCATTTTCTTTTGAAGCCCTGCCATCACATGTGGGATCCCAGTCTGGCAGAGTTTAAGCTGCCTTCTTAGCTAAACTGGGAAATTATTTACCTCGAGCCACACCTCCAAGTGAACAATGGCAACTTGGTCTTGGGGATGCCTGGTCTCAAGCAAATAAATCAAGCTCAGTGAAGCCATCCAGAACCTCATCACTTGGGGGGCTGTAGGACCATGGCTTCCAGTAGGCAGGATGTTGAGAGAAGTGCTGTACATCGAGGTCTGAAATATCTGGAGCTCTTGGCAGCTGGAGAGCTGGGCTAGGGTAGCAGCAGGTGCACATCAGGTGGGCACAGATGTACCAGTGTGGTTATCTAAATGCTTTAAATGGAAATGGACAAAAACGATTAAAATATATTGCACTGATGTTATGCTTCTTGTCGCCTCTGCTTCAAGCTGTAGATTTGCAATTAGTTTGCATTTATGGATAGTTTACATTTTTAAAGTGTTTCAAAGCACTTCAGCCTAAAAACATGCATTTCCAGTCTGTTTAGATTTCGTGGAGGAACAGGTTCCCCTGTGAGCCAGGCAGCTTCAGAAGAGTTAAACAACAAATGGATCCCTTTTACAGTCACTGTCAGATTCCCCCTCCTGCTGTGTATCCACGCAAATGTAGGTAGGCTCCCAAGGCAGTGCAGGTGGCTGGAGCCCCCCACCACGGCGGAGCCCCAGCAAAGGTGGCTCTGCCTGCACACGTGTTCTGTGGAGCTCCACATTGCCTCTTTCCCAGTAAGCAATGATATTCAAGGGCCTGATTTTTGTTTATTCCACTGCAACCCGTGTGGTTGTTTACGTGAAGGCAAAGGGTATGAAAAAAGCTATCAGACCAGAACAGGGATAAAAAGGGAAAACCTCCATGCAGCTACAGCTGGATGTACTGACTGTGCCTGGCTGTGTCCAGGCATGTTTGCTTGCTCCTGAAGCTGTTGATCACCTAATGGTGATCTGATTTTCCTACAGATTATGTGGGATTGGTTATAAGATACTCTTTAATTCCACCAGAGGGTTTCCAGGTAAATGGTTTGTCTGGCCTGGAGCAGCACAAACCGTGGTTCACTACTGCTCCACATGGGTCATTTTGTGGGTCTCTTTTTCCTCTGAAATGTTACTGCTTTGAAACAGAGCTGAGAAAGCAGAGCTAAAATCCTTGCCTAGAACTGTGCCGCTTTACTTGTGTGTGGTGCTTACTAGGTGGCCCTCACCTGAGCTACTGGTGAGGATGCATCAAACTGGCCACCAATAAGCTCTTGCTTTTTATGGGATAAGGATTAACTCAGCAGGAGCAGAGTAAGAGCAGTGGTGCTCACCTTGGCAAACACCACATAGGCAGCTGTGTCCATCACAGCCTGGGGTTACATACCTGCCACCGTTCCCTACACAACTGCTGTGATAAGTGTACTCTGTTGGTCAGAGATTTCCCAAACCTGGGATGTAAGAAGTATGGGGTTTTTTTCTGAGGAGAACACTCAAATTAGGTACTTGCTCAGAAAGGTGATGACCCATGGAAGGGAAACATGCAATGTAGAGAATGAAGCTAATTGCTCTTTGGTAATTTCCTTCCTGCCTACCAGCTTTGCAGCACAGTTTTGGGAGGAAAAGGCTGCCTTGAGACTTCCACTGAAAGTTCTGCAGACAGACACCATCAGGTCAGCCCCACCAATTTCCCATCTCTTCCTCTAGCCTGGGAAAAGGAAAATGGTATAAATAAACCACTGTCTAATCAGAACCCCTGCTCTAGACCCTAATCAATTGTTGAAAATTGTTTCAAAACCAGTTTTGAGTGGAAAGATAGCTCTGAAATTTAGATATTCCATCAGAAATTCTCCCCAATAGAGCTTGGTTCTTTTGTTTTGCTTGGGTTGTTTTTATTTGTTTGGGTTTTTTGCAGAGGAAGGACAAGTTGTCAGAGAAACGAAATGTTTCTCACAGAAGCAGTTGGGACATAAGACTGTGGTGTTTGACCCTTTGGAACTGCAGCAGAAATGTCTCTTTGTCCCCTTTCTCCAAGGACACAGCATCTTCCAGACATCAGCATTAACCAGAGGATGTCCTAGAGTCACCTCCTGCCCAAAATTTAACAAGTGAGAAGTGGGAAAGAGCAAGAACCCAAAGCTTCTGAAACCCTCCCTCCCAGACAACTGAATCCCATTCTTGCCCCTAAGCAAAAGGCATATCAAATAGCTTCTCTGAAGCACCATCACCATCCTGAGGAAGGAATTTGGAGGAAGAAGAAAGGAAAGTGATTTTTCACCGCTGTCTGGATCTGAAACTGAAAGGTATTCATGTGTGGAGGAAAGCACCTTTTTCTGTCAGAAGGAAATAGATGAAAAAAAATTTATGAAATATGGAGGGCAGCACTCATCTTCCATCGTCCTGCAGAAGCACTGCTGCCAGGGGCTTCCTGGCCACAGCTGGAGACACAGATGTCTTCTCATGGAGCTCTCCCCCTCCCTCCTCTGCCTGAAGTCCAGCTCAAATGTTTCATCTTCTAATGGCAAAACAGAAGATGGAATCTAGAGAAGAGCAAACAAAAAGGACAAACTAATAGAGAATGATATAAATCTGTGAAACAGAGGAGCAGGATTGGGATGAGGATTTGTACAGCACGGGTGAGATCACCCCAAAGCAGGAGATCCATTGGAGCCCACACAGCAGCTGCTGCCTCAGTACCTATTCACGGATAGCAACAGGGACCTGGCAGGTTTTTGCCAGGCAGCCTGAAGAAGCAGGAGGAATTGACTCATCACAGAAACATCACACTGCTAGGAACATCCAGAGGATAACACTGCTGGAAACCCACAGCGGGAAAAACAACACCGCTGCTGGGGATGGAATGCCTGCAGACTGTCCCACTTCCATCCACCTTAGCCACACGCTGCCTGCCTATTGCTAGAGGCCAGGACAATATTAAAGCAAGAAGAGACAAAGGAGCAGGGAGTCTCTAGGGCACGGAACAGAGATGTTACCCTGAGTGGATCTGTCGGTGGGTGCTACATTATGCATACAGGGACACGGCTAACCCAGAGGGTAAATCGGGCAATTGGAGCGAGCTCTTTGAATACACACCCAACAAAGGGAAACTCAATTAAATTTTAAAGGCAACACATTTGAAAACGGCAGGACTAAGCGCCACTTAAAGGTGGCGATTGCTGCCAAGTTATTTCGAGCAAACAGGAGGCTATTCCGTGCATCTGTTTGAACGTGCCAACAATTAATTTAGTAATCAGCATGTTCTGAAGGGATGACTTGAGAGGGTGACAAGCAGGGCTAGGCCCTCGATCAGTGTTAATTCACCATGGCTCTCTGTGTTGCAGCCAGCCCCATGCTAGCAGAGGGTTTGGCTGAAAGCCTCTCAGGAGGGATGTGCTGGGGGAGGTGACTTCGCTTACATAAGGACGGTGATGTGCCTCACACACGTGCAGATGGTGATGCTTCTCATGCCACCCACAGCACAGATGGACTGTCAGTCATCACATTGAAAGCCATTCCAAGAGTGTGCCTACCCCAAGTCCAGCAGGGAAAAATTAAGTGCTCTTTTATCCACTAAACATATCCTGCCTTACACCAGCATAGACACCAGACGCAAAAATATTATAGAAATAAGTCTGTTATTTATACAGCTTAGCAGAAGAGATCCAGCAAGAAAGATGCTGAAGTCACCATTCTGTTCAATGCAAATTAAATGATGGTGTGCTTATAGAGCTCCTTTCACCCGGAGAACAACAACCTCCTTGCTGTGGACTTGGACCAACACCTGTCCTGAGGAGGCTAAAGGCTTGTATCAGGGCCCTTGCCAGCCCACCCGCAGTAAATGTGCCTCTGCCTCGGAGCCATCTACACCAACAGCCTACAGGATGTTGAAATTAATAATATCCTAAGTGTCTTCACTTAATTTGGGTCCTGTGAGGTGTTGGTGTCTTGGGACAAGGGACATCCATAGATCCCAGAGTGCTGGACATGCAAAGTTCTAAGAGATGGAGGCAAAAAAGTGGCTTGAAATGGAAGAAAGAATAAAAATTTAAAAAATCAATAGACAGCTTTAACAAATAATCCTGTCATACATTTACCTTGAGTAATGTATTTAGCTCTTAGAGATTGAGGTGATAAAGCCAAAAAGGGTACTTTGCAAAGTCCCAAGTTACTGCTCTTAAGAGCTGTAATTTCCTTAAGAAAAGGATCTGTCAAAAAAAAAAAAAATCATGAGAGGGGAGAGGAAGGAGACAGAAACAGAACTCTGCAGACCCAGGTATTTTGATTAACTATCTCCAGTCACCTTCTGGAGCTATAAAACCCACCCTGGTGACCAACTTGGGCTGCAACTAGTCCATCACTCCCCGCCCTTACTACCCATGGAGGTATTAGCATCAACCTGGAGCTCCTGCTCCAACACCTCCATTCAGCTGCTCTTCATCCTCATACATGTCACTAAGAGCCCTCCCACAGCTGCTGGCTGGTCCTTGCACTTGGGCTGTTTAGGAAATATGAAATTGCAGCCAGAGGAAATCCTCCTGGATGATCCATCTCTGCAAACACGGACAAGCCCAGCAGCAGTGAGTTCAAGACCAACACCCTGCACTGCCCCCAAAGGGTTCTGGATTTAATCCCAGCTACTTCTCTTCTTCCAGGACAGCGTGGTCAGACAGCACCAGAGAGCATAATGTATTCCCTTTGGGCACAGAAACAAATGATGCAGTGGTAGGAGGTCCAAGTTTCTTGCACAAAGCAACTTGTCAAAAAGAGTTCCACAGGCTCACCCAATGAAAAAGCTCTCCTGGAAATAGACTAATCCAGGTCCAGTTCCTGCCTTCCTGTACACGTGAGAGATGCAGCCTCAGCCACTGTGCACGGAGAGTCTGCATTCACTATAGGACAGAACTTTAAATGATGCCAGGCAAACATTCCTTCTGATCCATCAAGAAGTGGCACTGACAGAGAGAAGCAAGGGAAACAAAGAGCCCATGGGACAGGAGAGGTCTGGGGCTGAGAAATGGAATAGGCCTGCAAAGCACTGATGGCAAAGTTATTAAAAGAAAGAAAATTTACTATGGAAAGATGCCAGCACTCCAGAGCAGTTCTTGAGGTAGTATAAATCAGCAGAACATTACTGTGCCCAATTTATGACAGCTACAGGCTGCACCAGGGGCTCTCACTGCTGTGGGCTCTGGCAGAGGAGAAATTCAGGTATAGCAGCGAGGTGCCAGCACAGACACTTTTACACTGGGCAGTTGTTGGAGGCAAATGGCAACATCACCAGCACAACTTCAGTGTTCAGCTATCTCAGAATTTGAAAAGGAAAAAGCCCTTTTAAAAATTTTTTTCCACCTCATAAAGTACTCATAGCACTGATGAGGAAGACAGAACCTGAATGCACATTTTTGGAAAGCACATTTGATTATCTTCTGGAAAAAACGAGTCTCTCTCTGAACACCAGAGACTGTTTCATGCCAGAGTTAAGAGCACAGAAACCCACATATATGATACTTCATTCCTCTGTAGCCAATTTTTTTGATTAGTCATTAGGATAGGAGAAGAAAATAGTTAATATGCTGTAACCAATCTGCAAATGTTATAAAATCTGCAATCATATGGAACTAATTTTAAGCGAAATGGGATGATTTACAAATTACAGGCAAAGAATTCTACAAAAGGCATGGAGAAAAGCAGGGAGGAAGGCAACAAGCAGATCAATATCCTGCTGAGGATGAACAATGGTTAGGAGAACACAGGCAGTTCATACACCCAAAGAAAATTATTTTTGAGAACTGATACAAAATGAATGCTGACTAAATTTCAAATGTCTGAAGACTCACTCACTACCAAACAGGATACCAGCAATAGCACTTTTGCAACAGCCAGTAGGATGGCCACTGGCCACAGGGCTACCTTCAGCTTGAAGGGATACGAGGATGCAGGACTGCTGCAAAACCCTTCTGTGAGTGGGAGCTCATTGGCCAGCAAGTTCCTGGGGAGCCACAGGCCCTCAAGGCTTCCCTGAAGAGCTTGCTTTCACTGTGACCTTTTAGGAAGCTTTTCTCATCTCAGCTGCAACATATATGGCATAGAATGTGCAGCAGCCACATGGAGACTTTGAGGCACAGCTCGAATACTCACTTCAGCAAGAAAACCATTTTGTTCTAAGAAAACAACAATGGGAATGTTCCTGTGCCTCTTAAAATATCAAGTAAAAACCCATTAGTTGGCAAGGTTACAATTGCAAAGCAAATGCGGACTTTGGGACTCATGTTCTGTTTCTTCCCCTCCTTTAAATCATAAATAAGTTTGAAAACAAAGCAAGACATAATGAAAATGAATATACAGAAGTAGCACTTGCCTGAAGGTCCAATGTTGTGCTGTGGTGTTTTGCTCATTTTTCAATCCTTCTGTTTCTTGTCCTAATTTGTACAGCCATTTGTACTCCCCCTCTCCTTAGAACCCATATTTATAATCCTGCCTTGAGATACTCATCTATCAGCCCAGAAAGCAAGACACTTATCCTACTCTTCAAACGACCATCCAGACCTTGGGAGGAAATTGTGGACTGGGAGGAGAGGAAAAGAAAGCATTTATCCTTTTGCTTCAACACTGGTTATAAACTATAGAGGATGCTAGTATCTACCAGGGAAACCTCTCTCACTCCTGCCCCTTTCCTTCTCCCCTCCTCAAGAGCTGCTCTTATGACTCAGAGCCATTTTCCTGCCTGACTCTGCTTCCTTCCACTAGCATCCAGGAACACCTGTGCACAGAAAGCTTCCCTCTGCCACCACCTGCCTATTCCCTAGCAAAACATGTACCTATTAGTAGCTATTATCAACAGATTATTGTGATCAAACATCAAAAAAAAGAAGGATTTTCTTGAGCAGATTGCTGTAAATGCAATCTCTTCCCCATCAGCTCTCCCAAATCACCCCCACTCCTTTCTCACACACCTGTACATAACTCACAAAATGAAAACTCCTAAAACATGGTAAATTATTTTATCTACTCCATCCCTTCTACCTCTTATCTGTTACTGCAACCTTTTGCAATAGGGGTGCAGTAAAATCAGATTTTAGACATGAAGCCGTAGTCTGTAGTCATTCTCTTCAGTCAAAATATAAAGATAAGAAGCTACAGATACACATTTTATCACAGCAATGGACAAATCTATCACAGTAATGCTTTTGACAAATAATAAAATGCAAAAATGTATTGAGGAGATTTACAGCATTTTAATGAAGGCTCTCGTACAAAATCTTGAACTCAAAGTTACAGTCAAGAGTTACTGAAAAATATAACTTACAGTGAAAAAGCTGATGAGAATTGCCCACTTAGCCATGGAATTAACTGCGCTTTAACGCTGTGCTTAAATAGTCACCACACAATAGGAACAAATTTAAATCACGACCAAGGTACACACAATTCACTTCCATTCTGTTTTCAATTACATGTATTCAGCAAGTAATTTAACCTCTGGAAGTCACGCTGAAGAACCCAAAGGTTTCTCCTTCTTTTTTTTTTTTTTTTTTTTTTTTTTTCCCCAAACACTCACTGGAAATAAATACAATTGAAAGGATACATATGGAGTGCAATAAAATGGACACTTAGGCACTGGTACAGTCTAGTCCTCTTCAGCCCTCTACAAACTACAAGACGAGAAGTTTTAAACCACAGATGGAGTGGAGAGCAGGTTAGAGCTGTACAGGTAGTGCAGCAGGTTATGTACTACACAAGAGCACATCTGCAAAAGGTCCCAGGAGATTTTTGTTGAAGATGCAGCGTATCCACACCAGGTATATTGTGAAGGGCTTAATGTTTTCTGAGAAGGTGTGATTCTGATGGGACAGTATATAAGGCATGTAAGTGTTTTCCCCTTGCTCTTGTATCCACACTTCGTATTTCACTTCTCTGACCTTGAGATACCTCAGATTCCAGGGGATCTGCCAGGACACAGCAAGTTTAGCTTCACTTGTGCCCTGGACAGAGGCCTGACACTTGGCATCCCTCACTTTGCCAGGGTAGAGGCTACCAGACCACTTCTGCTTCTTGGGTCCGGGCTTAGACTTCACAGTCTGCCTAATCACGTGTATGAGAGACGGGATGTTCACCTTTGTGTCCTGGTAGGCACGGAACAGCCACTCAGGGTTGCGGCAGCAGAGGTGCCGTGGCACCTCCGTGCTCTTAATGATGCGCTCCTGCTCAGCTTTGTCCAGATGAGCAATCCCGCCCTGATCCCAAGGTCTGTCCGGGTAGGTTACGGTGTCTTCCCTGTCGGTGTTCTGCCAGGCAATGTACTGCAGGTCCATGCCAGGAAGGGTTGCCAGGGTTTTGTAAGGGGTGTAGTGCTCAGGGTTGATAGCATATGGGAAGAGCTCCACCACGGTGGCCCCTCTTGGCAGGAAGAGCGACATGACTAATTGGGCTCCGTGCATGCTGACCAGCATGGACGCATTGCTGATCAACCGGACGATGTCAGAAAAGGAATGCTCCTCCAGAGAGACGGAAATGGTTTTCATCTGAAACTCCTGAGCAAGAGCCAGGATTAGTTCTGCCTCATTTAGGATAAGTCTGTTGATTGTCCGACTGAACACTACGATGTACTCCTCACTGGAGCTTTCCTCCAAGCTGATGTTCAGTTTCTGCATCATGAATTTGGTGAACTGCCTGATCTCATTACCAGAAACCAAGATGTTAGCCTTTGGCCCTTGTGGCTGGACAAATCCGTACTGGTACCAGGTGGTGATTTTGGATAGTCCCACATAGGATTTGGTAAAGCAGAGGAGCCTGCCCAGGGTTTTAAGCTCCTCCCTGAGGAGCGGCTGCTTGTTACTCAGTAACTTGTAGAGGTCAAAGTGAACACCTTCACTCCACCCTTCCATGAAGAAGAGTCGTGCCTCCAGATCTAAGTCGGAGAACTGCTGCATGGTGTAATAGATGGGGAGGAGGTCGTCATGAAAGACATGCATCAGGTTGTCTGGGTTGAACCTGTTGGCAATCAGCGCCACATCAGGCACGAAGACCGGCTTTGGCATAAATTTCAGCGCAGCAGCTGGCAGCTCCACAAAGTTGAAGTACTGAGTGTTGTGATCTTCCACAGAGGAGAGGTCGAGCAGAGCCGGCTGGAACCTCCGGGAGCCCAGGTTGGGCAGCATGACGGAGGAGTTGCTGTGGAAGTAGACAAACTCCTCAGCCTCGGTGGAGTAGCAGAGGGACTCAAAGCGGCAGATGCGGTCGGTGTGCATCCTGCCAGTGCACACCATCCTGGTACCATTCTCCACCAGGGCCTGCAGAGCTGCATGGTAGTCAATCTGAGCCTCAGAAAGTTCCTGAGCCTGGCGCATGAGGACCAGCTCCTCCTCCACTGTGGCGGCATGATCGCGCAGTTTGATGTATTTCCACAGCACGGCAGCAAGGATGGACACGAGCAGGGCATTGAACACAGCTGCTATGTTCATTCTGTAGTTAGATCCTAGCAGGATGACAGGTGGGGAATGCAATGGAGAGGGAACACATCATTAACACTCTTTGACATGGTGAGGGCAAAGACCTGTGGAAAATAAAACAAGAGAGGAACCATTTAAACATCAGGTTTACAGCTCCACCATAAATCATATTTTATGGACTATTCAAGAGAGTTTAGGCTCCTTTCGGTAATTTTTTCCCCTTCCAGGGAATGAGGGGAAAGAAGAAAAAAGTGCCCAAGCTCTCCCCAAAACTGTAAAAAATATAAAGCAAACAGAACTGAGACCTGCTCTATAGGAAGGCTCCTCTCTCATTTTCATTTCTATGCTTTTGAAGAAGAAAACAGAAAAGAGTTTAAGGATGAGCTCTATGAAGATCTGTTAGAAAGAAATGTATCTTCTCTGCGACTCTGGATCACTCTGCCTTTTGCAGACCACTCCCACAGTGAGAGGAAATAGAGCGCTGCAGTCACTGGGCCACCTGCAGAGGACTCGGAGACCAAGCTCCTCCTCCTGCTCTGCATGGCTGAGAGCGCTCAGCCGTGCCCTCACCTCCACTGTGCAGGCAGCAATAGCTCGAGAAGTATGGCCAGGACAGATTTTGCTACACTCCAGTGTGCAATGTGAACTAGTGAGCATCACATTCAATTTCATTTTATCCAGGGGTGGAGGAAGGACCTGCAGGTCTGTGGACTGCCCTGAGGGAGGATCCTGAGTCACTAGGGTGTTGCTCTGGCTGCAATCCAGGATCAAAGGCTAGGAACCACCATCGTCTTCCAAAAGAAATACTGGCATGGGAGAGAGGGGAGCTCTGCTCTTTATGAGAGGAACTGATGTGTCATTAAAGCAATCAAACCTTCATTTAGTGAGAGTCTGGCTCGCACAGCACAGCCAGCCCTTATACAAATGATAAGCTAATGCATTTGAAGGGTTTCACTGTTGGCATTTTCCCATCCCAACCTGAGTACCTTTTCTGTGCTGCTCCAAAGCCTCCCTGATTCTTTTTCTGTTAGGGCCTGCGACTGTTTTCCTTCTATGCAGACACACTACTAGCTTATATCAGAGTATTGATTGTAACTTCAACTGTGAACTTCAATTGAGGTATTGATTCAGCTACAGAATTTATGGGCTTCAATTTTCATTTATGCATCAAGATTCACTGCTAGTCAGGCTGTAAATAATTGCACCTGTGACTCATAGGGAACTTTAGGAAGGGAAATTTGTGATTAGTATTTACTCCACTAGATTGTTTCTAGCTGCCATTTTTAAAGGTAGCAATTTTAAATTTTCTTTGGTGCAAGTTTGCTGTGGGGCAGAAAAAAAGCAATGTCTTCAAGCACATGTTCTGACATCCCAAGCAGCCTTCAGCATTTTAACCAAGAGACACTTCTTCCATGGCAATGTGGAGGAAGTTAGCCAGGCATACTTGGGACCAAAGCAAACACCTCTACTGCCAAAGGAATTCCTTTGAAATGAGCTAGTGCAACTTAAAAGCTTGATCCCGCAACTTAGAATTGAATGGAGAATCATTCATAGAACTCAATGTAGTCAGAAGGGATTCCTACACCCCATGAGATCCCAACAGCCTAGGGGATCTGTCTTAGGAAGAATTGAAGGTACGTGGGAGTCTGAATAATGCCAAAGAAACGAGTGCTAGCTGTAAGCCACACAAACTCAAGAGGTGAGCTCTGGGGATCTGAGCAGCAAATTCATTTCAATTTCTAGCTACTCAAATCAAACAGAAATGAAGTCCACCTCCTCTGGCAAGTGGTCTGAAAAACTGCTTCATTTAGAAACTCCATAAAAGCAAAGCAAGCAAATTAAAAATGTGTTGTTTTGATTTCAGCCATGGAAAAAAATGAAAGAGATCTGACGTGGTCATCTGATTATCAGGGCAGGATCAACTCTTCACAAACCATGCCCCAAAGATGCTTCTCTATCTCATTCTTAGTACTCATTCATCTCTTCAGCCAGTCCCTATCAAGAGAGGCATGAAGGACGGTGATACATTCTTTTCTAACACTTAGCCTTTGTTTCCATCACAGCAATTTTAACTGGGTCTAGCCCCAGGTGCCACAGATATCCTGCACAGAAAAATGATGGCTGTCACATCACATCTCAATCTGTTCTCTTCTGTCAACGGGGGATGATTGCTGCTCCTCATAGCTATGCAGCTCTCCATGGACAGCCTGGAATGGAAACCCACTGAGGACAGCAGTACATCACTCAGGTTCTGCTAATGCAATCAAACCAGTTTTCAAGAACAGAAATTTTTGATGGGGACAGATCCTGAATTATTTTATTGGTACTGACTTTGAAAGCTTTATTTTACTTCTTCACTGTCTTTGAAAAATGTCTAATGATATCATCCAATTTAGTACATAACCTCTCCACCACAAATCATACTACACACCTTGTGAGCACAGCTTTAAGTGCCTTCAACAGCATCAGCAAGGAAAGGATTAAGCCCCAGCAGCTATGTGCAAAGCCTGATAATCAGTACATGGAGGAGATCTTTAACAAGCAAGTCCTCTGCTGCAAGTACACACTTCAAGGAAGGGCAGTCCGCAGGCATTGTGAAAGTTCACTTCTGTGGGTCAGAAGAACAAAGCACCTACAAGTTCAATGGAGGCAATGCAAGTTGCAACAACTTGGCAGAGGAGGGAAAACCACATGGCTTCTTTATTATTCCATTATGGCAAGGTGAGTGTGTATGTGTGGGTGTTTCAAAGGCCTAAGAAGCCCACAATCCATAAAAACACCACTGATACCGCCTGCATTTCAGGGGCATTTTAGTGGTGGAGAACTCTGCCGACCATTACAAACCTCTCAAGCCAACCAGGCCTCCTTGAAAACAGCCTGTTCAAATGTTTCACCCCTGTTCTCTCCCCTCCAGCCACAAGGGAAGGGCATAAGAGGCACTTCAGAGATGCAGCCTGATGGATGCAGCCAATGTTCAGCGGTTGGCAATTCTCATTCCAGACTCTGCCACAGCCATACCTGCTAAATGGCTAGGAATGAACAACTCAGCTTTTTAGTCAAAATCACCTACAAGGCCCTTTTCTACCTCTTCCCTCATTGCAGCTCTTTCACTTCCCTGCACTTAGCTGAAGTGAGTGTATGTGCTTTAGCCAACCAGGAATATATGTTAAATGTTAGCAATGCTAAAGTAATCCATCTTAATTTCTGTTCCTCATTGCCTAAATCCGGGCTCATGTTGCTTGGGAGAAAGCTGTTTTTGATGGAAGTGAACAACGGGATGTGGACAGGAAGGGGTGTTGCAGGCAGAAATGAAAGGAGAATTTCACAGGTACTCAAAGAACTGTCTTAATTCTTTGCCTGTTCTCCCACATTTTATCATCCACCTTTTTTTCAATCTGACACTTTCAGTGAAAACAGACCTTCAGGAACTATAATTTTTGGTCCCTCAGGGAATGATATAACATAAATAGTAACAAACAATCCCACTGTTTGCTTTTACATACCCAAGAGAAGCTGCACCGAGGGAGTAAAGGCAAACACTCTCCATGTCCCCTGGTTCCTCAGTCCCCCCAGCCAAGATCAGTCATAAAGTGCTGTCAGCAGCAGTAGACCCAGGATAAGAAGCGTTCCCAGGAGGCAGAGGGTAACATTCAGGTGAAAGCATTTAGTTTTTCACCTGAAGAGAGCTGCTTCACAGTAAAAGAAACTCATTACTAAATCTCCCTCATGAAATGGGTCTAGAGCTGCCACTCCCACACTGTCATCAGAGAACATCCTAAGAACTGAAAGGCACTTGCAGAAGTGGCAGGCCAGACACGCTGCTACTTTTCTTAAGAGCAGAGTGTTCTGTGCTGCTTCTTTCTACATAGAGGGCAGCCTCTAGGCCAGTCACCCCCTGAGCTGCCACAGACTCCCTCCTCCCCATCCCTACCATGTTCATCCACCCTCTTGCTTCCCAGTGACACTGGGATAACCAGGGCTCTGCTCCACATGAGTAATATGCCCCAGTTACCAAGGAAATCGATTGGACTGACATTTTTTCACTCTAAAGCACCATCCTTCAGCACCAGGAGACACGACAACTGACAGACCAGAGCCAAGCCAGAAGAGATGTGCATGTAAAAGCTGCAGAGAGCTTCTCACTCCCAAGCTGGCAGAGGGCAACGATGTCCCATGGGAGGGGATGGGATGTGCCCTTGAGGACTCCTGAGAGGAGAGGGCTGCAGGGGAGCAGCAGGTGTGAGAGAGGGAGGTAGAAAAGGCAGATTTCCCTGGGTGATGCTGACAGGGTAAGGGGCAGCAGACTTAGATCCAGACACAGGGAGTTCAACAAAAACACCAGTGTGGAGGCAGCTCAAGACTGTGCAGAGGAATTAAGAGCATATCCTGAGGCTTCCAGCTCAGCCACAATGGATGCCGCTCCAGCAGCTAAGAGCCTGTGGGAGGCACTCTATATTTGGTCAGCTCATCTTTACTCTTTTTCCAAGAGTTCACAGGCATAAAGAGCTTACCCCATTTTCTTCCTCCACCCCCACTCACTCAGCAAAAGCATCACAGTTACATTCTCACAGCCCAGCTAATTCTCCTCTAACTAGCACTGGTTGCTGGTGAGCAGGTAAAGTCTTCAAGAACATTCATTTGGTGTATTCAGCAGGCACTTCTGGCAGAGCTCTCCAGCGTCTTGCTGTTCCATAACATTCTCATGCAAGTTTGGACACAGTAACACCTTCTGCCTGTTAGCTACAGGTTATCTGATGTATTAAACATCCTCAGGAAGTGGTAAGGACACAGGAAGCATAGATGGAGACACTGGTCTCCATCTCCTGTTAACATGCCTAGGACATCAGAGTGGGTGGGATGAGAGAGGCATTTCCACTAATAGGCAGTTGGCATAAAGAACTGTTTGGATTCATTTAGGAGACGAGTTCTGTTGTTCTTTTTTTAATTGTGAAGCTACAGTAGGATGAATCACAAGCTATTAATATGATGGACAATGTTCCAAATCCCCTTTCCATTTTAAAAACTGCAATATAGGTAAGAAATAGGGAGAAAAGCTACAAAATCCACATTAAAAAAATCCCAACTACAAAAAAGACACACTACTAAGACTGCCAAAGGGAAAAACCCAAGAGCTTGATTAGGGAGAACAATGGTGAACAGGGTGACCAGCATGCCTAAAGAAGGGTCACCTATTCCTGCAGGTATTAACAAAATGAGAAGTGCTGGTTTTGCTTATTTAGGCCTTGATGAACTTCGTTACCAACTGCCCAAACATTTTCCAGGCCAATGTTCAGCTTCCCATAGCTATAGCAGGCTTTAAAAAGCCTCATAAAATGGAAAACCAAAAAGCATGAAGGAGACACATTTCCAGAGAGCATCACCACTCTGTGCACAGAGGGAAATGTCTCTTCATGGAAGCCAACTTGGCTTTGGCCCAGCTGGTCAGCTCCTGTGCACAGCCTGCCCGTGGTGGCAGGGTGTCCATACAGAACCATCTCCACAGTTCCCAGAAATGCAACCCAACTGGAAATGGACTGGGGCTGCCCTTGCTACAGGACAGCGAAGGAGTTAGGGCAGAGCTGCACTGGCAGGAAATGGGCTTCCTGTTCTGCTAATACAGTGGGAGGGGTAGGAGCAGATATTCCCTCCTCAAGGACATTTTCCCCAACAGCACTCCCTACCCCTGGATCCATCTCTTGCTAGGCTTTCCAGGACCAGTACAGGAAAAGGAAAGCATGCAAACATGGCATTTTGCACTCTCCCTGCAAAATGTCTTCTGTTCTTTCTGCCATCCCTGATGCAAGAGGCTTAGCTAAGGATTCAGTGTATATAACACATGCAGTTTTAAATACCTACTTCATTCATCCTTAAAGCAGAAGTTGCTAGAAGGCAACTTTCCCAATTGGAAGGAGGGGGAGTTGGGATTCAGCAGCCAAGAATTTGCTTATATCCTCATCTCTGTCACAGATTCCCACAGAACTACAAGCAAGTTAATCCCCACAGCCCAAAAAGCTGTTATCATCTTATTCACTCTATTTATTTAATGAGATACATACATCGTTCACAGTACGTAGCACGTTAAAGGAAGGATGGTACACTGAATGATTGATATACTGGAACATTTGCTTTGTAAAAAGCAGCCAACTGTAGAAGTGCTGACTTCTTAAACAGGAAAAGAGCAGAGGGAGTAAGCCCAGCAGTTAAAGATAAAAATATCATTATTGAAGCCTGATACAAAGAGGGGACTTGAAAAATAAGAATATCTGGACTATATAGTCTCAAGAAGAATTTTAAAAATAGAGCTTTATTAAAAAACCCACAAAACAACAAATATAACAAGGTATTTTAAAAACCTCTGTCTTAAAAAAACCCTATCTATAGATAGTTGTGATGAAAATTAGGTCCATCTTCAGTTTTTATGGTTCAGCATAAGTGAGGAATATAAAGCAAAACTGTAAATCTTTCTATACAAGACTGCATCCAAGGAGACTGAGGCTCTGTGCAATGGTCCCTACTGCCAAAGTACCTCCCATATGAACAGGAGAAGATTGGTGGCTACAGGACACCTCCCAGCTGCACTTATGGAAAAAAACCCTAAGTTTTCTCCCATTTAATTCCAGAGTCTGTGAGAGCTGGGACAGGAAGAGATCCAACCTGACTCTTACAATGACTAGCAGCCATTGATGTAATATTTGTTGATACTCCTGCCTTGATGTACAAAATACAAAATAACAAAATTCCAACACTAAGCAGTCAATGCACAGAAGCAAGCCACAAAGCTGAGCCAGAAGTATAAATCTAAAAAGAATACTTCTTAGGCTTTTAAGATATGCATTTCCAAGTTCTCCATCCATAATGGAGTATGAAATCCTTTCCCCAGACAAAATCCCAGATCTCCAGAAAATTCCCCTAATAAAGATGCATTTCTGATAAACAAACTAGAAGAGAGAGACGTAGGAAAAATGAGCTAAAAAGGTGAAGAAAAGAAAAAAAAAGGTATTTCTCTCAGCCCTCAAGTCTTGTTCACCTTCTGAGAGTACCAAGCCTAAAGATGAAAATCCAAGTTACTCAAAATAACCATGGCTAGACAGAGAGGAAAGGTTCACAGGCAGAGTTCATTCCAGCTGATCTTTGTTCACCCAAGTATCCCATTGAAACCTATCTGGTTACATCGTCATTAAGAACCCTGTCATACGAGTAAAAAAACCCTCTTGTTTTGCCTGGTCTCTTGCTTTTAGTCTGTAAACAAGATACTTTTGTCAGAAAAAGAAGTGTCAAGAAAGCAGCAGGTTTATCTTACTTCAGTGGTCTGCCTAAAGCAAAGATGGAACGGGGGTGGCTGAAGGGAAAATTTACTAATGCTGCAAAACTGAATTTAAAAGAATATGATGCGAAATCTCAAAGTACTGAACAAGATGATCTTCAGCCACCCCAACTGTGCCTCTGGGCTATAGCTGTCATTTGTTATTCTCTGTATTTTATCTATCCTTTCTTTCTGTGTTCTCCAGTGGGCAGAGTACCTGTGTTATTCGGGTATTGGGACTGGTGCTTAGCAGCATTTACAGCCTGAGCTCTCCCTGCTTTCCATCAGCATGGTGCCCAGGACCGCTCCTATGTGCTGCAAATCCTAAGCAGGAGCCAAAACTGTTTGGAGCACAGTGCAGCCAATAAGAACAGTGAAAATCCCTCCTTGGTTACCACAAGCTCCACATTAGCATGTTTTTAGGGGAAGGCAAGGAAAAAAGAAAAAAAAAGTAATCCCATAGCAGCACGTGTCCGGCAAGAAACACATTTCTGCAAACCTACAGAATTTAGTCCGTATCAGAGATGCTTTCTCCATGAGACTTCAGTTTAAAAATCACAAAGCAAACCACAAGTCAAACAAAGAAGGACTATAAAGATGTGGGATTACAAATGGACTACTGACTCCCTTCCCACATGTGCACGCACATAGAGGAGGGATTCAGTGTGAACTTGCATGGAAGGGGGGATGGAGGAGATATCATCGAAAACATGCCAACCTCCCCCCTCTCATCAGTACACTGCAATCAGGACCGCCAACAAAACTGAATTCAGAGCCGTATGTGATCAGCACAGCAAACACAGCACAGTTACAATGACACCCAGCAAAGAAATGCAGTAATTCAGAGCATCTGCAACCTTTTTAGTCTTGGAAGTATTATCACTGGTAGATCAGTGTTTCAGCACATGCACGCATACCTGGTGTTGCTAAATAACAGGAAATGCTATCCGGTGCCTCTCTTTCACAGGAAAAAGAAAAAAAGACACCTTAAAGCTATGCTTTGCAGGGGGACGAGCACTCTCCAGTCCTCTTCTTTCCTCACCACCACAAAGAAAAAGCAAAAATCCCATCTAAGAGCTCTCGGCACCGTAACCCGTGCACCATCTGCAGCCTGAGCCACCTTTCTCCCCCAGGTCTGAGCATGCTCTGTCTGCCGGCAGTGTCCTATCGCTCCAGCTGGCTCACCTCAATTTGTTAGCCTCCCAGAGGTCAGCCTTGCATGCAGGATGATTTGCTGCAGTATTCCTGCAAATCCCCGACGGGCGGCCACACTGAAACAAACACCACCGTGCTGTTTCACGGAGCTGAGCGTGTCTTGGGAGACAGGCGGCAAACTGCTTTGGGAAGGGGGGGACACACACATTGTAGAAATCCTGCTTTGGAGGATCATTAACGCCACTGCTACTCCACACACTTCACATAAAAGAAGAAAACAATAGGAGAGAAAGGAAAAAAAATGCTCCTTGCTTGAGGACGTGAAAGCCTTTCGTCATGCTTTCTAATAATTCCCTTGGCACCAGGAAAGCAATTTCCCAGCTGTGATGGTCAGCAAACGGCTGAGAATTGAACAAGGCTGTGATTGCCCTCCTTCAGAGATCCAGGGAATAGTATTTTCATACTAAAGTTATTTTTTATGGTGGAAACAAGTAAATCCTAAACACAAAGGCACAGAAATGATTCAAGAGCTTATAAAAGAATCTCCTACTGCACACAAGCTCATGGAGGTGAGTGCCTTACATCAACCTTCACAGCAGAGCTTGAACCTGTGGGGAATGAGCAGCTTCATGAAGATGGCAAACCACACAGAACTGATTGGGAACACTTCCAGTTTTTATCCCACAGTGGGATCTACATGCAGATCATAGCCTTCCAAAAGGCTCATGGCACAAAGTCACACCACTTAACACAGGCGTGAGGTCCCAGCCCTGCAGGGACACTCCTGCAGGCAGATCACAAGCAAACATATGAGGCTCTGCAAACGTGTTGATTGTATATTTGCAGGACACATCTTGTTGAATATCTGTCTCATGAGGATTTTCCCTTTGAGACCTAACAGGTAAAATAAGGAAGGATGAAAAAGTAGAAAGTCCTCTAACACCTCCTTCCACATGCTCAAGGTGGACTTTGAACTACAGCACGAAGCTATGCCTATCCTGAGAGGATCGCAGAGAGACACTGGTCAGTCACACCTGCCTGGGGGAAATAAATAAAAAAAAAAGAGAAGCGAGCCCACCCAGTGTCCTCAGCCTGTCCTATCAGGACTAAGGAAATCCAAAGTCACCCTTCCCTTTTAAGACCATCTCATTGTCCTTGTTGCCCCTCTGAATACAAAGATGTTGCCTTGTACAGAACAGGTCTGATATTTTTCCTCTGAATTTTGAAACTCTAGGAGTGGAGTTGGATTTGGAGCTGACTTTACTTGAGAAAACACATCCTGACTTTGTGTTTTCCGCACTTCAGAAAGCTCCACAGCGTGACCTACCTCCCGCTGATGCTAATGGGAGCTTTTCCACTGACCCCACATATCATGGTTAGCGACTTTATCAGCAGGACCCCAGAAAACCCAGACACATCACGTTGGTCTCTTTCTCTTAGACAAGCTTTTATTTTACTGGAGAAGAAAGGACAACATATACAGACTGGTCTTCTATTTATGAATGAGCTTCTTCTCTACCCCTGGAAGGAGTTATATTAATGGATTTCTTAGGTACAAGTTTCACAGTGCATAGAGTTAGAGAGTTTAACCCCAGTCCTGAAGAGGGTCCTGTTTGTCAATCTGCCACACCACAAAGTACAAAACAACATCATTAAGGGGTGGGGGGGAACCATAATCAAATAATTCCAGCAACTGTGAAATAATAACTGTCCATTATTATTGCACCATAAGGCACTAAGTGTGGCAGCCCCAAACTCTTCACAGTCAGCACCTACTACAAGCTGGTAAGGTTTGAATAGGAGGTCTTAGCTCTGAACTAAGAATTTGATGAATATTTAATATCCCTCATAAAGTTGAAGCCTTCAAAAACAGCACCATATTTTAGAACTCCTAAAAAGCAGTACAGCACAAACAAAACTCATCAAACTAGCAAGGAAGTCTAAATAGATCTCTCTTGGTTTAGGGCTGACAAAGAGCAGGTAAATAATTATTTACTGAATCTTTCCAGTGCACATATATGTTGCAGGGGTGCCTGCATCACTCTGAGTCACAGCATTTATTATTTATAGTCCCAGAAGGACTCTCTATAAGAAATTGTTCTTCTTGCAGTGCTTTTGAACCAAAAGTGCAATTCAGTTTGAGAGCACAAAAAAAATATATGCCTGAACTAACAAAAAAAGTCTTTGTACTGATAAATACAAAAAGAACACATAGGAAGCGTTTGGTTTCTGGACACCAAGATTGGGACTTCACATAGAGAGGATGACATTTTGATTCTGTAGAAGCTAAAATTGAAACTCATGCCAAAAGGACCAGGACTTCAGCCAAATATTGAAAATTCCTGAGCAAGAATATACTTTGACAGGGTAAAAGGTATTTTTCTGAAGAATATCTCAGAGGCCAAACCCCACTTTGTTCAAATGCTTCAAGAATGACATGCTCCCAGGCTTAAGAGATGTAGGATGCAAGTTTTACATAAATATTAGGTTTTAAAAGGTTTAAGTATGATCAAACATATTTTATACACACACACACTTAGGTTATGTCTTGACATCAACCTGACAAATTCATAGATATTTATTCTCCTCTTCAGATATGTTTTATATGTATAAAACATATACTTGCCTGCTATCTGAATTTGTCACATGCTAAACTATTCATTCTGATAAACCCCTCCATCCCTACTAGGAACCACCCTAGCAGCACTGGCCTGCTCCTGCAGCTGTATGCAGTGTGTATGGACCAGTCACCTGCCAGTTCCCAATGCAGGAGATGGCTTTGGTTGCTGTTCTGATCCAAGTTAGGTGTCATTTGTGCTCTTTCAAGTTGCCATTTTGCCATCAGTAATGACAGGTCAGCAGGGTGACAGAGATAAATCAATTCCCTGTCCTACAGCTTTGCCAACTGTGCACCTGCAAACATAATTAGTGCCAATGTGTCTGCAAGGGAATCTGAGATAATTCATGCTCATAAGAGCAGTTTGGTAAGTCAATGATGTTCAGTAAGACTGACATGAGAAACAAAGGGTAAAACATTGCCTGTGAGATCCCTGGGTATGGCCTCACCTTGGTGCTTCCCACAGTTGCTATTTGTTAACTGCTTTTGCCCAGGCAGCAGGAAGATCATCTGCCCTCTCTCAATATTAAGCCACAACCTCACCTGAAGAACAGACAAAAAGACTGAAGCTGCCAATGGGATCTGGGTGGGATGCACCACACCAGTATCTATTCATATGGGAGTAACTTCCTGTCAAAAATCAACCAACAAGCAAAACCCCTTGTGTATTACAAAGTTGTATTCATGGGCTTCAGGGCTCAAGACAGAAGCTGGGGTTTCCAAGACCACAGGTGACAGAGTAAACATGGTAAAGGACAGAGAGGAATAAGTTACCAGCTGTGTCACTGTTGCTCTCAAAGAGCTGCCAGAGGAGTAGCCACAAGCCTGACACGCTCTGCTCCCCACACACTCCCATCTTTTACTTCCACCACACTTGCTGTGCAGAAGATCCAGGGGACTCCTGCATGCCTGGGAAATGCCCCCTGGACCCACAATTTAGCCTAAAATTGGAGGCCCTGTCAGAATGACTTGTCCTGGGAATTTTGGAGAGGAAAAGGAAGAGAACCTCTTTTCCTGTCTGTTGAGACAAACAGGGTAGTCATAACCAGCAAGTCTCACAGATGTCTTAGGAAATTAAGATGTTAATATCACAGCAAAATACAGCTATTGAAAGGAAAAACACCCCTGAATGTGAACTTCATACGGGTGCCAAGGTATGGAAAAGAATAGATAAAATAATAAAATAACAGAAACACAAAACTTGCCTTTCAGGAGCTCAGGCTCTAAGACAGATCTGGAGAGGTGAAAGATAACAACTGTGTGGAAGTATCCAAAGGACAGGGCTTAATATGTCCAAGAATTTAACTGCCTTCACTGGATTATGCAACTGGTCTGCAAGTGGGCTGCAGTTGTTCCAGAACTGATGAGAACATCGCAGTTCACAAGCAGCATTACAGGAGGGCTTCAGGGATCGAGATCCAGGACTTGGATGGTCTTTATGGGTGCCTTCCAACAGAATATTCTGATAGGACTGTTGCCTGAAGCTCCCTTTGATCTAACCTTCCACTTTTTTATGTTCAGAGACTTTGTGCTTTCTTAAAAACCTTGAGAATCCAAACCTACAAACCAAAGTCCTAGTACTTCATGGAAAGAACTCCACAAGGAAGAAGTAATACCATCTACAGTCTTGATCAAAACAGCAGTTTTGATCCAAGCTAGAATATGTGCTTCAATTAGCCAGTCTCTGACAAGTGTCTGGAAGTAGCTAGAACAGCAGCATGACAGGAAAATAGTTCAGAGCCAAGCTAAAGGAGAATCTAAATCAAATCAGGGGAAATAAAAAGGTTTACTGCCATTTTGAGTCCCATAATCGCAAACTGATTGTTTTGCCTCCAACGCCCCCTTCAGCCACACTTGTACAACACATCCTCACATTTTAAAGGATGCAGCCAGCATCCAACTCAACCTTGTTCCTAGGACAGCAGTGCAATATTAACAACACATAGGAGCACAGTATCACAGGATACCCCCCCTGTCGTGTAACCATTTAGACTAATGCTAAAGGAGCACAAAACATCCATGTTCTGGGTGGGGAGCATATCCCGGGGTGCTGACAGTCGCATGAAATTTCAAAGCAGAGCATTAGGTCTCACAAATCATAAAATAACTTACACAGGAAATTTAAAAAAAAAAAAAAAGGATGCTTCCTGACAGCATAAGCCATAGGACTGAAAAATATCTGCCAGCAATTAAAAAAAAAATCCTAACAACTGGGTTTTGATTAGTACTTAAAAATCCCAGTCTTATTTTCCCCATGGAAAAGATGAATTCTTACCTCATCCCTCATCTGATTACAGTATCATCAGAAGGCCCAGAAGAGAAGTAGTAACACATGGCTGCAGGCCAGGCATTTACTGTTGCTCTGAGGGCTACTGCTGCTACTGACAGGAGGGAGAAGAAAGCAAATGAATCATCCTTCTCAGCTTCAACATGAACCACTGCACATAATAGGGAAAGTGTGATGAATACACTGAATTAATTGTAAAAGCCCATTTCAACTCCTCCAGGTGTCATATGCAACCATTTACAGTTCAATACCTAAGAAGAGCTTCTTCATGCCCGCAGCAGCTTGAAAATTCATGGAAAGACTATTGAATCTAGGCATATTTATCAAGGGCACAGCAGCAAGAGGAAGAAGTCCAAGCCTGACCTGACGGGAATTTTTTGTATTAGACTTGCTGTTTTATTTATCTGAATAGTAACAAAAAGGTGGTTAATTTTTGCCCATTTTTCCCACCAATATATCAATGTATCATTTCTCTACAAGCCTTCCTTGTGACCCACTTGTGTGGAGGTTTTAACACTCCCATAAATAGACAATATGACATTCAATACACACAAGAAGGTGAAAGTTTCAGAGAAAAAGCAGGAAGTATCTGTTTAAAGAGGAACATCTGCAAAACTACTGACACAGTTGCTATTCACCTGTGGCCCTTCGATTATGGGAGATTCCTAACCCTGCCATAGCAACTCATTTCTGTCCCCTTCCTTCCTACCAGCAAGATCTGCTGCCTCTGTTCCATCAAATGCTGAGTCAAGTCTTTGGCAATGAGAATCTCTTCAAATAACTGAAGTGTAACCTGCCTGCCACTGAGAGAAGAGCAGCATCAGCCCAATAAACCAACTGCTGCTTAAGACAGCTCCAGTTAAAAACATCTGCCCTCATTCATTTTGTACAGCTCTGGATTCATGTGCTGATATTTGCAATGCCAAGAATAGAGTGGTCTTTCAACAACTTTACAGAATATTTCAAGACCTCAAGGGCTCTCCAGACAGCTTCCTACATCAGGATGTGCTTTTCCATCTCTAGGCTTCTGCTGGCATCAGTGCAGCCGTTCCCCAGAGAAGCCACCTAGCACAGGGAGGGTTGGAGCAGGGCTGAACCCCCCCACTAGCGAAGTGTTCCCAAGATAAGTGCTGTCACACCCAGCAGCCTCAAAGAGGAAGGCCTTGTGACCTTGAAGACAAGGCTAAAATATACATATGTATTGGCCATAGGCAGTGAATCCTATGCCAAGTCTGGAGAGGTCAGAGATAGAGGCCATTTACAACCTTCCTGCCTTGGCTCATCCTGCTTGACCCCTTCTGTGGCAGAACGATGTGATTATAATCTAACCTGGAGGCTGACAGGAACAATCTGCTGAGGTAGCCAACCCTTCTTTCTAGGGAAAGGGATTAAAGCTACAGCACAAAAAGCTTCTCTTGCAACTATGAAGACCCAAATCTGCACCTGTGTTACTGCAGCAAGTATGTGAAACAAGAAAGCATGGAAGTCAGGGACTAAGGACTGACTAGAAAACAATCATGGTGCTGAGTGATTTAGAGTTACACAAAATAACCACCATTTCTTTACCATTGAGGTGATGAACCAAACTAAAGCTCAAAATATACTGAAATAAAAACCCTCTTCTTCTCATTTGATTTAATATGTTTAAGGCTTAAAAATAAACAAAACATGTATGCAAGAGTCCTGTGTTCCAGGGGGACAATACATGCACATAAATTAAGCAAGGACTAGAGAACTTTGTGTATAATAGCTTGCTTTGTGACCTCTGTGCTAAGTATATATATATTTGTATATAATACATATGTATGACTATTGCAAAATTCATACAAAAGATTACAATCAAGACAGAGACTACATATTTCTTCTGTGTTTATACACACATTAAAAGATGATTAACCAGTGATTTTAGAAATCCAAAGAAGTTAATTTCAATGACTAGCTAGCTTCCCAGCTTTAGCTTTATATTTTGACACAACGATAACAGAGTCAGAAGCCAAGATACTGCAAAGCCATATAAAAATGTGTATGGAACTGTCCTAGGCAACCTTACAGGAGAAGGGAAGGTGAAAGCAACTCCAATCTTCATTTTCTATTAACTCTCAGGTCTCTACATGAACATGAGTAACAACCTAAGTAGTAAAGAACAAACAGCCAGAAGCAAGGAGCAGAGGTAAGAATAAATCATTAAAAAGTGATAAGCACCAAGGGCCCTAACTTAGCTAAAGGCAGTAAAAATGCAGACACACAGAGAAAACCACATCACGCCTCCTCAAAATGAATCTGGTCATATAGTTTTAGTGCTGAGTAAGTGACTGCCTCAGTGCAACACCACAGTGTCTGCTAGAAAGGACAGTATTTCATCTGTGTGCTTAGAGGTCTGATAACCTATTTTCCCAGGTGTGTCTCTCCCTCCTTCTAAGAGAAAATTACACAGCAAATTAATCTTGGAGAACCTTTTTATTTTTCACCGCTCCTCCTCTTCCCTCCCGCCACTCCTCCTCTGCGTTGTGAAAGGTAAGCAGGAATATATTGAAATTAAAATTGAAATAAGTGACAACAGCAGGAACAGCCTGAGTCTGGTTTGGCTCACAAAAGTGAGTTTATGATACAGTTGAGTCAGTGCAAAAAAAGAGGTCATGAAAGTGCTGTCACACACCTTTCTGGAGAGAGCTTTTTGTCCACATAGCTACAGCCTCATCTGCTCAGGGAAACTAATTTTCCAGTGCAAAGGGATTTCAATTCACAATCCACCACCATCCCACTCAATTTACATTACATGTGGCCAGCTGGGAGAGGGGAAAACAACAGCAAAGTAAGACACAAAGCAATTTACAACTCACTCATTTCCAATACATCAAAGGCTTATCAGTGCATGTTCTGTGAGATAGACTGTGGTCATTCCCTAACTGCATCTGACTATCTGCTTGCCAGAAGCATATGCAAAAACCCATCACATCCAGGGAATCATTGACAATACACAGTGCATTCCTCTTCTGTAGGAGGAGTGCAATCCCTACACACAAACTTAGAAGAGTTTTTTTCCCTGGGACAGAAGGGACAGAGGAAGCTGATTTCAAATTCCTTCAAGGCATTTCCAAGGTATGTTACATAGACTGTGCTTAAGTATTTCATTAGTCACCTGTGACTCAAAAGTCACAAACAGCTGAAAACTGCACATGAGTCTATGAGCTTAAAGAAGCCAAGGTTTAAACTCTCAGTTGAATACCACTCTTGGAACAAAACATTCACATTAGTACACTGGTGAAGAGAACTGAACTGCCAAGAGTTAGTGTTATTTAGCAAAGAGTATGAAAAATTGAGCCCTAGAACATAATGGGCAAAATTTTAGCATCAAAAGACATTAAAAGCTTACAGCGTGGCTTTGAGAAGAATGTAGCAGAAACATCGCAAACAGTCTGGTTTAGAAGCTCTGAGAAGGGAGAGCAAAGATTACTTTTCAGTGTTAGCCATAAGACTTCACAAGAGGAGTCTTTAAAAACTTGTATGGTTTACCATCAGAGAACATAACTAGATGAGTAAGAAAGACCTGTGTGCAAGGCCACTTTATAAAAGAGCATAACCAAGAAACTCATCACAATTTCTTGATGTCATTAAAGCATGGTCCTAATACACAGCTCTAAGCTGAAGAAAGAGGTGGTTCTCTGAAACAGAACTGGCCTATGCCAAATTTACACAACCAGGACTTCCAGTCAAGGACTCAAATCCCCTAATTCAGCTGCTCTTTGCTTTTGGAGCAACAAAGAAGCCAGCAGATCAGACTCTAGAGACATCTTTCCCTGCTAATACACGATAACAGTTTAAAACAGAGATTGTATCACACCCACTGTCTCTCGAGGGCAAAAATACATGTGTAATCGAATTGCTAAGGTAAAACAGTAAAAAGATGGAAAGGCAATTAACACCATATACAAAGAAATCTTTGCAAACATGATATGCTTTCACTGAGAATAACATTTTCTCAGCTGAACTTCGGCAAGTAAGCTGAGTGGTACAAAAACGATTTTTTCATAAATATAAGAAACTCCTTCTGTTATCAAATAAACTCTTATTCCTCTCATCTCTAGCCCCAAGCTTCATATATGCCACCTCCACACAAGAACCAAGAAATCCTTATTTAATATCAAAATGCCCCTTCGCCCCTTTTTATGCACATGTGGCCTTCAGAACACCTAGCAGATGAAGAAGGGGCTCCTGGATACAACTGAGCAGAGAAGTCCGGCTTCCAGTGAGTATCTAGATCTCTGTTGCAGTTTTATAAGGCAGAGTCAAAGGCCAGAGGAGAGGAGAACACCTGCATCTGTGTTTTGAAAGGAAAAGGTGGAACATTTTACAATGGAAAAGGGAAACATCAGTTGGTTTGGATGAGAGAATTGTGCAGCACAGCCTCTCACAGGTATGACAAAGCAAGCTTTGGAGCACAGGATGGTCAAAAGGCAATGAAAGCTGGAGGCAGGATGGGAAAGTTCGTGAAACTTTTCAGACGACACAGGAAAAAGCTTGAAGAGATGAAGAGGCAAATTACTGCACTCTTTGCTTACATGGCAGTTGTAAGGAAAACTTCCAAATTAACTCCAAGTAGACAACTACACTTAAACTCAGTTGTGTCTCTTCTCAAACCTAAACAAAACAACCCAAAAGAATAAAGAAGACCTAGGACTAAAATAAAGGGAAGAAGAGAAGAAACAAGTAGGAGGGGAATAGAGAACAGAAAGGACACACTTGGACTAAGGATGTACAACAGAAGAATGTGCAACCTTTAAAGACTATTCTAGGGAAAAAAAAAAAAAAAAAGAGACCAGGCAGGGAGATTATCTTTTTGGTCTGTATTTATCAATAAAACACCAAGAAATTTCCAGTCATGTGCTTGAGACCTCATCGCACTGTCTGAAGTAAACAAAATCACTTAAAACACAGGAGAAGAACATGAGAATTTCAGTGCCAGCTGCAATGCTGTTGGATCAGTTGGTGGTAATTCAGTGAAACTGATACTGTAAAATCAGTGCCTCAGGAAAACTCAGCCTCCATCTCTCTTTTAGAGTCTCAAGGATGCAAGAGGGATGACATCTGATTCAGTACCAAAAAAACTCAAATAAAAACATTTCCATCTGTACACAAAAATGATACATTACCTCTCAGAAAACTAGCTCAAATCCATGAAGAAAGAAATAGGTGACTTCACACTACCAGGAATATGTGGACAGCAACCAGAGCAGAGAACACACTGCATCCTCAGAAAGCACACATGACATCAAATACAAAGAAGCAAGAAACATTGGCATGAAAACAAACTACAGGGGAGGAAAGAAAACAGAGACAAAAACAGTACTTCCACTAATGAAAACCAGAAAAAGAACCAGATAGATAAAACATCATAGAATATGGTGAGTTGGAAGGGACCCATCAGGATCGAGTCCAACTCCTGGTCCCATGCAGAACATCTCAAGAACCACCATATGCCTCAGAGCATTGACCAAATGCTTCTTGAACTCTGTCAGGCTTGGTGCTGCGACCACTTCCCTGCAGAATCTCTTCCAGTGTTCAGCCACTGTTTGGGTGAAAAACTTTTTCCTGATATCCAAACTAAATGTTCTCTGACTCAGCTTCATGCCATTTCCTCGAGTCCTGTCATTGGTCATGAGAGTGAAGAGATCTGTAGCTCCCTTTCCTCTTCCCTTCATGAAGATGTTGAAGACCACAATGAGGTCTCCCTTCAGTCTCCTCCAGGCTGAACAGACCAAGTGACCTCAGCCACTCCTCACCAGGCTTCCCTTCTAGACCCTTTACCATCCTTGTTGCCGTCCTCTGGACACTCTCTAAATATTAAATAGTTTAATGTCTTCTTTATGTTGTGGCTCCCAAACGGCCCCCAGAACTTGAGGTGAGGCTGCCCCAGTGCAGAGCAGAGCAGAGCAGGACAATCCCCTCCCTTGCCTGGCTGGTGATGCTGTCCCTGATGTACCCCAGGACATGCTTGGCCCTCTTGGCTGAGTTGTGAATTATTGAAAATTTCTACATATTTCCCAGTTTGCTAGGGAGGAAAAGTCATGCACTCCCATGTAACATCCTCAGTCTCTTCTAGAGCTTCCACCTTCTAGGCTGATATGCTGTGGTGCTGTATGCCTGCTACAAACAAGGCTCTCTGCTCATGGTTAGCAGACATGGGCAGAGTGTGAAAAGTAAGAAGTGGAGGGATGCACTGTAAGGTATCAAACGATCAGGATTTCCATCTACATCAGTTCACACCATTGAGTCAAGGACAGTAACACAGAACAGCTAAACCTGCACTACCCTCAGACTGCTCTTCAAGGGAATAGGAAAAGGCTTATTTTCTTATCCCACTTCAAGCCACTCAAACAAGTCAAACCTCCTTTCACAGAATGAGCTTTGCTTACCCCACAGATCATGGTGCCAGGAATATACACTCAATGGAAGCAATGCTTCTGCTTCGATTTAAGGATGTGCCTAACCCCCGACTGGATCAGCACTTTCAAACACACATCCTTGTGGACCAAGGATTTGCATTCTTACACATCTTTAAACTTTCCAGGACATGTCATTTATCATTCTGACTGTGATAAGGGATGGCAACACCCTGCTCGTTTATCTTGCTTTCAATACACTGCAGAAAACAAAAATATAGATTTTTTTACAAGGCGGAGGACACTGATATCACTCTCCCTCTCTGGTAATTTAACTATAGCATAACATCATCAGGTTTAAATCAGAAGAAGGGAGAAAAGACTTGAAGAAGGAAAAAAAAAAAAAAAAACAACAAACCCCCCAAAAAACTAGAAGCAACATTTACTGCAAAAGAAAGAAACAAAAAAATCTGTTTACAGATCACATCTGAAAAGAACATCTCTATTAAATGTGTCAGAAGAACTGACAAGGATAAACCTATGTGCAGCTCCAGGTATTTCAGCCTAAATGTGGAAAATACACATTATTCTGAGTTTATGAAGGGCTTAGTTTTATCAGTACTATTTATACACACTTTCATGGCTCATTTTAGACATATTGCAAGATTTTAAACCAACAGACTTGGGTGCTCATTGAGTTTAAAAAACAACAGCTTCCTATTTTTTAACATGTTTCTGAATTATATATGGGCTGTGTACTCTTCAGACTGATAAATTACATTCTGCCCTTAGCCACGTGCTTCAAGTAATCTCCACCCTCCACCCTCCCACCTCTTCATCACATGAAGTAAAGATGAAGATTGCAAGTCAGTCACACTGCAGACCTGTTCTGATGCTGCCTCTACCTGAAACAACACAATCCATGTGTCGAGATTCTCATCATTATCAGAGTCTCATTGTCATCATTGTCAAGAGACTCCATTATCAGAAGCTGAAATTTTTGCTACAGTGGGCTCAGGCAGGTCCTGAGAGGGTGCTGACCAGAACACATCCTCCACAGCCAGCATTATGCCAGACCGCTTCCAGCTCCTCTCCCAAGTTTCTCCTGATGGGATTGCTCTCCCTCCTGACTGACTTTCTCTTTTGTGCCTGGCTAAGTGATTTTGGCTGCACCTGTGCTCTGCAATACATTTCACAAACAGCACAGTGTGCTCCATGACCTGGCTGCCCCTGAGCCACATGCCTGCAGGACTGCTGCCTACAGCTTAAGCCCACTGCATGTGCTTGAGCTCACACACCCCATTTTGGACTCGCTTCATTATCCTTTTCCCAGCAAGCTTGCACAGAGTTAATTTAATGCATTTAAGGACTGAAGACCAGCCTTGCCACTCTGCATTGCTATCAAACATGTTACAGGCAGAGGATTTGGCCATATTCCATCTATGGGGTTTCCTTCAAAGTCCACTTTTTCTGAAAATAGCTGGGCTGATGCTTGAGCAGCCTGAGAACAGTGCTCCATCCAACACAGACCACCACCACCATGGAGAGCTGCTGCATCTTTACACTGACCCTTGCATACCCAATCCCTCTCCTATGACACCACAGGAGTGGGATGATTTCCAAGTCTCCCTATCTGATACTCTAAAAGGACAGAACATGACTGGAGTACACAACAGCCATCCCTATATTCAGGTTTTACTGGCCTGGTCAGCTTAATACATCATCTCTCTCTACTGCTACAGACAGGCACTCACAGTGCCCAGACCAGAAAGTTGCATCAAGGACTCACAGGAGTAACTAGAGGCAAATAAATGCTTTCCAGCTTATTCCTCAGCAAGAGTCCCCTGGGCTTGGGGACTTTCATCTTAATATTCAAATTCCTACGGAAAAAAGCTTTTTTCTTTTCAAGGGTGACTTCCAGCTCCCCAAGAGCCCCACTTGGACATGCCTTTGCAGTGCAATCCCACCTCTGCCTACAAACAGGCTTCCTCCCAACCCATTCAGAAATACCTGTACTATGCTTTCTACCAATACTATATAAACTAAAAACATTTAAAGTCCAAACACAAATCACTTCTTTTCTGGTCTAGCCAATTTAAAAATCATGAATGACAAAAAGCTGTAAAATTTATCTTGTCACCAGCCTGTAATTGCTATGACTGGGGCTTCAAATTATGGCAGAAAAAAAAAAAAATGAAGAACAACATGGAAGTGCTTATGATTTGTTTGGATTCTGGTTTACAAAGCAGAGCATTATCTTCATCAGTGTGTGAGGAAATGCAATTGCACTGTGGACCTCTACATCAAAAACCATCTACTTTAATTAATTATTTGAGTATTATGCCAGCAAGAAAAGAATTACTGTAGTTATTCAGAGTTGCTTATTGCTTTTATGCATGTGATCTGTCTGCAAAGCTTAATATGAATTTGTCAAAAAATCTAAGTTCATTTTGCTACAGAAGTATTATCATATTAGGATTTAGGATTAGCATAATGAGATAGTATGATTATTAGGATACCTATGGTATCCTAACAAATACAAAAATATTTTGAGATATTTCTAAAGAGGAACTGGATAAGGACTGATGAGTAAAGGAGGAAGAAAAGTCTGCAATTTAAGTTGGTGTGAGATTGTCTACAGATGGAGATTTAAGGAAAGAGAAAAACTAAGAAGCCCAATGTCAAAGAAAAAAAAAAATCAACAACAAAACTACAGGCAGACTTCCAAGACCTTCCAAGTAAAATTACAGTACTTCAGGTGCACTTGGTTTAAAGTTCACTCATTCACCTTTCTTCACAAAAAAAGTCACCATAAATACCAAAAATAAAAACCCACCAATCAAAAGTAATCAAAGCTACATTTTTAAAGCTAGCTCTGCCCCTCTGTTCTTCCCCTCAGGCTTCCAACTTCCCATCTCAGGGCTGTCAGTACCTGTCAGCAGATCATATGAGAAATTCATCTGAACATACAACATAACTTGACAGGCAATACATCAGAAAACCTAGATGTGACAACAGCAAATTCCACCAGATGGTCCTGGATCATATCTATCTATTAAAAAAACTCTGACAGAAAAAAAAATCCTAACCACACATAAGCAGAGCTTCTGAGGAATGGAAAAAAAATCTGGTATATTCACTGTTTCACCCTTTGTCCTAACCATGCCAGAAAAGGAGATACACAACAGCTCCAGCTTGTCCTCAACAGTTTTTCCTGTCATTAATATCTATATGCATATTTCATCCTCCTCCCCAAAGAAAAGACTTCTAAATAAAGATGCCTCTCCATTAAAGGCAGTATATACTACTAACAATGCTGCTTTTCAATTGAGAAAATTCTGTCAATGACTGGAGCCTGGTCTTGCTCCAGCACCAGCCTGGTCTCCAGGAACCCCAAAACCATGTGGTTAGCCCTGGGAGTAGCTGCAAACTCGAAGCACATGCAAGACTGCCTCTTTGCCACCCTTCCCATCCCCCTGTCGCTCTGGGAGGCAGCAGATTCTGTTTGGGTTCAGCCTGCCTACAAACCTCATCATCCTCTGCAGTGACTCCTTTAGGAGAGACCTTGGATTGCCTTGTCCACTGTCAGTCATGCAGGTCAAACACTGACTGTTCAGAGCTACCCTCAATCCAGGTAAAATGCCTTTGATACATGTGAAGTACAAATCCCATTCCAGCAGGCACAACCTGCTCCAGCCTCAGGCCCACATGAAACAGTGCTGTGGCTGGCATAGGGTCAGGGTCGGGGACACTGTGCCACCCTCTGAGAGATGAGCACAGTCTCACAGTAGAAAGCACCAGGTTCAGAAGCAGCTCTATGGCTATTTCACTGATGCTGTCACTGTTCTTCAGGTCAGCATGACCAGCCTGGCCACAGCAGCAGCTCAGCTGTGACTGAAGTGACAGGACTATGAAACGCAAATCAAACTGGAGAAGGCTGTCACTGCTCAAGTGAGACCCTCAGGGACACCATTCCTTGCTCCTGTTCTGTCCCTGCCTTCTACAGCTGTGTGCAGATATATGTTTTGCTCTGTGAGAAGTATGTGTCTGTAACTGCAAAAAACTACCACGTGTCCTTGTCCTCCCGATTACCCACACTGGAAAGCAAAAGGTATTTAGTCAAATATATTTTTAATTGGTAAAGCAAACAGACATGAATCTGAATGCACAGAGGGAAGGAAAACAGTGAAGGATGTGGTGTTATTTTATCGTTGTTTAATAGGACAGGATAGTGCTCCAAGTCCTTTGGAAATCTGACAGTTCTTTGAACACAAAGCTGTGACTGTGGTAGAAAGCAGATCTACTCCCTGTCAGTGCACAAGCTGCACTCCACAGCTCAGAGCTGAGAAAATCTCTTTTCAGGACAGTGTGGCAAAATCAGCTTCCACCAAGAAATCAGACTGATCCTTTAACCAAGGAGTAGTTCTGTATATCACACATACCTTTTTTCCTTCCCCTAAGGACAGCTCCTTCCATTATAGACTCTCCTCTGCTGTAAACAGAAGTGCACCCATTTCCTGAGTGAGAAACACCCGTGTGTGGGATTACTCCAGTGCACTGTTTGTCTCCATCCAATCCATTTTACAATTATCACCTTTAGCACAGAGAGAAAGTTACTTTTACATCATAGGCCTGAGAACAAAAGGCTTATGAAAAAGCCAATTCTCCCCTCCTCCTTGAACTTCAACAAGGAATATATGATTTTTCACGGTGCCTTTGTCATTTTGACATAAAAGAAAAAGTCAGTGACATTTTCAAGTTGTTGTTGTGCACCAGTGGGGTTTCAAATACTGCAGAAGAACATAATTACATTTATAGACACTTTTGACTGGAACTTAAATGTTGCAACAGCTATAATGGTCTCTCGGAGATAAGAAAAATAAGCATTTATCTCAAAATGTATGTTCTGATTAAAGTGAAAATGGACACCACCTTTTTACTGGAGTACCTTTAGGCATCTAAAAGTTTTTTCTATAAATACTAGACTATGATTTTTCAAGCCATCAACTTCCTACAGAGAGAAAAATACACATCTTACTATTTAATTGTTCTCAGCTGAAATACTGTAAAAGAGAAGGCATAACATGTATTTAATGAAATTGATAGAAAGTCACTTTCTCCCATTCTGATATTTAATTATATCTCATTAGAAAAGCAAAAAATAGTGTAAATTAAAGTCCATGAATCAGCTGTTTACTTTATTTATTTATAGGCATTTATGTAGTGCTCATCACCATAGCAACCAGGAACCTTTTTTTCTTCTTGCTCCAAGGAAAAGTTGTAATTTCAAAACGTGATCCTTTGGCGTCACAGTGCAAATAGGTGCTTAGGTCTTTAGGCAGGCAAACACTTTAGGCAGGTGCCTGAAGTACGTGAACCAAGTCAAAGGTGCAATGAAAGAGACAGAAACAGAAAGAAAAATTAAAGGAACCATGAAACAAGTGAGAAAAATAGAAAGAGTAAAGGGCCCTCCTGTGAAAATCCACAGTGCACTCTGTCCCACAATAAGCCATGATTGCCCCACTACCTTTTACCTGTAATAACAAGTGACTGGTTCAGGGAGAACAGTCCAATTAATGAAGACCAATCAAAAAGTTCCAAATGTATGCTGAGGGCACTGGTGAATATTCTTAAGCAAGGACTTCCAAAAGGATAGTAGCTTAAAAATGAGGCTGTAGAGGGCTGTCTCCCTTTTGAGAGCAGAGGAGTCAGGAGTCTCACTTTGCCTACTTCTCTTTTCTGATCCCTCAGCAATCAGTCATTACCAAATTCCCACAGAATTAATAGACCTTTCTAAAAATGCCATCTGCTCACAAAACATCAAAGAAATGTGTAAATTTCTTAAATTTCTTAAATTTCTGCTCCTGCATACACCATTATAGAATGAATTACTAGGTATGGCCTGTAATTGCAGTTTCCTCATGATACTGCTGGGAACCTCTTTTCAGACCCCCAAAAGAGACTGAAATTGGTTTTACACTATTTCATCTGGTTCCTTCCCACCATTGCATAGATGATACGCATATATGAACAACATAGTATTTCAGATTCTTTTTAAAGCTAATGAATTACTAATTGGGACAGAAAGGCGGGGGGGGGAAAGGGGGAGTCTTTGCCCTGTTGTCATTTTGTTATATAAGAAACATTATCATGAAGATTTCCTCAAGACACTGGTATGTGCAGTTATTATCTTCAACTCTGTATTTGCTTGATCTTAACTTCCTCATAAGCCAATACTGTCCAAAGCAGTTAAGTAAGGAGTGTTCAGTTTTTCCTAAACTAAACATATAAATCTTTACTTAAGACTGGTGGTTATTTTGTAATCTTTTTTTATACTGTATTCTAAATAGGGCAGAAGCTGCATGTATGACAGCAGGAAAAGTGACAAGTTCCTTATCTGGAAAAGAACCAGCAGGCACTGTTATCAGAGCAGACCAGCTCTTTTAAAGTGGATTGATGAAGCTATTTTTAAAAACACCTAATAACATCACAGAGGAGACTCTGATCTCTGCAAAGGTGAGCCGCACAGCTCGATACTCCTGGGAGGCAGCTAATGAAACTGAAGCTTGTCATACACAGACTGCGTCCAGTAATTGCCTTTGAACGCTCGCAGCTGAGCCTCCCCCGTGCCGAGCTCAATGCCCCGCTCACAGCCGCGCCAACGCAGGCGGGGCCGGGCATTGTATGGCACGGCCAGGTGCGAGCGGCCCTCTCTCCCCTGCCCGTGTCACCAGGCACAGTCTGCACACTTGGAAGGCAAAGAAAAAAACCTGCTTTTTTCCAGCCCCTCACACCTACCAGCTGGCTTCCAGGACAGGGAGAGACACTTGTGTAGGGAAGGTGGCAAAGTGGTGTTGGAGTAGGTGGAGTGCTGATGGAGAAGAAGGGAACACATTCTACCACAGAAGGTGAAGGAAAGGGGGGGAGGACCTAAAAGGAGAAGGAAGAGGGTCCCATGTCATGCCTTCATCCAGCACAGCTGAACCACCAACAAATGCTAACCCTCAGTCCGTGCTCTGTGGCAATGGTGCAAAGTCCCTTAGGGACAGCCACTGGCTTCCCCAGGAAGGCAGCCAGCAAAACAGGAGAGCATCAGTCATCTTCCCCAAAACCCCACTGACCCTTCCTAGCCCACTCTTCCCTGACTTTTGTGGACCCACAGACCCACTCTGCCTCTCAATGTGAACACTGAATTCTGCAACATAACCTAAGAAAATACTGTCCCACAGTGTGAGAAGACTCTGTCCTCTTGAAGAAATTTTATCTGCATAGCTGAGGACCTCTGATCTGGTTCTGGCTCTGTGATTTAATGCTCTCCTTTGCACCACCTTCTTTTTCATGATTCTTCCTGCCTCCCACTACTTCCTAGAAAAATCCACTCCTTCACAGCCTAGATACACCCTGACTGGAAAAGCCATTTTAAATAGAAAGCAGTTTCTTCTGCTGAGAAAAGTCATCTATGGCTCTGATCATTTGATACTTTTATTCATGGAAGATCTCTAAATCTCTATGTTTTAAATCACCTCCTGAAGACCTTGCTATGCTAGAGCACAGACCAAATACATTAAAAACTCTGGGGAATACCAACTGAACGTGGGATGATATCACAGGGAACCATTCAAATCCACAGCACTTACGGAACACTTTAAAGCAAAAATTTTAAGGGAAAGGGGGTGAGAAAAAGAGTAACGAGAATATTCAATTTCCAGATGATTGAAACAAACCTCAGTAAGTTCACAATGAGATGCAGCTCAGGAGATTGGAAATTTAACTGGAAAGAGATTTCCATATAGTCAATCCATTTTGCACACTGGTTAATAAAAAGTGGGCTCTAAGTAATTAGTCCCAAAACATGACCCAGGCACCAAGAGTGCATATTCATGGCACATTTCACAAGTGTTGGAAGCTGAAATCCAGCTCTGATGAAAGCGAATTAAAACACAAAAGCGAGACTCCAAGTAAAACTGCCACCTTGCAATCATAAACCGTTCAAAATGCACTCTGGCAGAAAAGCAGACTGCAAGGCAGCTTTCCTGTATCTAGTTCACGCATTTGGTATCTACCACGGTTTTGAAAATGACATTGCAAAATAAACACCCTGTCATGCAGCTGATGTGTTTAGCATAAGTCAGATTTGTTTCAGGGAGAACGTCCTTGCAGAGAATAAGAGCTCTTCTGGTTCCCAGCTAAGTCAAGGCTTCAGCTAACAAGCCAATCAATCAGTTCAAGCGTTTTGAGATTGCTCTTAAAAGGAGCCGTTTCTGTTTTATTACCAAAGTCAGCAGCCACCGTTTAAAAGTCAGCATTTGTCAATAGTTACCCAACTATGGCACTGCTGTGAAAACACTGATATGTTCTCTTGGCTTCAGCAGTTGTTCAGATACAGTCCTTATTCTCATCACCAGAGAAGACTGTGCCTCCCCCAGTTTATTTATTTTTCCAAACATGGAGCCTTTATCTTCATAGCCCATTTAAACACTGGGTTAATTGAGGGGGGCTGGAAGGAAGCAAGGAGACCCAGCAGACACCGGTGAGCCCATCCTTGGGACATGCATGTGCAATGCATCCAGAGCTGACACAGGCAAGAGGAACTTTTCCACCGTGCTTAGTCAGCAGGCAATAATTAAAAAGGTGCAGGGTGCGATAAACCCGGCATCCGTATCCACTGGGGCCAAACTCGCGAATTCATTGCTAAGCTTTCAAAGCCGAAGACAGGTGTCGGGGGGCTAGGGGGGTGGTGTCCCAAAGCACTCAGCCATCAAGGAAAACTGTCAGGAGAACATAATTACATCTTTACCTGCCCCAGCAGGCTTTAAACCTGCAGCGCCTGTGACCTCTGGGGAGGTTATCAGAGTTGTAACTGAACAGCTGCCTGCAGGAGCAGGCACCGCTCTCCCTCACCGCGGGCGCCCGGGCCGG
>VZSR01001283.1:37057105-37123876 GCA_013398615.1 Brachypodius melanocephalos | reverse complement strand
CACAGCCTGGCCCCGCTCCTGTCCCCGCGTTCAGTGCACAGCTTGTCCCCGGCCCTGCTCGGCGGTGTTCCGCGCACACTCTGCACCCGGTGCCAGCTCCCACCCCTGCTCCCACCGCAGCCCGGCCGGTTCCCCTCCCGGCTCTCTTCCCGGGCTGCCCAACCTCCTCGGCTGATCGGTTTCATGGAGCCCTCTGCTTTTCCCAGCCGTCTGTATTGCCCACCTGCAGCTCCTCGTGTTTCTCCCAAATCTCCTCCAGCCTCCACAGAATCACAGAATCATCAATGCTGGGAGAGGCCTTTCGGATCATCCAGTCCAAGTGGCCACCCAGCACTGCCGCTGCAACCCTTAAACCACCCAGCAGCAGATCCAAGTGTCTCTTGAACACCTCCAGAGATGGTGACTTCAACACACCTCTGGGCAACGTGTTCCAATGCCTGACCATCCTAGCAGTGAAAAATTTGTTTCTAATAGCTTACATGAATCTCTCCTGTCCCAGCTTAAGGACATTTCCTTTAGTCCTCTCATGCTAGGTATGGCAAAAGAGACCTGCCCGCGCCTCACTGCAACCTCTCCTTCAGGTGGTTGCAGAGGGAAATGAAGTCTCCCCTGAACCTCATATTCTGCTGTACCTCCCATCACCTCCCCTCACTGTCCTACCCCTGTCCCTCTGAGTCCCTTTCTCACCCTCTGCTGCCCCTGCCCGACAGGCTTCTTCCTTGCTGCCCACACTCCTTGCCCTCTTCCACTCAGAAAGAGGTGCTAAAGCAGAGGGCAGCCATCCTTATGATGAGTACATAGCTCCAAATCCACAAGGAAAACCTGACAGATCACAGGCACCTGCATCCTTAGTGGGGGGAAGGTTCTTTCCCACCAGGGAAATTGTGACAGTGGTGGCAGGTCACTTTCACGTCGTGGTGTTTGCCAGGGTCAGGCTTCATCAGAGCAACCCAGAGACCATGACAGCTTGAATAAACCACCTAGAGCATGCTGAGCCTGCAACAAGAGGTTGAATCGCCTGAGCAGGTGGACACGTGTGTGTAACAGCACCTCTGCTCCCAGCCTCTCCCAAAATCAATGGGGCTTTTGTCATTCACTTCACTGAGGCTTTTTTTTCTCATGGGAGCTTTCCATTTCCAAGCCAGTACAGAGCTCTCACTAAATGGAAAGGACAGATAGAGGTTTGGTAGCATCTTTTACATTAGCTGGTGTTTGTATGCATAGCTAAATCCTCCCAGAGTGACAGGACTCCTAAACATACATGCAGGAATTTAATATAAAAGTTTAACCGTTGAAAAGTTTGCTCCTGAAGAGCTGATAATCATTTGAGGGAGATCAAATCTAAAAGCTTAGTGCTCCTTCCTCCAGCCTCTTTTTTCTGCCTTAGAGATTTTGTAGCTAATATTCTGAAGAATTAACTTGTGTTACAAGAGATCACACAAGAACTGAGGGTTTTCAGGAGTGCTTGTTGCTACTTAAAGTTTAATTTTGTTACAGTCTCTATGAATTCTAGTGTTGAGCTCCCATGGACTGACAAGCCAAATGTCAGGTTTCTGAGATTTGTTTTTCAGTTTGTTCAAGAACTATTAGACTGATGAAATCCATTGCAAGAAATCTCATCCACTCTGTTTCTCGTTAAGTTTCTGAGTTATAGTCCAGTGGAGAGACTTCAGAATGTGGGACCCACATCCCTTTAACTAGATCAGCAATGCCAAATAATCATTATCATCATAATTTTCATTATTTCATTGGAATTTTCACTGGAATAAAAAAATCACTATTTCAACAATATCTAGAGATATCTATTAATCTTCCCAAAGCATTTGTGAGTAGAAATCCTGACTAAGATTTCACAAATACGTGCTTGCATATTCATGTAAATGTCACCTGCAGTGCTACTTTTCCTCCTTGTTATGAAATATTTAATGAACCAGTCAAAAGCCAGACACTACAGTAATTTGAATCAAGTGGCCAGTCACATATCACAGACGATGAATGGCCAAAGACACAGACATAATCATTCTAGAAAAAAAGAACACCCATAAGCTGAAATGTGTTTCTATGAAATATTCATAGGCTTGTGGTGATTTATTGCCATGTCTGCTTCAGAATAACCTGCAATGGGAAAAATAGCATAATCTGATAAACTTTTCATGCAAAACAGTTCGTTTGTTATTCCTGGAGTAAGAAGTTTGTAGACCCACATCTGTTTAAGCACATCATTTCTATGGGGTAGGAATGCAAGGTTTTACAGGGAATACCTATTGGAAGCAGTGTGAACATGCTAATGGCAGAGACAGTCCCTTCAAGTGTCCAGGCATAGTGCCTAGAGCAATTTTGGACAGTTTAGGTTGCCCAAGACATCTGCACAAGGCTGGTAGGTACAACATGGGACCTAAAAGGTGACGCCTGGTCTGAACTTGAGCTTCAATGTTGTGTCACTCAGTTATATTGCCCAAATCACTTCTGAAGTGACTATTCAGGGAATAAATAAATCAGCTTTTACAGAGGACAGGCTCACAGCTGGGAGCTAGAACAGTTGAGCCACCCTTTACAGTTCGATAGACAGAACTGTATCTCAAACCAGAAGCAAACATTGCAATATTTCCAACTCACACGTCCTCTCTTCACATCAGCTTCCACCCTTGGGCTATAGCTCTCTCTGTATGTGCAGCTTCTTTGAATGAGAAAATACCAGAGGGCTGGGCCCTGGAAGCTGACTCCACCCAGCAGAGTCACTGGTGTGCCTGCTCATGAACATCAACACATGGGACTGCAGCGCTTCAAGCCTTGCACACTCAAGTCGACTAGATCCACTGGCTTCTTTGTTGTGTGTCTCTATGTGAGGCTGCCTCAGCTTTTTTGGCATTTACCTAATGCCTCTGCTCTCCCTTGCTTTTCACTACTTCTGTGCTGCACTTGTGCTCTTATGCTTTCCACATCAGGACAGAGAGAAGGACCTACATAAGCTGTTGGTAGGATCTTGCTGGGATTTAGCCACTCAGATTTTTTTAAATGTCAGCTTTGTGAAATGCATTTGGTGAGGGTAGTGGGACACACAATCCCAAAGGATGTGGCTGTGTGCTTGTGGTATAATTACAGCTCAGCAGAGCCTGCAGGCCAACCAACCAGTATGTAAAACTGGATGAGCACCAGTGATTCCAGTCTTGTAAGAGGTAATAAGCAACATCCGTGGAGTGTGCTGCTGCCTAATCATCCTGCCAAGGAAAACCATTTCAGCCAAAAACCTCAGTGGAGTCATTTGGGACTGAAGGCATCATGGAACTCTCTGCACATCCGCTCAGCATATGCAAAATGCGGGCAGCAGAGAGAGCTGAACGAGGGACTTTGAAAGTGCTGTATGCCTCAAACCTCTCTTCCAAATTCATGTAATTCACTAAAGAAATTATGCATATTCATGTCATTTTACCTCAGGACTACGCATTTGTTTGGAGAGGATAAATGCTTTCTTGCCTCCAAAGAGCAAGATTTCATTAAACCGTCTCTCTTTTGGAAAAAGCAAGCAGTGACCCCAATCTCTGCAGTACCTGGCAGCCAGTAATAGCTGTATCATGATCAGTATCTGCCCTCTAGTAGCAATTTTTCACACACTGATGTCAAACACATGCAAGAGTAAAAAAAGAGAGAAATCTGCTGCTGAGCAATGCTGCCACTGAAATGACTCGTGCCTACAAGAGGTTGAGGACACTGGGTGTTCTGAAAGCACAGCTCTGATCCCAGTGTTCCACTCCTTAGGCCCGAGGGTGGGTAATTGCTGGTGTTGCCAGGCTTTGTTTATCTTGTTGCAGGTAAAATGAGGTGAAATGAGCACATGTGCTGTTAAACAGGTAAGCAAACATGACTATTCTGTACAAAGAGAGATCAGAAAAAGGCTTCTAAGGATGACAGTTAAAACTACTCAGTAGTTTCGTGGTGATGCTGAGAACAAGAAGACTTCCCAGTCCCACAAGCAGGGCACCAACCCCTGCTTCTGCTGCTAGCAGTTGGATCCCACTTAGCACAGAAGTGAGCAGCATGTGGCAATCCACACTAGCATGACAGCAAAGCAACGGAGAGTAGCTCTTTCCTAGCTCCTCCTGGAGTGATGACAGCTTCTGCTTGGTTTTTGGAGTGGCCTGCTTAGTTTGGAATGCAGGACAGTTAGATAAGCAAACACCTGATTTATTTAGCCTTTTGCTTATTTAACATGATATAAGGCAAGCTATTAAGCAATAAGGATTTTTTCCTTATAACAGTATATGGACTTGAAATAGATGTTTCTGCTAAATATAGAAAAAGACTTGCACCAATCTAAATTCAACTAAATATAAATCTCCACAATACGAAAAAGGAATAGGTGGGTACTAGTGGCATTGAATAAAAAAAGACAAGAAAATGGAGAAATCCAATGACAGTCGGCATCAACAGATGTGCCAAAAGCTGCCTTGTATGACAAAATGACTGTCTCATGAAATATTAGCAAATATCCAAAACTGGGAAAGTGTGAAAATCTTGTTGCTGTATAAATTATCTAAGACACTCCTGCCAATTATAGACTTGCTGTGAAGAAGAGAGACATTGGTAATCATGACAGCAACTGTGTTCGAGTGTCATGTGAATATTCTCGGGCAATTATTCAAATCAATCATTTCTTGTCTGTGTAGGAAAGATTCATCACTCTTAGTACTTCGTGTCACTCAGCAACTGAATTGATGGTGCTCTGCTATCTGCGGTGTTCTGTAGTCTGCCTGTTTAAGGTGACAGCACTGTCACATATTTAACTGCTGAGGTGAAGAGCTGTCCAGCAGAAAGTAGGAGAGCATGAGCCCAGAATCCATGAGAAACATTACACAGGTCATAAAAGACCATCTCCCTTCTGCATTAAGCAATGTCCCATCCAGAGGCATTTTTGGAAGTGGCAGGAGCAATGCTGGCTGTTGCCACTGTGGCAGGGCATGAGAGGGCTCTAGATGCAGGGGGAATGCAATCCTTTCAATCACTCTTCTTCCACACAGGATGTTTATGAGACCTGCTAGCCAGGTCTTGTCATTACAAATCCTCCAGCTTCAGTGCCTGGGCATCCCTGTTTGTTGAGAATGGCTCCCATATTTGATGATGTTCCTGCCTCTTACTTTCCCAGCCCTGTATGCTCTGACCTACCCTCTCACACCTGCTGCTCTGCATAAAAAGCGCCTCCTACCAACACAACTTCTTTCATCCTCCCACCCTTCCTGGCAGGAATTTCGCTAACAGAGGACTGTGTCCTGCTTCCTTGAGAATTACTGTTGGTAAGAGACATGACTGAAAATGTGCAATGTCTCTGTGTGTTCACCAAACTGTGACAATTTAAATTTTGATCTTTGACTTCGCTTGATACATCTGGTCTTGCCTTCCTTTTTTTATATGGTGAGGTATAATATATCAATTAACGTTTTTGTTCTTGATTAATATGCCCCATCTATTCCTTCTGCCTCTTCCTGTAAACTATGCATGTATAAAGGCTCATTCCAGCCCGTTGTCACAAGGGGATGCATTAAACTGCAGATCTGCCTTTGCAAAGCCTTAAGCACCTGATTTTGTAAATTAAATAAAATACCATCTACATGTTACTGCTAAAACTGCTCAGTATCAGCTGGGTTTCACTACCACAGGGCTTCCCTACTTCTGTTTGAGAAGAAAAACTAACACCAGCAAATGGTAACTTGAAATGGAATTTGTTCTTTAATAAAATAACAAAACAAAGTCTTCACAGAGGAGTAGTTTCCTTTTTTCTACATGTAAGTGTTTGTGACAAAATAAAAGAGCGTTTAACTCTTCAGGCTGGTGATAACAAATAAAGACGTGGTTCACCTCGACTTTCACATGCTCTGTCTCTCTTTTCAAAGAGCTTCTTTCCTTTATTCATGAGCTCTTTGGGGACAGGATTTTTAACAGTTCTTTCTGCCAACTTGTGGTTAGCAGAATATTTGCTTTCCATTTTTTTTTTTTAAAGCATGTGTTGTGGCTCCCAAGTATCCATCTGTAACTCTCTGAAAAATATCCGGTAGCTTGCAGCTAGAATATATTTTGGGATGTCTAGTTTGTCACTGGTTAGCTTGGATGCTGAGGTTTAAATTGACACCCGAAATTCACCAAGATGAGCAGTCCTTTGGAGACCCTCTCTTCAGCCATCTCTTCCAGGTCACCCCACTGAAATCCTGAGAGATTATTGACATGGGTACTGAGCCATCACACAGGAGACGATTTTGATTTTTTTTTTTTTTGCTTTAAGACTGCTTATGCCACAGATCATCCTCACTCCCTGGATCCCTTCTGCACCTCTAATAAGCGATGATGCCCTTCATTCACATGAAGTTTTGGCAGTGCATATCCTATTTTTTGGAAGTGATTTTACAGGAAAGGAATCACTTTTATGTGTTGCACCTCCATAGAAAAAGTGTGAGGTCTGGAAGATAACTGTCATAACATAGAAGATAACTATCCCTGCTTCACTCAATGATTGAACAGTCAAGCCTCTCGCTCTTTGTATCTGCTTTTTGTAAGATGTGAGCTGCCCCAGTGTAGCATAGCCTAACTTTTGTCACCTTCATTTAATGACACACAGATATGAAACAAGGAGGCATTATACCTCCTCCAAAGACATCAGCTTGAGAGCTGTGTCCATCCTGCAAAACAATGGGAAACATCAAGCCTAATGCTAAGGAATCCATGTCTTCCTTCAGGACAATTTCTTCCGTTTTCAGCAATTTGTTTGTTTTTGCATGCATGCACAACCATTGTGGTTCCAAATCCGAGTGGGGATGAGTTACACTGATTCCTCTGCTCCATAAACCCCACTGCCCACTACCTGGAGAAATGGTGGTCATTCCATCCTTCTCCCACCTGCAGAGGAGTCTGGACTAGCTGGCTCCTGCCTGAAAGGGTTCAGAGCTTTCTTCTTAGTGAGAGCAAATGCTCTCTTTATCTCTTTTTCTGAGGGCCAGACTGTGACAGAGAATGGAAACTGGTTGTCCTGCTTTTCAGGATGATCCTGTTCCAGGTCAGCCAGAAGGCAATGCCAACTACCAATCCTTGTGTGGCGTTATTTTCAAGCAGGAATGTTTTATCCCAATGAACTTTCCCACGATGTAACTAGAACCTTGCCCTCCTTTGACAGCAGCCCTAGGTACCACCAAAGTGAATTGGGAGAGCCAGGCAAGGTAGTAAAGCTGGCTCCCTTGTTGGATTCTGTCCACCCCAGGAAGTATGTTCCTATGAGTTCAATTTTTAACTAGCACAGCAAAATAAATGAAAACAAGGCAAAGAATAATGATCCACTTCTCTGGGAACACAGGGCCTCAAGGATGTAACATGAATTCAGCATGTCGGTTTGCTGGAGAATTCATACATAGGATGGAAAAGAACTCTTCAGGGCAACAGCAACACAGGTACTCATTTTTCCCCTTGCCTTGCCCTGCCTTGCCCTGCCCTGCCTCACCTTTTTCCTTTGCTTTCCCTTTTCTTTTTTCCTTTTTTTTTTCTTGTAGTGGAAAACATATAACATCTGCCTGCGTATCTGAGCAGGGAGTTTGGCTCCTTCCATTCATGTCACAGCAAGACAGAGCATCTCTCAGACAGGATCATTTTCCTACTCTTTCAAAGCACCATTGTCTGTGAGCGTGCCCCAGCTCTCCCTTCACGCACTTTGTGCTGACAGAAAAATCATCTCCGTCTGAAGCTGCTCCATCTCCCTGCAGCTACAGCCCCCTGTGAACTGAGGCTGCCTTCCCCCTCCTCCCTCACTTACAGATGACACATCCCATCTCATTTATATTATTAAAATGATTTCCATGGGGTCACCTTCTGCTTCACGCCTGAAATGATATAGAAAATTAAGCTCTTCCTCTTGTGCCACTTGGATTTAAATTGTAGATTTTAAATCTGTCCTCACTTCTCGATCCTTTAATTTTCCACAGGCAGCGCCACTGCAGCAGCAACTCCTAGTGACTGCATTAGATGGTAAAAAAACCAGAAATCACAGGCATCGACTCATATGATGTTATGATGAGTGAGGTGGATAATAACAAACATGCAGTACTCCAGTCACCCACTGGGTCTCTTTCCATTTTCTTCACAGAAAACCTAAACAGCCCGCTGTGTGGAGTGTGAAGAAGGTCGTATCAAAAGAACATCTGCACATTAGCGTAGTGATTAGCTTGTAGGGGAGCACCCAGTGGTGAAAGGGCTTTTATCTTCCTTTCCACACACAAAAATGATGTGTCACGTGAAGGAATGCTTACACTGAAGTCAGACCTGATGTCTGTTGTGACTTCTCAAGCATTTCATCAAAAATATTTCCTTGCAGGTGAGTTTGGCAAAAGGCATTGGGTTGTTTAAGGTATAGTGTTGGACTTTTTTAGGAAGTGTAATTGCAATTACTGTATTTCACAGGCAAAAATGCTGCCAGGAATGAGTGATTCTTGGTATGGGATGCAGACAATACAGTAAATATGCAAACCAATGCTTTGGAAATTGTGCCTTTCACTTGAGCTTGATTTAAACGTGTGAATTCTTTGCAGCTTTCTGGTATTTCCAAGTCTTTACCGTTGTCTTTCTTTATTACAGGTCTGAAAGAAGCTGCTGCCATATGGAGAGCTGGAGCAGCCAAGAGTTATATTCACCAGCAATGCACTATTCAGAGCACTTAGAAGCTGCCAGTCCTCATGGTCCCAGACCAAAGCTAACATTTGTAGCAGCACTATTAGGTTTTCTTGCTTCTTTTTGCAAGTCAGATGATGTTGGCACTCTCTTGTGAAGAGCACTAGGTCAGATGGTCCGAGGGGTTACTCCTGATGGCAATTCCTGTGCTAACTCAGATGCAGCTGCGTCCCTAGTCACATTCAGTTTAGGGGACAGAATAATCCTCTGCATTTTTTCACTGTGTGCAGCACAGATCTGATAAGTCTCATCTGAGTACTGGAGCAGGGTGGAAGAAAGGAGGTTTTGCTCTTTCTTTTGGCAAATGACTGAGCTATTCCAAAGAGAAGGCTACACAATAAAAATTAATCCAATTCTTTCATAGTGGCTAGTGACTAAATACACAACTGTTTAAAGAAGCACCAGGTTATCTGTTCAGCCTTCCTTGAAGTGTATCCTTCTACCCAGAGCATACTCCAGAATGTGGTTGGGGAGTGAGATGGGTCAGAGATGCTGGAAAGATGAAAGCTATTGGATTAGCATTTTTGTCCTAGGGCTGTAATAGAAATCTTTAGTAGGCAAAGCCCAGGCAAGAAAATCACATTGTAGCTTGAAGATGAAGTCAAATTTTGAGCTGAAATTCACTCCCTTTGGTCTCAAGGCCAAAGTATGCACAGAGACTCTGTAAGTCTTATTTTCAGGGTGTTAGCAGCACATAGATCCCTCTGCTGGTTCCTCTGTTTGTGAATGAATTGGATGCAGAGCACAAGCATAAGCTCATGTCAGAGCACTGCTGTAGGTCATGTTTGAAGACAACTTTAATAGTTCCAAAGTCAAAGATTAAAAGAAAATCTGACCAGAGGAGTGCTGACACATTCTGAAAATTTAGAGGTGAAAGGGATCTGGGGTCTTTTAATAAATTGTTATAAAAGTAAAATTGCAAAATACCACTGCTCTGCGTGGAAACCTCAAGGCATGCTCCAAGCTTTGAATCTAACTTGTAGACTATATTCCTTTTCTGTTTACTTTTACAAGACATAGTGATATTCTGCCTCATAAAGAGAGTCCATGCAAGCCCCTCCGAGCTGTAAACATCCGATTCTGCTGATGGAACTCTTATGGTCAAATTTATGCTACAGAACATTTCTTCAAACAGACAGCAGATGTAATGTGTGGCTATGATAGTTATAGTCCAAGCCTTTCAACTGTGGCTTTGGTTCTAGGATCACTGACTCCTGTAGGATTATCCTCCCAAGTGGTCTCAGTTTTCTGGTCACCACACAATCTGCTCAAGGATGGTCTTCATGCAGAATAAGGAATGGAGTAAGGAACCACAGGCAGCACTCCGAGACCAGGCAGCCTCAGACGATAATGCCCCCTACTGATATTTGAAGAATTCCAGGGGAAAGAGAGGTCTCAAAGAGCTGGCAATGGCAACAAGGCTGATAAAAACAGCAAGAACCTGTGTGAGGAGCGAAGACAGATACCTTGAAGATCCTGACAACTAAATGCATAGCATGGAGGAAAGTAACTGCTCAGAAAAAATCATATTTTGAGAAAAGGCTGAAGAAGATCTTGATTGAATCCTGGTTTGAAGATCTTGTATTTTAGGGTGAAGGAGTCTCAGTAGCTAAAAGTTAAAATTTGGCATTCCAGCTGCCACAGAAGCCCATGGACTGTCTCATCCAGGCCCAGGGAGCTGTGGGCATGGGCTGCTTGGGAGCTGCAGGGGCACCATGAGCACAGCTCACACTGAGATGTTTGCAGACCCATATCATGGTCAATTTTACATACAGACCATGGTCACTTCACTTGGAGGGAAACTGAGATGAGGTGGTGACATAACTAAAGATGTAAGCAAGTACGGGTAGGCAAATTACTTCCTTTCTAATTAGGGTTTCTGTAATGCCTGAGTCCTCTTAACAGCCCAGCAGTTATAATCCTTTACAGCCTAATGCTGACAGCAATTTCATTTCCTATGAACCACTACTTATAACAGCTTTACTGAAATTCGGTGTGTGAAACTTGGGTTGCTCTGTGTTATGCTCCATTATTGTATATAGAGCAGGTCTTTCCAGTGCTTCCAAGGAAAAACATTTTATCTTTTATACTGAGTATCTATAGCCTAGGAGTTACAAACGTATATTCTTAAAATTAATATAAAGCTCAGCTATTTGAGCAAAAAGACTGCTGCTTAGTTTCCTCTTCTTCCCAGGAACAAAGACAGCCATTCTGTTACATCCACTGAGAGCCAGCCTTGGCTCAGAAGACACTCCTGAAGACTTCCTGTGAGATGCAATCAACTCTGTGACTCAGTGGAAGTTGCTGTACTTCCATCCACACACCTTCACCGAGCCTTAAATCGTCCTAGGAGCCACATCTGTGCAAAAAACTACAAGGATGAGTATGCAATTTTCATCTCACACATGTACTCATGGTCTAGGAGGGAGGAACACCCTCCTCAGCCACAGAAAAGCTGTTTGCTCTCTGGTGATCAGGGTGAGGAATTTCAGTCAAAGTAGTCCTGTGGACCGGGAGCCTCAGGGCAAGAGACAGGGCCTTAGGTGAGTTACTGCATACTGTAAACACAGCCTGTGTCTACAAGCAGCTTCTTCCTGCCTTTGGACTTGCTTAGAGAGTGAGGGTGACTTCCTGCTAAGTTTGCTGTGGCAGCCTGTCAGCATCAGACGAAAACAGCATTTGCGAAAATAAAGGCACCTTAAGAAATCCGAAAAGTGAGGTTGGATTTTACTATTACCACTACCCAAAAACCACTGTGTATCGATGCGCCCTTGGGAATACATTCAGACAGCGAAATCCAGTTTCCTTATCATGTGCAGTAAACACTGTGAAGTTAAAACCCTTGGTGGCTTCTTAAGCTTTTATCACTGGATTTATGGCAGCAAAATAGCATGGAAAGTGTGTTCAAGTGGTTATTATGCACCACTCTGATCGGGCCACATGAAGTTCTATCTGGCACCTCGTGTGCAAAGGAAATCTGCTTTTGATGGAAACTAATGCATGGTTAATTTGCTACATTAGCATGTGACAATTAGTACGCAGGGCTTATGATGTATTACAGCTACATCTTAGTATGCATGCATGCAAATAGACACATAATACATCAGTGTGTTAAATGGAGGCATCTCTAGGACAGAAGGTGATATAAACAAATCTAAGCAGAAATTTTGGACACAGAATGAGGGCTGCATAATAAGTGCCTCAATTTACAGTCCAATAACATATTATATATTCCTCTGCACACCCCGAACAGTGTGCGTATATTAAAATCTCTAATCTGTCTACCTTCATATTCGTGAATATATTAGGACTTTCTGTGGTTCTTTCTTTTTAAATTGCACAATCCAGGGGTACTTAAATAGTTGCAGCTTGAAGATGAACACTGTGGCTGTGTCAGAGCAGGACATCTCATCACTCTCAGTTTGTGCATGTGTAACCATGGTGACTTTGTGGCTGGAGCTTTCCCCAGACTTGGTGTAACCTGGGGTGGATAAAGGCATGCTTCTCCATCTGGTGTGGATGTCACGTACAGGATCTCTTAGGATACATTTTTAATTACTATGTTCTCTTAATTACTCCTTCTGATTTCCCTGGTGAATTGCCTTTCTCGAGTTTCAGTGACTCATTGTGAAACCAAGTGATATCTTTGCCGTCTTCAGTCAGGAAAATTCATCCCAGACCTTTGCACCTTCTCAAGGACAGCACTTGTCTGAAAAGCAATGCAACCTGGTGCTTTGTGCTTGTGGCTACTCACCAAACATGGTGTTTTACGAGTGCAGATATCCTTCCTTCGGCTGCTGGCCTTGCCAAACCACACTGGGGAGTGTGGCTGTCCTGTCCAAAGTGGCCTTTGAGGGCAGCCCTGCTTTGGCTGCAGGCTGGCTCAGCTCAAGGTGGGCTCCACCACATCTCCTCTCAGGGAGGTGCAAGGACTGCGTGGTGGTGACCCCAGCAGAAGTGCAAAGGTGACACATGATGGGGTGTAAGGACAAGGGAGGGTCTCATCACCCCCTTGGCGGTTTGGTCCCCCACCACAGCTGTCAGGCATTCTGGAGATAGACCCATAGGCCTGTGGGACATGGTGCCACAGAAAAGCTGTACTGGTGTTCAGGAGGGGAAGCTGTGGTGTGCCCAGCACATATATCCCGCTCATTGGGAGCTACAGGCAGCAGTCTGTAAGTCTGTTTAAGTTGGTGTGTAAATGTCACCAGCCCCTGCTGAGAGGGGGCTCAGCCGGGCAGTGTCCCCTGTCGCCACAATCTTTTTAGACTGCTCTGCTACAGCACAGTGTGCTGGGACCAAACAACTCTTGATTTAGCCTTTTATTTGACAAGGTACATAGCTGAGAGCTGTGATTTGTCCCTTTTGAGCAATCACTTCTCCTGGTGTGTTAAACCCACCCCTGGGCAGAGGTCCAGGCAGCACAAGCCCTGACAGACCATACACACATTTTACAGCCACACAGCATGGGACTGAGCAGCTGGGGAGGGACAATGCCAGACTGTAGGGGTGTTTTTCTCCCAGTATACCTGGGGAGCTTCTCTTCAATTTGGCCTTCAGCTGGGAAGTCACCTTACACCATAGATTAATCAGCATTTAACAGAGCACCCATGTATTCTTTCACTTAAACTGCACTAAACACAAGCAGTAACTGCACTATTTATTTTTTTTTTCTACCTGGGCAGTAATAGATCTCCTTTTCATGAAGTCATCCTTAGCTGAGCCATCTCTGTAAATAGCTGAGCCGTTGAGGTGCATTATTTATCACCGTCAGATGTTTAGCGCACGAAACCGAGCAGCGGGCGGCAATCGGATCACCTTCTCGCTCAGATGGGATGAGGGGGATTTATGGTCAAAAGCTGTGCCATGGAAAGAACACACAGTACTTGTTAATTAAGGACAAGCAGTCGAAGACCAGTACTGCTGCATTTCTGACAGAGGGCAGCATTGAGTTTTTAATCGTACAAAATAAAACCCCAACAAAACATTTCTTGGCTCTCCAGTGATTGTGCGGTTCAGAAAGAAGAAAAGCTTATCACTCACATTTTTCAAAAAATTGTGCTGTCAGCTGGCTTTTAAGTAAAATTTCCTTTTAAAGCTGGCTATTTTTTGAGACTCTTTTGGCAGAGGGAGGGCAGGGTCGGGGTTGTTTGCACACAGCTTCATGGAAAATGCTGCTTTCTGGTCTGCCCCTTGCTGGGCCTTTGCTGCTTCTCCTCTACCCAAGGCCATGAAAGTCACCAGAATTAGATACAACCTGGGCAGCCTTGTAAGGGAAACGTCCCGTAACACCCAGCTGTTGTTCTCCTGTTTTGGGGGCCCGTGGAAAGGAAGGATCTAAGGGTGCTCAGAAATCATCTGGGGAGCCACCAGCTCCTGCTGCAGACAGCACTTTTGTGAACCAGCTTTGGACTTGAATCCCTTTCTCACTAAAAGCCTCTGTTCCCTCCTGAGTTTTAGTAAGACCAGAGAGCTGTGAGAGCATCCCTACAGCTGCAGCAGGAGGGGATGCTGCTGAACGGCACCCTGGGCAAAGGGCTGGACTCAAGAAATTTTGAAGGGAGGATTTAGCTGGTGCAGTGTTTACAGACACTGTCTCTAACTCTTTATTTTCTGTTAGAAATGCATATTTTTTTTCCCTGCCAGCAAGGAATCAATTAATTTAATTCCAGAGCAATGTAATTTATGATTAGAAACAGTCCTTGATGTGAGAGTTTACAGCAAAGCCTGTATCTAACTTTCTAGTGTTCCCAGCCTGTTGCATCTCTGGGCTCTGGCTGCACCTCCATTTGTAATTGGAAGGAGGCAATTCCCATATGAAATTGCTAGAAGAGTGGGTGCACCATGAGCTTGAGCAAACAACTGGAAGCTTGCCCACTCAGGAGACATTTTCCAGTAAATGTGGATGTTTCCCAGAAACAGTGGGTGTGAGAGTGTGTGTGTTCTCTGCTGCAATACCACCTCCCTTCATTATAAGTTTGGGAGAGAACTCCTGCATATTCCATCTTTGCCCTGTCTAATTGATATTCATTCATTCTCTAGTGGGCTTAATGTTGCTGTCTGCACAGGGGAAAAAATTAAAATAACAAGACAAAGAAATAATAGAAGAAGGAGGTGATTCTTTTTTAAGCCTTTCTTGTGAGTGAAGACAAGGAATCATCTGTCCTGAGCCTTTGTTCTGGGAGCCTCAGCACAGCAGTTGTCAGAGCAGGTTGCAGGAACAAGGTATTCAAATGCTTCAGAATACATCCATAAATCATGTCACCACTTTTCTCTGCAGGAGCCAAAGAGTAGGAGGGAAGAGAGATGAGAACAGCCAACAGATCAAACAAGGAACCTTCGGAGGAGACATCAGCCCCACCATGATCCTTGGCATGATGTGAGCGTCTCTGAGGGTTCCTGTAGGCAATTTTATTTGTCTAAAATAGGATGGACCCTAACCAAATATTTATGTGCCTCTCCAGTGGCTTTCAAAATATTTAAAGTTCTTCACTCACATGGACTGAAAGTCTTCAAAGGAGCACAAGTCCTCTTGACTTGCAAGATGATACAAGCACCTATGTCACATGTTTGCATTTAGAAATACTTCTTGCAAGGCAGGCTGGAGGATATTGTCCAGCTGCCCCAGCAGGCAGAAGTTATGCAGCCGCCTCCAGGGCAAAGGATATTTGGACAATGAAAGGGAAATGAGGATATTCCTGCTTTGCTGAGCCCTGATTGCTTTAGGAAGGATGCAAATGCCTCTACAGCTTTATCTGGAGGTCAAACAGAACCTGATCAGGCCAGGTTCTGTGAAGGGAAGCTCAGCTAAGTTGTCAGGACTCACAAGCTGTGAATGAGGGTCCTGGGGCCACTTGGGGCTCCTCTGCCACAGGCTGGGGCCAGGCAGTGGGGTTGATCCCCAGCCCTGGTACCCCTCATGCCACACGGCTAACGTGGGCACTGCTGACTGTCTGTGGATCTGGTGGTCAGTCACCCTAGGGAGAAAGGCTGCTGTGCCCCCCTTCTGACCCCTTGGGCCCATTGCCCCCTTCCATCCCCTGCACATTGCCAGTTACTGTCTCTCTGCTGTAATCTATGCCAGATCCCACTCCGTGTCTGGTCACTGCTTGTGGCCTGAGGTGTGTCACTGGCTGCCATTGCTGTCCCTTTGATCACCCCAAGAGGACCTTGAGCAATTGTGTGCACAGAGCAGCATAACATTTTGGCTGTAGCTGCCAATAGTTTGCCTACTTTGTAAGGGATTTTTGTCTGGGTGAAATCCTTGCAGATCTGCTGCTTTCACCTATGGACAGCAGTATTTGTACAGGGAGGTTCATGACAGGCTTTATGGGTCTGGTTCTATGGGCTTTTAGGTGCTGTGCTTCATTTGTGCCTTCATCTTCTCTGCCTTTCTATTCCCTCTTCTGCCTTTCTATAAATGCATGTCTGGGATGTGGAGTGCAAAGCTGTTGAAGCTCAGGTTAGCCACATCATCTCCTTATGTGCCTTAACTACTCCAGCTCAAGACTAACTTAGGACAGCTTAAATTTGAACCTGCTTATATTTGTGCTCAGAAGGAGGGCAGATAACACACTTTTATTCTGTGAGCTCTGCAGGAATGGAGGGATCAGAGGCACCAAGAGTTCAACCAAGTATAAAAGTGTCCATGGCACTACCATGCTGCTGTCTGTCAGATGCACGAGGACTGAGCTTTGCAGAGACCAAACCCAGCAACTCTTTTTATCTTCTGTGCAAATCCAGAATACTACTGGTTATCTTAACCTTAGCCTACCAAATTTTAAACTTTGGGTGGAAAGAAACCTTCTAAAGGTGTCAAATGCTTGCAGTTTTGTTGCCAGAACCCTTTAATGACCTGCAGCATTCCAGATGTAGGTCATGTTTACTACATCAAATGCTAGCAACAGCAACAATAGAATTTCACAGAATAAACCACAAATTTTAAGCAGCAAGGATGCTGCCTTTTGAGCTTCTGTTCTAGATTAAGCATCTTATATGCCCCAAACAAACAAAAAATTATACTTTCCTATTTCACACCTCACCTCAGGATGACTGAAGCATTTATTGAGTGCTCATAAAATACGATGTGGTTGTAGCAGCAAGTAAAGCAAACTGGGCCACAGAAGAACTGTAATGTCAGAGGAAAGCAAAACAACAGGATTGAGCAGATGATTTAACACCAGCAAGAACAACCCTCAGAATTCATTCTTGGAGAACGTGGAGGCTGTGCACTGTCCAGTCCAGTGCCAGGGCTAAGGGAGGGTACAAACCTTTAGTAGACAGCAAATCACCATTTTGTGTATGAGCTGCCTCCACACTGAGATGGGGAAAGCCTTGAATGTTCCTCCCCTGGCCAGCCCAGGCACGTGGCTGTGTGTTCCATCCTGCCTGGCATTCAAGTGGTGGGTGCCAGCAGGAAAATGCATAAGGGCATTAAGCCAGCTTCCTGAGAACACGCCACTGCTTCACCCTGCAGCCATCGACAGCGATCACCTTCAGTGCAACAAACCCGGCTTTGCTTCTGCAGGTACATCCCTCACATGCTCTGGGGTGCAGGGCTTTGCCTCTGCAACCTGCTGGGAGGGGTGTGCCAGCAGAACTGGGAGATACTCTGACACAGGATGGCTTAAGGCAGTGGAAACAATGGGAATGAAGAAGGCAAAAAAAATCTGAGGGAAACATCTGTTCTCTTTACAATTAGCTACAAGTGGTACCTTTTTAATTATTGAGATGCTGGAGCTGGCAGAGGTTGTGAATTGACTTGGTAATTATTTAGAAGAGCCCCAATTGCTGGCAAGGATTCCCATGTAGTCATTTTCTAACTGGATGGAGGGAGAAATAAACTCTTCAAGTATTTATTATTATTACAGCCTGTCAATTATGAAGATTTATTCATTCGTGGTAAACTACCTCGAGACTTGGCTTTATCACTTCACTGCTGCTGCCACAACACTATTATATATGTGAAAATGTGAAGGTGAGGCATGCTTTTTGAAGTTAGACACAATTCATCTTCCTGAGTTTTGACAGCTCCCCACCATGTACAAGATAACACTGTCTAACACACTGACCATGGCATTACAGCCTGCTTTTCTCAGGTTTGATTCAGCACAGCTTCTTAGCTCACACACTGTAACATCTTTGAGCTAGTTGAAAGTGCAATGAGACCCAGTTTTAGTGTTTTCCACAGCTATCCAGAGTGCTGTATAAAACATCCTGGTCCATTGGGCTCATGTGGTGCTGAGGTCATGTTTAAGCCCATTGAAATTAGGATTTCAGTGGGTAAATTCCCCATTTTCAGGTCAGTCAGGTCCTGAATTTGGATCAGTTTGACCAAGGTCTTTAGGAAATGTGGGGATGTGGGTGTTTTGTTCTGTGTGGCTCATTTAATCCAGTTGATGGATGCAATAGAGGCTCAGCACAAAGCTATTTTTCTTCTGGTCCAAGAAGGAAGTGGCTTATGATGCCATTTCCCTCATAATTTGTGTCCTTTCCCTTTCCTTTTCCCTGTCTCTCTCCTTTATTAAAAAAAAAAAAAAGAAAGAAAAAAAAAAAAAGAAAAAAAAAAGAAAAAAAAAGAAGCAGCCTTTTATGGTTTTGTTGAGAGAGGGGCAGATTTATTGGGGCAGAATTAAGGAGATAAGAGAATGGGAGCCCCCCTCGTTCAGACCTCAATTGGAGAGGCTATGCCTCAGGAAAACCTTCCCCATCTCTTCCTTCCCGCTTCCCTGTCTGCCTGCACAGCTGCCTGTCACACTACTTGCACTGCCCCCCGGGGTGCACGCTCTCTGGCTGGTAGGTGACTCCAAAATTTGCTTTCACAGGCTTTATTTTGGGAGCATCTGAAAGACAAGGACTGTCTGTGAGGATTTGGAGCCCTGCTGCCTTGTGTGCCATAGCCAGGATACAGAGGGCGGCCAGCAGTGAGCCTTGAATGGATGGGACCCCCCAAGTCCCACCCCAAATCACGGGTCAAGGTCCTGGGCAGGGGACATGCCATAAAAATGCTCTTTGCAGTCTCATCCCAAGCAACTGTGACAATCTGGGGCCATCTGCAGATTTGCCACCTCAGTGCTCACCTCTTTTCCAGATCATTAAGGCATGCATTAAACACCACCGGCCTGCGGAAGGGATTTGCGAGTCACTCCTGCAGCTAGCTGGGAAAACAACCCCAGCTCCTTATTTCCAGCCTCCTTCTCTGTTTGTGCTGTGCTTTCCCTTGCACGATGGGGCGATTTCCCAGTCACGGTGATGCAAGGTGTGTTAGTCAGGATCCCTCTCATCCTGTGCAGAACCAGGGCTGGAATTTCTACGCGAGCCTTTGGGGAGGAGCAGGTGCTGCTGCTGTGCTTGCCAGCTCCCCAGCTGTGCTGCAAGGTCTTTGCTGCCTGTGTCAAGGTTGTGACAGGCAACTCTTCCAGAGGCATGGGAGAGGTGTTTGGTGAAGTTTCTTCTATTGCTGCTGGTCTGCTCTGCAGCTTTTTGCAGGAAGCTGCGCTGCACCTGCAACCTGGGATAGGTAGAACCTGGAAAGAAAAGATAAAAACAGCAAAACCAGAATCACTGCCAGGCTGGGCAATTAGTTTATTTTTACAAACATGCCTCTCCACTGTAGTTTTTGCTTCCCTGGCTCATGTTGATTTTTCTTCTTCTCAGAAGTTTCCTTCTGAGGCCATGAGTTTCCCAGCCTTTTCCTCTGGCTGGTGATCAGCCCTGCTGTTGGGTCAGCACAAGCGCAGTGCCCTCCTGCAGCAGCCCCAGTGCTGCTGTGTGACAGCCGAGGCAGGTGTGCCCTGGGGGGCTGCACTCTGCACCCCATGCTTCCCCCTGCCTGCCGGTTTTGGGGAGCTGCTCCTGAGCTCGCTGTGAGGGACAGGGAGCTCATTAAACTGCTTGCTGTGCTCTGCAGCATTCCCACTCGGCAAGGTCATCACTGCCATCTCCAGCCATTCCTCCCAACAGAGGAGAGGTCGGGGGGAGCTTGTTGGGAACCTTTCTGTGTGCTAAACCATGCTTGCTGAAAATACACCATGGGATAGACCCCTGAGGAGGCAAAACAGCCTGGAGCCAGCCTCAGATTATATCTTCCCTGTCGACCAACCATTTCAAAGAGAGGCACACAGTCCCAGCCAGGTGATTTGTACCTTAACACAGGGGATGGATGGCAACTGTATCCTTTGCTGCCCTCCCTGGTTGCCAGTGCAGAGACCTGGCAGCTCCATGGTTGGCTGGGGCATCATCCCAGATCTCAGCCATGAGCCTGGACATGGGCAAAGCACAGTCCTTTCTTGCCAGCATGCAGCCACTCAGAGGAGCCAGCATTAGGGGGGAGAGGTGGCAAAAAACCCCATCACCAGCTGTGAGATCTCCTGGGGTGGTGGGGAGTGCAGAGCCCTGGCTGCAGGTCTCTGCCAGAGGCAGGAATGTTTGCAGCCCAGGGATGTCAAGGTTCAGAGGACTCTCCAGCCCAGCTGGGCTGTATGTTTTCTTTTTTTTTTTTTTTTTGGATGTACCGAATGGAAAATATTATCCTGTAGACAAAACATCCGCCGTGAGGAGGAGCATGGGGCGGGATGCCCACTGCAGGAGCTGAGGCTGGAGCAGCAAGCTCCCCACATGGCCAAGCTATGCCAGCTATGGCTGCTAGGGAAAAATGCTGGCACCATCCTCAACCATCCCATGCTGGGAATAGCTTTTACTGCTGCAAGTCACCTGGGCACACTCCATGGAAAAGTTTAAAGGTGAAAAGTCCTTTTTGTGTTCCCACTGCCTGCTGAGGATGTCAGGGAAGGGTTCAGTGTTCATCTGCCTGAGTCCCCAGAGATAATGGGGAGGTAGCCAGCAGTTGGCCTCCTGGTCTAAAAATGGTTCTCTTTTGTAACAAACATCCCACTTGTCTTTGGCAGGTAGTAACCACAAAGCAGGAGGTCCAACACACAGGTAGGACAGGGCTCATCTCCCCATGTGATAAATACAGAGCTGGAACTTGCATCACACAACCTAGAGCAGCCCCCCAGACACACATAGGGGAAAATCCCAACTCTGGGTATGGACCTCAGGTAAATTTCCCGTAGTGCTCTTTGTCTCCCACTTTAAATAAACCCTGAATTCATTAATTCAGAGCTTCTTTTTCTGTACCATCTGCCTGTGGACCAGCATAACTGAGAGTACCTGGAGTCAGCTCTCCTGCCACCTGCTCCTGCTGGGTTTTCCTCCTCCAGCAAAGCTTTACCTTTGGTTTGCAGCCTGCTTAAATGTGGTTCATTATTAATTGGCTGGAAAAGCAGGGCCACGGCAATGGGCTTCTGGAGCTCCTCCCTGCTGCCCATCTCCTTGCATGACCCAGCCTGGCCAAGCAGGACAGGCAAAGCGTGTGTCTGAGCTCAGCCAAGGAGGATTGCAAAGGAGGGCCACACTGCATCCTACAGCCCCTGTGTCCAATGTCCTCTGCAAATCCCCATCTGGGTGCCAGAACTGATGGAGGGTCCTCAGGAGGACTGAATCCTACTGATTTAGAGACAGCCTTGTTTCTACCTTGCAGGGTGGCACAGCCTTCCCAGTGCTCTGGTTTTACCAAGCTAGGCTCTGTCTTGCTCCCTTGCTGACCCATCCATGTTCAGGCCAGAATCGACCATCACCATAACCTGGTTTTATCTTCTCACAACTCAGCTGTGAATCCTCACCCAGCGATTTCTGCACTGAGATCACAAGAACTGCCAGGGGTAGCACCTGGCTTTTCAGAGGTCCAGACCTGATTCAAAGACTTTGAACATCATTACAAAATTCTTTGGAATCTCTTCAAAAGGCTGTAAATACTCTCTGTGTCTTGTTCAGATGGGAAACAGCTTTCTGTGCACCCATCCTGACACAGGGCATGGCACACACCAGCCACCATGAGAGCCTCCACACCTCCAACACAGCACTAGCGTGGAGCATAAAGAAAACAGTAACCCCCGTGCCAGAAGATGAGACCCAGATGTTTCCATCATGGTCCTTTTGGGAAGGGGAAAAGCAGCAGCTCACCATCTGAAATCATAGCCCAGCTGGTGGGGCTGCCAGGCAGATACTTGCAGTACAGTGCTCCAAGGCTCCCTCTCCAAAGCTCAACCTTCCAAGCACCTGCAATGTGGAGTGCCTGCACAGCCAACACCCCTGTTGCTGGTGCCACAGCCCACTGCGGGGACCAGGGGCTGTGGCAAACCCTCCACAGCTCTCCAGGAAGCACTGGCAATCCAAAACAAACCTAAAACCCAAGCTTTCCAGCTGACCTTCTTTTTGTAGACCTGGAGAGGACCTTTGGGTACAAAAAAAAAAATCCCTAAGACCTAAAAATAACTCTGGCCTTCTTCAACAGGGCAGTTGTATTTTGAGATATGTAGAATATTATCAAACACTGAGACCTCCTGCTAAAACTGTGGAGGAGATGAAAGCCCCTTAACTCCTTTTCCCTTGTCACCTGAGCTGACCTTCCAGCCTGGGAGTGCTTTTATTCCAGCACATTCCAGGACTCAGGCGGTGGCCTCATGCTTCATGTCCTGCTTGTGGGACAAGGACATGCATTTGTCATTGATGTTCTCTGCTCCTTCTGCGTCAGAGAGTTCTGCTTTCTTTCTCTTTCCAAGACTAATCAGGGAATACACAAGCAATGCTTAAGCAAGCAATGGACATATTATTTTATTGAAACAATAAAAAATTTGTATTGAAGGACCCTTTTGTTTTATAAACCTGAAGCTTCTGGCTTAAGCCCTCTGACAGCATCCCTTCAGCACAAAGCAAACCTAGGAGAAACATGACAACAAGATATATTAGCAGCTGGAACACTCTGCTTAGTTTAAAGGTATGTGTTATTGCAGGTCTGAAATGTTATTTCTGTTGGATATACAAAACCTTGCTCTTCTTACAGATTTACTTCCTCACTCCTCTCAAGCTTGTCTCCAACATTAGGTTTTTGTGCATTGTCTACAGAGTCCAGAGCTCACTCATCTCACCAGGGCTGATATTGCCATGCTCTGCTCAGCTGAGTGCACCCAATGTTTTTGCCAGTTGCCTGCTACTGCTCCAACCCTGTTTCAAATGCCCATTTCAGGAAGAGAAACCTGCTTGCCTGGACTGCAGCAAAAAGAAAAGGCTGTTCTGAACTGTGGGAATGAATAACTAGCCCTTCTTTTATGCTAGTAACTTTAAAAGGCATTAAAATAGAAGGTTTGCAGGTCAGAAAAATCCCCATCACCAGGCTACAGATGCTGCAGAAGCTGGTTTCATTATGAGCAAAGGATGTCTGGAAACAGATATTCCTTTTAACAAATACTCCAGTCACTGTCTTGAAAAAAATCAGGTCTGTCACCTGCTCTGCTCACCTGTGAATGTGCATTGCCTCCAAATTCAGAGTCTTTTAGATCATTATATTGTCTACAATGGGGTTGCTGCCTGCAGAGAGCTGTGGGTCCCTGACCCCTGCACACACACACACACACACACACACACACACACACATGCACGCACACTCTCTCTCATGTCAACAACTATCTTTATGGCCACAAAATGCCATGAAAACAGATGGTGCTGTAGTAAAACTATGATAAACAGAGTGATTTACATACACAGGAAACTCTAGCTCTCATTAAGAATAAATTAAGTAAAGAGACCCAAGATGCAAGCAGCTCACCAAATCCAGCTCCAGGCACTCCCAGCATTGTTGATGCCTGAGTCTGGGATGCTGCTGCAGTCCCTGGTAGTGCTGAAGCCTAGGAACTCCAGATTTGCATTTCATATCTAATTTGATATGGAGTATGCACCCAGAGCTTCAATGTGAGCCCATCTCCAACAGAAACCAAAGGAAAAGATGTTTACTTATATTTGAAGATTTTAAACTTGAAGCTGAGCCCCATGGTGGGGGTGTTCCTCCCTTCAAAGCTGGAGCCCAGCATGTCTTGGCGTGCTTCAAGCACAGCTGCCTTACCAGCAGCCCCCAAGCCTCCCGTGTGGTCATTGAAGTCGATGAGGACAAATCTGTCCCCTTTCACCTCCCCTTTGGCCGTGGTTCTCTGGGCAGGACTAGCCCAATCATCCAGAATGGGCTGGCCAGTGATGAGCCCAGCATTCCTAGCCCCAGAGGGGTCCAAGCCAAGGACAAGTGTGACAGTGGGGATGGTGTGACCATACAGGAGCACACCTCAGCCCACCTCCCCTGCAGATTGGGGAGGGAGGAATGAGCATCCTTTGGGCCTCCTCTGCTTGCTGGGAGTGTGCAAGGCCCCTCCAGCAGCTCCCACTGCCCCTGGCTCTGCCAGCCTGGACATGGAGCCAACAGCCAGAGCAGACAGCCAAGCCCTGGGCAAGGGCTATGCAGTGCAGCCCCTTTATCTTTCCAGAGGGATTTTGGAAGGGTGGGCTCTGCCAGCCCTTGGCCACACACAGCTGTTGTACCTGGAAAGATAAAGCCCAGAGGTTCACTGGTCTGTCTCTGCTCCACAGGGGTCCCCAAGGGCTTGCCAAGGCAGCGTGCCTCTCCTCGTGACCCCTTATGTGTCCTGAGGGACTTCCCTTGGGAGAAAGAGGGGGAGGAACTATGAAAATCCAAGATGAAGCACAATTAAAGCCACTGGGAACCTGATCAGCCAGCTGGATCCCAGGCAAGCACCCTCAGGGACCTCCCCCAGGGAGCAGGCTCCAGGGTTTGCTCTTGCAGCAAACTCTCTGGGTAGCCTCTTCCCAAGCAGTACAGCCTGCCCTGCCTTGCCTTTCCTAACGCTTTAACATTCAGGATTTTCACCTGTGTGGTTTAGTTTTTGTTCACAGTGTGTTCCCATATGGTTTAATTTGCACCTCTAAAATTAAAACAAGGTTCCTTGCTGTTAGGGGGCAGCAGGTCTGAACACCAAGCCACAAAATTTTCTATTTTTCTGTCCCAATGAGCTTAGTCAAGCTCAGGGTTCCTTGTAGCCCTGGTGCTCCTTAGCCCAGAGCTACAGGAATGGGGAGCTGTGGCAATGCCAGAAAATGTTCATGAAAGATTTTTTATATGTCATCGAGCTGCACAATTAAATGGCATTGAAAGGTGCCAGATGAGGAACTTGGAAATTTGCATTTAATTTGGTGTGTGGTTGGGTTTTTTTTAATCCACCATTAATCACTGCTCATGATATTCACAAGGAGCAAAATATTTCTTTGCAAAACTGAGGTTACCCTACTCCTGAAGTGGGAAAAAGGGGTGAGAGAAGGTCAGGAACCCTGTGACAAATGTGTGCAGCACATTCTGGAATATCATTAGAAGGCTGCAGCCTCCATGTGCAGCATGGATGGAGATACACTCAGAGCTCCCTGAAGCGTGGGGCTCGTGTATCTCAGGGGAGACCTTCCCTACTAGGCTTAGTGCTCTGGATCCCTTCAGCTCCTGCCCTTTCAATGTCTAATTCCAAGAGGGAAAGCTGGCTGAGGTGATTCACTTGGCAGGAATGTCAATACAGCACATCAGGCTGCAAGGAGAGAAAGCAGACATCCTGGGCAGCCAGCCACTGCCAGCCCCTGCCCAGGAGCTGGAGGAGATGCCTAGGGAGAGCATGAGGAGAGCACAAGCATACAGTGAATCTGTCCCATGGAAATTCCATCCAGTGGCCGTTGGTCATCACTTGCTTGAGAAGCAGGATTTTAGTTACTAAAATTTGTATAGTTGTTTTCTGACCCTTCACAAAGCTACCAGCACCTGCAACATCCTGTGCCAACAACCTCAAATGGCACTGAAGTGCTGAACCACTGTTTCCTCCCACTTCTTTCAAACATGCTGCCTAATAAATTTACATTATGATTTCAAGCCTGGTGAGAAGGAATGAAAGTTTCTTTCTGTTTCCCTTTCTTTCATGGACCTCCCGCCTGCTCACCCTTGCCCTGCAGCCATCTCACTTCCAGTCTGTCCAGCCCATCCTCCCACAGAAGCTGTTCCCTATTTCTGTCTGCCTTTTTTTCCCCTCGGCAGTGCAGCATTAGCCATGTTGATCTACCCGAGGCATCTCACAATGAATCAATGGAGGTGCAGGTGGAAGAGCCACATCATTGGGATGATCTATCTGAGGTCATCATGTCATGCACAGCGTTGTCTTTTACATGGAAAATTTCACCATTGTCCCCTGGATGCAGGCTCAGCCATGGGGGTGATGCTGCTGGACATGATTGTGAGTACACTGGCAGCTCCAGACTGTTCAGCTCCTGGAATGACTGAATGATGGCAGAGATCACTTGGTCCATCTTGGAAAGTAGCACAAGTGAAGAATAGGCAGTGTGACTGCCTCAATTTCTCAGTCTTTGCCCCAAGTACCCAGAAAGCAAACACAGAGCCCACACTAGAAGGAGGCTCAGAAACAACCACTGAGGAAATGTCTTACTTCACATCCTGAGCAAAGAATGCCTCTCTCAGGCAGATAAAACAGGCTGGAGGGGGTGGATGCATCTCTTCCCTCTCAGGAGGAGCAGAGGGAGATCTCTGTTGGGCAACCACTTCCCCTTTTGGCTTGCTGTTCCTGAGCTCATGAGTATCTTACAGTTTTCTTTAATTACTGCCTTTACCTCCTGCCTTTCAGAAGCTGCCCACCCCACCCTCTGCATGAGTGAGAAATGATATTTTACCATCATTAAACCAGGCAGGCTGGCAATATCCCATGTATTTTCATATCTGTCTGGCTTTAAATGGGACCAGCTGTGAGGTGCTTGAGGACCAAACCCATTCACAATCTATCCAATATCCCCCTGTGTCTGCAACGTTAGGGACCAACCTTGTTCAGTTTTCTCTGCTGCAGGTTGTGTTCCAGTCCTGACAACATCCTGCCTCTCATGATTTCATGCCCTTTCTGGCTGTTCACTTGATGGGGAGCTGAACAAACCAGTACAAAAGGAGGCAATGGCAAAATTTGCACTGACATTTGCTGGCATTATTCTTGTTTTCTGGCAACTTGAATGTGGAATGTGTCTGATATTTATCAGAGGAAAAAAAATGTCACGTCCTTTCTCTTCCTCCTGATATATATTAAAAAAATAGAAAGGCAGTCTGGAAGCTTTTGAAGGCCTATGTTCTTCCACCAAAGGCGGTCACAGATGCCTAAATGCTTAAGCACAGATGCACAACATGCACTCCAAGGAGATTACCCTTCAGGAGATCCTTCCTCATGCTGGATTACTTCTAAATGATGCAATGTGATTCTAGTCTTTGCAGCCTCACACTTGATGTTCTGGGAATTGCCTGGCCGTGTTTGTACCACCATGGGCTTCTTACAGCCCCAAAGTCTCCCATGAGAAAATGACAGGAGTGAAGTGCTGCATGTTTCCCTGTCTTTGGTCAGTCCTGCCTGCTGGTGTTCTCCTGTAATGACAAATATCACACCTGCAACACCTTCTTGGGTAGAAAAATCCAGCCTGGACACTTACCCCTCTTTGTCTGTTAGGTGTCTTTTCCCCTTTTTAGCTCAATGTGTGTCTTGTTGCATGGCACTTTGGTGGAAAGGCCTATTTCCAGGACCAGTGAGAACCACAGCCATGTGGTTGCAGATGTGTGACTGTACAGCTGTGAGCCTGCTTGCTTTGGTGTGCAAATATTCATATATGCCAATATGTGAGCTGATCAGAGTATTGCCCCCATGTATTTATCATTTATTATAATGCACGGCATTAAAAAAGATAGGACGGTAGATGCAATATGCAATGCAAATGTCATATGCAAATAATTTACTTAGTGTCACAGCAAGAGCAACAGAAGACAGGGAATCTGACTCCCAGCAGGTCTGTGGGGTTTACATTTTACATTACATCCTCACTCCATTTGCTGGGATGGCACAAGGAAAATAGCTGTCAGTAATACTTTGTGTGGCAGCGGTTGCAACGTGCAGAACTGCGAGCAGGCTGGTGCAGTACCTTTTATTACCCAGATTAAGGATGGCAGGCAATTTACTCGCTAAAGGCCAACAGCAAATAATCTTTTCCCTGTGAAATGAATTTAGGCAGCTTGAGGTGGGGCCAGAAAGCAATTAAGTATATTATTAAAGCAGGGCAGGAGATTGTAATCATACATATGTATATTGCGTACTTACATATAGAGAAAGGCAAATAAGTCTGCAGCCACCTTTGGAACCAATATATTCAAGTTTGAAATGCAATAAGGCTGGAAATGAAGTGCTTATCTTCCTCTGTTAATGTGTAATCTTCTCCTTTAATCAGCTGCATTAATTATTCCATCACACTGAGATTTTACATTTCTGAAAAGCAGAAAAGTTAATTCAGTCGTGGTTCATGGCTTTTGAGAATTACCTGGGGCAGAGCACAGCAGGGATGAGGACAGGCTGGCTGCTGCCTGCCTCCCTCCCCTTGCAGGCACCCTGCTAACAGGGTCCTCATCTCCCGCTGCAGGCTGAGCCCTCCTGCCCGCCGGGACGGAGAGATTCCCGCAGCATCTGGTGGCAGAGGGATGCTCTGCTCTGGATGTTGTCTGTCGTCAAGGAGACGAAGTATCCAGATTATCGGGCCGAGCGATTATATGATCGACGTTCAGTGACATACGTGCAGCTTTGAAGAAAAAGTAATCAGAAATCTTCCACGGTAAGACAGGGATTTTGCCTCCCTTACTTAAGAGGTCTCGTTTATCCAGTACAAACAGAAAACAGGGCTTGCTTTGGGCTGTGACAAAGACGCAGAGTGAGACGGGCTACTTACACACAGACTGTTAATAAATACATGACGGGAGGATATTTTCCTCTATCCTAAGGGCAACAGCCACAAAAAAGCCTGATTAAGTACATGCCATTTATAACATCTGATTGCAGAAGTTAATTCCTGCTCGCTGAGGACGTGGCAGTCACGGGCACAAACCACAAGCTGAGCAAAAGGTCATCAGGACTTGGGGCAAGGGGTACCACATCTGGTCCAGGGGTGCACCTCAGAGATCTTCCAACTCCACTTCCACAGGGGCAGAATGAGCATGTTACCCTTCGCCTAATGAGGGTAAAACAGGGATCCCCAAAGCATTATTTTTCCTCATGGAATAGCTGGTATCTGAAGACAGACATTGCTCTGTTGAGACCTCTTCGCTGCTCTGAGATGTCAGCACCTGCACTGAGCCCATATTCCCTACACTGAGCACACAACCCCTGTACTGATTTTGATAAAATTACATTTTTCTTTGTTTAAGCAAAGTGTGTTGATATTATTAAAATATCCCAGATCCACTGTGTTATTGAAAACCTTTCAGTTAACCCAAAAGTCGGTTGAAAGTGAATTTTAATTTCAGGGCATATTTTAAAATTTGTCATTTACTTTGGGATGAGAAGTGGAATAAAATAAGGAAACGGGACAGAAATTATCAGGAAACAGCAGGAACAGAAATTATCCCGATAATTTTTATATTGACTGGCATGACTCTCACATTAACTGCTTCAGGGTTTTATTGCAGGACAGGGTTAAATTCAAACTAATGAAGTGAGGCCAATATACAGGCCAAATAATGCAACAGCTGGCACAGTGCTCCAAGAACTAAAGGAGGTCACTAAAAACGATGCCAGCTCACAGTGGTTTATATAAAATGTACTTTGTCAAGCTAACCGGCCGCTTTTGATGAGATGATAAATTTTGCTGAAAGAGATAAAACGCCTTGGACTTGGTACTGCGTGACATTGGCTTAGAAACTGGGATGGCATGAAATCAGTGTGTCAATATTAAATGAAATTAATCAACTACAAGCTGCTTAATGGCCACATCATAAAGTAAATTGTAAACAAGAATCACCTTGTGTGTGTAGTGTGCAGGCCACTTTGGAGATCATGTATTTTGTGTCCATTACAGCTCTTATTTTTGATAACTACTTAGAGGAAAATTTAACAACCACTGATGGTGCTTGTGACCTTGGGGGATAACAGCAATACCAAAGAAAGGATAGCACAGATCAGCATCACCTGCACCTGAGCAAAAAACACGCAGCTGAGCAGAGCCAAACATAAACCCATAAATCTGAGGGCCAGAAGATGTGGATGAGGTAGGTGACCCATGCCCACATCCAGCTTTTGAGGGGAACTAGTCCAGTAAGGGCCTTATTGGAATTTGATATCCTAGAAGATCCTGGCAGAGCCCCACAGGCATATGCATCAGCTAGCCTTGACCACCTCAACATTTGGATGCCTCTTGAGTTCCTCCTCCTGTTTGTTAACTTCTCTGTTACTCTGTTAAAGGCTCCTCATAGTTGCTGTGCTCTCTTTAATCCTGGTTTTAAGGCACTGCACTCCCTACAGAGGTAGGACTGCAGTTATATTCCACCTCGACTCACGGCCTCTCAGCAGGCTGCCTGCATTCAGCCTGCCCCTCAGGGACAAGGGACACTGTCCCTTGCTTGGCTCATTCCTGGAGGCCTCTGGGCTGCTGCTGACCTGGGATCTCTGGAGGACTTGCTTACAGGCTCAAAACATCCTTCTTTCAAACACGACAAATAAATCTTTGCCTTAATAGCCTCACATTTTGTGCCATCTTTTATGTCCTCTCAGGATGTTATATGCCGCATAAAACATGAGAGGTCATTAAAGTTAAACTGAAAAACTAATTAGCCCATATTTAGACTGAGGGATGCAAATAAATTATGTTATTCAGGCATGCCTTTTTAAATATTGGCTAATATGCTAGCAGAATTCTCAGGTTGTAGAGATCACAGAAGATGCTTAATTTACAACAAGCACCCAAATGTATGATTACACTGGGGTAACACCAACACCAGATGAGAGATGACCCTAGTACCACCTGCAAATCTGCACTCAAGGCATTGCTACAGGGACTCTTACAGCTGCTGCCTCTCACAGGGGAAACAAAGAGCTGTGGACCCTTCCTCATGAGCCCACCAGCTCTGGCCCCAGAGGCTACAAGGTGCTAACATATGCTGCAATCAAAATATACCCCCTATATCCTTAAGGGAACCGATTGCCGGCGCAGAGGAAGAATATTTAATCTGTTGTCCAGTAAAGGCTCAGTGCCTGCTGCTTCCCTCTGTTTGCTGCTTTTATTGGGATCTCTGCTATGCTCAGCTCCTGTTTTCATGAAGCTTGTAGGAATTTAATATCTTCATGCCTTTTTTGCCTCTGTCAAAATTGTCTGAGGGCAGCCAATTCCAGTGTAATAGCAGGGAATGCAAAGGGAGCAAGCAAGTGATTGCATAGCTGTATTTCCTTACGAAGTAGGCTAAAAATAACAGTGACCTTTACAAGCTCTATTTTTCCATGGTTTGGAGCAAAGTTGTGAAATTTGGCAGGTGCAAGAGACCTTTGGGGTGTGCCTTCTGCTGTTCCTGTGAAAATCTTCTCAAATTTGGGCTAGGTATAAGCCTTTGGATAACAAGACCATATGTTAAGAATACGGTTCAGAGGCACGTAAGAACTTAAGCAATTCGGAGGAATTCCCCGATAATTTCACCCTCCCCAAGCGTCATGCTACTTTCCTACTCAGTGTCACTGCCTGGCTCTGGGGTCTCCACCTGGATATCCCCAGGACCCAGTATGAATACTGGGGAGGAAAGCAGGGGCACAGCTTTTTCAGAACTCCCTGTTCTCACCCTGCTAACAAACACAGGTTAAAAGGATCCTCAGAGCAACCACATGAAGGGACGAGGACATGGAGCAGATGGTGGATCAAGGTGGTCCTGAGTCACCACATGCTGCAAAAGGCAGAGCCAGTGGACAGCCTTCCAAACCCATTCCTGCTTGGAGAAGGAGGACTTGCCACTGAGTGTGCTTTCAGACAAAAGCTGTGTATAAGCTGCGTGCATTAATCTCTGGCATGCACGTATGTGAGTAAAATAATCCCAGTTACGCGGTGTTGTCACGCACACGGCCACGTGGAGGGAAGGTCTCAGTCTGAGATCTGACTGTGCAGCCACAATGAGGAAGAGAATGTTTAGCTTCATAATAGATTAGTCATTTGCTTTTAATTTAAATAAGCCTCTGAGAAATTGTTGTCTTGACACTGTTTTCTGGCTGGACTGGTAAGAGTGGCTTTGAGCCGTGTCCGTGGAATATCTGCCTCACTGAACCGGAGGGGCGAGCAGTGACAGAAGGTGGTTTGATGACTCTTGCCTGAGTGAAGGATGCTTCCACAGACAGCAAACAAGTGCTTTTTTTACTCCTAATTTACACAGGCTTGCTTTAGGGGAAGGCAATTTTGAAGCAGAGCATGAGCTTTGAGGTCCTTCATCCCTACAGGCTCCAGCCTGTTTTTTCCCTGGCAGTGCATGGCCCTGCTCTGACCCGCACAAGCCTCACTGGGAGTTGGGATGAGCAGATCAGTGCGTGGAAAAAGAGTCACCAAGTGACCAAAAGTAGCCAGGGAGATCAGTCTATCTGGAGCAGATTGATATGGGCACACCTGATCGCTGAGGGACCCAGGAGAGCTTGTCACAGCCACCAGCACCAGGAGTGGCTATGGAGGTTGCAGGTGGCAGGCACACACTGATGGAGGGAAGATTAATGAGAAATTGAATGAGAATTGGGATTGCTTGGGCAGAAAAGAATGAAATTGAACCAAAGGGTAAGGGAGAGACAAGATGGGAAAATGGAAAATACTATATTCAGTAGTGGCTATCAAATAGGATTTCTATCCTATGCACCCATGATGGCAAGAATCCCATGGAAAAAATAGATTTTGATTAACATGCACTCAATTACATTAGTAATTAAAGTCTGTGTGTTGTAGGGACTACTCAATTAAAATTGCACTATTCGTGTCCTTTTTCACAGCTCCTAATTTCTGAGGTGCTGACTTTGTGATGTTGCTCTGCCACTGGCACTTTCTTGACCAAATTTTAATCCTTCAAGAGCAGTGCAGTGCCAGTTCGTACCTGTTGGAGATCTCTACACACAAACCAGTGCAGAAATCACAAAGGTAGGGAGAGCTGGAGCAAATATTTAAAGGAGGCACTAGCAAAAGGGGTGGCTGTCTTTGTGCAATGCCTCCAATGCATTCCTCATGCTGCTGTCCAGAAAATGCCCACTTGTGGGCAAAATGTTGCTTTACTCTGGAGTGACTCCAGGGAGAGATATCATGAGCTGCATGTTCTGCCAGCATTACTGGCAATGGGTTAAGGACCTGCCCTTGAACATTGCCTGGTCAAGCTTGGGAGTACCCTGGCATGGGGAAACAAGAGGGTTGTGACATCCTCAGCCCCACCCCTGATGCCACCAGAGCCCATCTGTCAAAGCCCTGGCTGTTAGCAGGATCAGAGCTGACTATCCTTAGTGAGCAAAAGGAGACTTTGCTTTTGAGATTAAGGCTGGCCTTGTGGTGCAGGCAGGTGCCTGCAGGTGGATGTTTGAGCCCTGGCTGCAATGTGAGCATGGGACAAGCCTGGCAGACCTCACACAGTGGCTCTCTTCATCACATGGCGTGTCCTGGTGCTGTGGTCTTGCTCAGCTGATGGCTTGGGCTGAGGACCCAATGCAGAGCCCCGTGGGGACAACCCCTCAGCTCCTGGGTCCTCTGCTGAGGCTGCCACAGCTCAGTGCATTGACCCATGGCACTGTCATGCATCAGACACCCATCCCTCCACGCCCCATTTCAGATTGCATCTGCATCCTAGTAAAGGGCTGTTTCATAAAGGGCTCTCCATCCTATTTGTGATAATCCAAAGCCCTTTTCCTCTTGTTCATGGCTGTGTAACAGCCCTAGTGGCAAATGCATCAGCTGCTTATTCAGGAGAGAAATCCTGGCAAGGCTGAATGCAAATTTACGTAAGCCAAATGGCACACAAGTTTTCCAGAGAACACTGGCAGAGCCCCACTGATTTTCAAAAATATCTATTCTTTTAATAGCTGATGGACAGGTTCATTAGGTTCCTATTTTTAACAAGATGAAATAGATTCTGAATAACTGAAGTGACCAACATGTCAGTCCCAAGCAGACAAAACTTGGATGCAGTCACTGGGGATTTTTTCCCATGTCAAAATGTGGCAAAGGCTGCAATAATTGACTTCTGTGATGCTGAGGACCCTCAGTTAAACTTTGCTTTCTTCCTGGTGATGAATGAGAAATTGCCCACCAATCACAAAAAATAAAAAACAATCACATTTTCCCCAGAATTTTCTTAGCTAAACTCCCTTATTAGCTACCCTCCTTCATTTGAAAAAGAAATTAAATTTGGAGGTGGCTCAGACGAGAATCCTGCTGCCACCTTGGCACAGTTTGGCTTTCTTTTTTTGAGACAATGCTGTGAATATTTCATGGTTGATTGTCAGCAAAAATTACCTGGGCATTGTTAATTGTGAGGACAATATATTGTGTGTATATATATATAAAATTTATTTTGGTTAGGAGTCTAATGAATTTTTAAGATGGCAAACTGGGCAGTATAACAGGAGGAAAAACCAGGCAGATAAAACTTTAATCTTGTTATATAGATTATATCTACTGGAGGCCACCTGTGTGTCTGGGTCTGCAATGTCCCCTTGGATTCAGAATGGCAAGGGCAGAACCACCAAAATCTGGTGCTCTGAAGCCAGGGACTTACAGTCTTATGGTAGACACAGTTTTAGATACTTTCCATATTACTGCCAGTATGAACTGGGCCAAGCAGATCTGGGGAGATGCTACTTTGGTTTTGCTGGGCTCTTCAGTGAGAATAAGGTTGGATCATCAATCACCATCTCCTCTGACCATGTGCTGTGCCAAAAAAACCCTTTTCTGATGTGTAATGATTTGCAGCCCAAAAGAGCAGGCTAGTATTTTAACAGATGTAGATTTGCCTCCTTCACCAATCCCCTTTTAGGAAGGGTTCATTGGAAGGTTAATAGGATGCTGAGAAGACAGACTGATTAAAATTAAATTAATCCAAATTAAATTAGGGGAAAGTCAAGTAACCCAGTCAGTTCATAAGAATTCATAGGAAAAGTATTAAAAAGAAGCAGTTCAGACTGTAAGGAAACAAAGGATCTGGACCTGAGAGTGTTCTTGCCTAGGCATCACCCAGATTAGGTTGAGCAGTTCGCACGGCTTGTAAGACCAGTCTCAGGAGCAGCCAGGAACACGCTGTGCTTGCTCATCAGCCCTGCAGTACACCCAGCTGGCTCTGGGACAGCCTGCAGACTTCCCAGGGGACAGCGTGGCTGGGAGTACCTGGTGGTGGGACCTGCCACACGCCCATGCAGGAGGTCACAGGCTCTGCCCTGCAGCGTCCTGTCCCATCCTGAGATCTGGGAGCACAGCATGCAGGAAGTGTGCGTGCTGGGAAGCAGGGCAGCACGGAGCCAGCAGGGATGACTGTGCTCCTTGCCTTCATCCATGCTGCCCCAGCAGTGTGACTGCTTCCACACACAGCACCCATCCGTGGCACAGAAGGTTTGCAAGGTCTGCAATGACACCTAAGCGCTTTCCAGAAAGCACTCAGCACAGGGAAAGGTGTTTTAAAGAAGTAGTAATGACAAATTGAGTGAGCTACATTCATCTCTAATGCTATTAAAGCTGTTTTCATGGAAAAACAAATCTCTCCACAGATATGTCTAGGTTATCCACTCCCCCAACACATCCTCCAGGAGTTCATCTGATTTCACATGCAATGAGGCAAGCTTCTTTTTCCCATCATGTGAAGTTAGGAGAGAAACTGCTTCAGAAACAAAGGGTCACAAAATATTCACTATCCTGAAGAGCACAGAGCCACAGTTATTCTGCAGTTCAATATGTAACACCCCTAATATAACACGTGCCTAATTTTCTTTTGATTTCAAAGTATCTGTATAGCATTTGTCTTTGGATTTTTGCTCTTTTTGTTCTTACTCTATGAACTAAGAGAGGATCTTTAAACTCCATAGTGAGCAATATCTCCTTCTAAGGATGCAATCATCTCACCACAAGATGAAACAATATATATGTAAATGTACATTGATACATAAAAACTGAAATAAGACATTAACATCTACATTTTGATGCACTAATTTGGACCTAGTTATGTTGACACAGATGGAGTGAATTACTGGAGAAGAAAAAGCACATCTGTTAAATGTTATTGTTTAATTAAGCCATTAGCAACTGAAAGACAAGGGCCTTTAAATTATAGTATTTTATATTTATCCCAGCCCGTGGTAGTCGTGTGGCTCCCTTAGCACTTGGAGTGCGCTGTAATCTTTAATGCAATCAGCACAACAACCTCTCTGTGAAAGGGACCAAGAAGGATCCCTCTCTCTGCCTTGCAGCTGGGGAGGTGAGCTGTCTGGCACAGGAAATTTGGGCAAAGCACCGTGGTCTGGGGTTAACATTGTGACACGGACCTGCTTTGTTAACCTGCGTGATGGAGCCTCACAGGACCTCCAAGGAAATCTTCACCTGGGGATGAGCATTCCTGGAATCTCTGGTCACTGCTCAGTGAGGGCTTTGCACCCTGGCATTCGTGTACACTCAGTTGTGGAGCTTTGGACACACAAAATTTTCTACCTGAGTGCCAAGCCCTGTGTGCACAGTCAAATAAATTGGCAATAATCCTTTATTACAGCCACAGGCTCTCTCTGGAAATCTTATTCTCCTGTTCAATTTTACAGGGAATAAATTTCCTAGCTGGAGGGAAATTTCTTCCTGTGAGAGGGAAGAAAATGTCTCTGCGAGACACCTTACCAATGGACACAGAGGGGAAGAAGTCTCATCTTGTGTTCCAAAAAGCCTTCAAATTCACCTGGGAAGGGTCCATCGCCACTCCAAGGATGCAGGGTCAGCCATGAGGACATGTCCTGCAGACTGTCCCACTGAACCCCTTGTTTAAGTCACATTTACTGTGGAAATAGAATTTTACAGAGGTCTAGAGAGCTTAAAGATGTTAAGCTTACTTAACATTTTGCACTTACTTAAGCAGTGCAAAACCAGACATCCATAAAGAACAAAAACACCCTTTTAGCAGTTTTAGGGTGGAAGAGGTGAACACCACCAGCCTTGTCTTTGCCCAGGCACTGAGGCTTCCTAGGTTCTGCTGCCCAGCAATGCCTGGCAGCTGTCATGATGGGCAAGCAACAGGGTCATACGCAGTGCCCATAAATTGTTTATTTAATTTTTCTGTGCCATTTACACCATCACTGCCACCCAGGTGACATATGATAAATAGAAGTAAGAAATGCTTTCAGCTTTAAAAGTAGAAATGTGTTTCACTTTAGCTGCTGCAGGAGGAAGGCCCGAGTCTGCTCTCACTTGTATTGGCATAAAACAAAATTAGCTACACACAAATGAATGTAGTTACATCTATCAAAAACTGCACAAGTGGCAGCAGAACTGACCTCTTTTCTTTTAAACTTCTTCCTGCTCAATACTGTATGAACATCTTCTATATTTGATGCAGTAATCTTTTAGAGCTGACCCCTGCCCCCCACATCAGAGCTGATGCTGTTCAGGAACTAACATGGATACAGCTCAGAGCGGAAAATCAGCCTTGGTGAAGGCCCACGCAATATGGGAAGTGATCCTTGGGCCAGCATAGAGCAGTGTAAAGTGCCACCACAGAGGGCCAGCATTTGCTTTTCCTACAGTAGAAAATAGTAAAGCACAGCACAGTCACTGGCATCAGGGAGGGTGTTCACGGGCCCTCCAAGAAGAAACAGTGAGGGACTCCTGATGGTGCCCCATTCAGCTGTCCTTGTCCAGAGCCATTGACTTTGGCCAGGCATGATCAAGCCTCTGTGGGACCTGAGGGGGTTGGCAGAACACATGGAAACTTCCCGAGGGATGTGCCAGGGAAAGGAGACAGCATATCCCTCCTAATGAAAGCAGTGGCTCAAAGACAACGAATCCCTTCTCTCAGGGAGCTGGATCCCAGTGCTCTACTGTCTGAGGTGGCAGCAATTTGAAAACTAACCAGAAGCCTTGCTGCTATCCCAGAGTACTGCATTAAATAATTGAAAAATGAATAATTAAATTAAAAGAGGATTATTTCCCACAGGCAGGCAGAAAATTGCTGCCTGCAGGACAAAGGATGATGGCAACACTTCATTTTCTGCAGTTCTCAGCAGTCAGGAGTGAGGTGATGTGAATAACATCCACAGTGGGCAGGAAGAGCCCCCCTGAGTCACATTGGGTTTTTGGCTCACAGTTTATCCCTAAATTGTCTATCGCCAAGTGCAAGATTAGTGATTTCTAAAGAATAAGGAAGCAAATCAGGAAATACAAGACATTCCCTTTCTCAAGAATGTCACCCTTGGGGTGTGGGGGCATCTATTTACGTAGAGGTACCTGAGGGATTTGCACAGATCAGTCCCATTGACTCACAGTGAGCTGCTACACATATTTGTAGGATATATTCCTATGTTTAGTCATCTACATTTATTTTATTGCTGGATATGAGGAGACGTGCATGTATGCTTTGTTCTAGCACTTTGTAAGAACAGTATAATGGCACTATTATATTTTTCCCTAAGATGTATATATCTGTTTGAACAGACGACGCATTGTAAGAGTCTGTATTTCTCGTGAACTATAATTAAACATGAACAACTCTCCACATAGGATAACAATACTGTAATACACTTGCTCTCCTCACAAAAATTTAAACAAGTCGACATGCTGAGTGAATAATGATCCTACATTTATGCGGAATTATTTTCTCTGAGTAGCTACAAGCCCTTGGCACGCCGATACCCTGATGGTATGAGGCACTGCAGCAGGGTCTGAACACGACCTGAGGGGAGTAAGTTGTCCTCTTCAACCCATGCACCTTCCCAGCACCTCAAGCTCTCCTCACCCAGCCACGACATCCCTCCATTGTCCCACTTCATTCTTTGTGCCTTTTGCATCTGGAAGCCTTGTTTTTATCCTGTCTGTAAGGCTCCTTCACACGGCCCTCCTAAACCCCTCCCTTAAATTCATATTTGTCCAGTGAAGCAATTTCTTCACTCACCACATCAGCATTGGCTATAAAAGGTCAGGGTATTTTTCCAAGAGCTGTGACATTCTCCCTAAGCCCATCTTCTTGTCTCTATCTATCCAGAAAGTTTATAGTCCCCAACACGGTGGTCGTAGCTGTGACTGAGCTGTCACAAACCAGATGGCTGTGATCGTGCCGTGGGATTCAGAAACACACATCAGGAGGGGTAAGGCTTTAACCCTGCTGGTTGCCCTTCCTCCCTCCACTAGCAGGTCCATCCTCATCATCACATCACATGTATATCTGGAAACTGTGACCCAGTGCAGGAGGCCCAGGGTTTCAACAGCAGATTTCTCATTCTGCACCCCCTGTGCCAAAGCAGATGGGCAGAGGAAGCTCAGCAAGTAAACAGCATGCTTGACACTATGGAATGATGCTGCAGCAGAACAATTTCTGAACGCCAGCCCAGGGCCCCAGTCCCAAAACCAGCCCCTTCCTTCCTCTACAGAGAGAATGCCTGCAGGCTGCATTGTACAAGAAGACATCTTTTGTGAGAGGTGGCTTTTGAACACGGGAGCAATGAACCCATGCTGGAGCCCAGAGCCAGTGAGCCAAAGCAGAGGAGAGGCAGGGGTGAGGGCCCGTCTGGCCAGGCAGACAGTGCCATTGCCCTCCTCTCACAAAGGTCCAACAAACCAAGGCCAGCTCTCAGCACTGAGGCTGAGGAGCCAGGCTGAAATGCACTGATCTCCCACTGACTCCCCACTATCTACTAGAGACTTCCTCTTAGGACTGGAGAGGAATCCTGGTTCTCCCCACTGAGGGGGGGAGCAGCACAGCAGCTTCTCCCTTCATGTCAAACCATGAAGAGCAGCACAGTGGAGGCTGATGGAGGGGATATTTCAGTACAGACCTTTTCATTAGAACACCCTTGTGTTTGGTAAATGGATCTCCAATGCCTTCAGAAAAGGCTTTGTGGTGACACATTCCAGGGCCAGTCATCACCCATCCAAGACTAATATCAACACAGTAGTTGAAAGCTGGTATTCACACAGTACCTAGCATCAACGCTCCCCTCTCTGCCTATGCAGCTATTCCCTTATCTCAGCCTGTGTAATAGCCACAAGAATAATGTTAGTGATGTTTCCTTCTGTCCTGAAGCCCTCCCAGCTAAACCAGTGGAAAACACCTTTGGCCTGCTCAGCTCCAGTCCCAGCTCCCTCCATCGCTCCAGCAGGGGCTAAAACCACCAGAGGGATACTCTAATCCTGGCCATCTGGCAGGGGTCCCTGGGGGACAGTCCTCCAGCTCCAGACTGTCAGCATCTGCTGCCAGATGAGTGCTCCCTGCTGCTGGAACAACTCTCAGCCCAGCCGGCCGCCTCCAGCCTCCAGCCTCTCCTTCCCACAAGTGCAGAAGGAGCTGGTTTGGGGATGGAGGAGGAGTGAATTGAGCTTGGACCCTCCAGAGAGGCATTCATTTTCTCTTGCTCATCAGGAGACACTAAAATACAGCTTTTGTGAAGGCGTTTTGGCCCCTGTGATTTAATGCCAGCCCTGGCTCTTTGCATCTTCAAAGCTCTTTACCATCAGCTGGCTGTAGTCTCCTCTCAGGAGCCACCAGGCAGCTGTGCTGGGACCAGTGGCACCATGCAGAGCCTGTCCCCCTCTCAAATGACTCAGGCCCCACAGAAGTACTTTGGCAAGGCAGGCAGAGTCAGTGTTATTCCCTCTGACAGATGGGAAAAATGAGAGGAGGTGCAATGGCAAGACTCGCCCAGAGCCTTCCTGCTAACCTGTGTTGTGAATGCCTGAGCTACTCAGCCCTGAGATCCAGCCAGTCAGCTCAAACTGCCTCTGGTTCTCTTTGCGGCAAACCACTGACAAAAGCATCAGTGCATGAGTTCTGGGTCAGGCCAAGGCCCCACCTACCCCTGTATCCCATTTCTGATGAAGAGCTTGGGTGGGAATTGACAGAAAGGCTGTGCCAAGGAGACTGGTACAGAGCATCTCCCTGCCAGTATGCCTTGAAAAATGAGTGATGCCTTTCCGTCCCCATCACCTCTCATAATGATTAAAGCATTCAATCATGCTCTTGGCTTACAGAGCTTGCATTGTGTAGGTCTGTTTGAATTGAAGAAAAGAAACACTTTGATGATCTTAATCAGAACTTCCCTCTAAACACGTTTCCGTCCCCACCACAGCAGCAGCAGACACAGCACTCTGCTACGCAACAGCTCACGTCCAAAATGTGCTTCCAGCCCCAAAGGTCACCAGAAATGGAGGAAAAAATGTAACCCTGCTCTCAAGTCATTAGCCAGACCAAACAAAAGATTCCTTTCCAGTCCAAAGAGGAAGGTCTCTAGGAGATGGTGGGAAGTCAGTGGGAGATCAGTGCATTTCAGCCTGGTTCCAAAGCAATTCAGGTGAAGAGGACGTTTTTTGGTGGGGTTCCACATGAGGTCCTTGGGAAGCACATCAGCAGCATGACTGGGCTGATCCAAGGATTTAAACCATGTCAGAAGAGCACACCGCAACACTTCAGGCAGGAGCTGAAGAAGAGAGAGTTATTCACCATATGCTTTTGATCCTCCCTTTTACCTTGTGGAGATGTTTTATATATTTTGCATCAGAGGTAAAATTTACCCAAGGAATGTAATAAACAGCATTGCCTCGAAGACAGAGCACAAGCTTTACATTACCAGCAAATTAAAAAGTCATCTGCTCCCTAGCGATTTCCTCCTGCACGTACCAAAGAAGTCCAAGTGTGGATAAATTTAACACAGATGATTCTCATTTTTTGCTTCTGGAAAATGTTGCCCTGGCAGATCATGGAGTCAAGCTATGCATCTGTCACTCCCTCCAGTCAAGTCCTTGGGAATCTGTATTTATAGTCCTAGGCTTTGTACAGTTAGTGTCTATGCCAAAGCCTGCTGCAGTCAATGGAAATCTTGGGGGAAAAAAGCTTTAGAATTTTTTTATAAAAGCACAGTTTTGGTGAGAATATGTTAAAATAAACATATGTTTACGTATGTTAGAATATGTAAAAATAAATTCAATTTTTTTAAAACATTTCAAAGGAAAACCTATCCAGGCAGTAGATTCTGAGATGAAGCCTGGATGTGTGCTTGTGAAAAATGCTCAGGGCAGTGAGATTACCTGAGCACAGCATCTTGCCTGCCATGCACAGCACCTTGTGCTCCTCTGGCACTTCATCCTCTGAACTGGGTCAGAGGCAGTTTTGCATAACTGACTCAGGTGAACTCCAATTCCACTTTAGTCTAGCTTTCTGTTAAATAAATGCCATTCTACAATTTCGTTATTTGTTGTTACCAATCACTGAGGAACCAGCAGGTGTTTTCATCAATAAAGCAGGGAAATTTTTCTCACTTTTAAAGTTTGCTGAGAAACAACAGTGTTTCCTGCAAAAATTTTTGGATGGGCACCATCTTCCTCTGGGACTCCACTGCAAAATATTGATTTTTTTGTTTGTGTGACTGCTTCAGTGTCAATATATTTTCTGTCTTGGTCTCTTTCAGCTTTTTCTAGGTTTTACAACCCTCTTGAAATCTGGTTTACAAGAGTCTGGAATGTCTGATCTGTAGGTCAGAGATACAGAAGGGGACACACATACATGAAAGGGACACATATACACAGCAACACATGACCAGAAAACTTTAGGGTGATAAATGTGAAAGTTGTGAATAAATGTGAAAGAAATGTGATAAATCACAACTTTAAAATCTTGTAGCCACCGAAGTAAGTAATAAGAAGTCCTATAATCAACTCCAAAGCAACAGCATTTCCAGCTTAGGTAATCAAGTCACAAAGTAAAATAAAATGCTGACCAGGAGCATTTGTAGGCCATACAAACACTGTAAGACTTCTCCTTGGCTTCTCAAGGTTGAAAAAGACTTATACCAACCTTGCTGAGCCTTGCACAGCTGGTAGAGGCCTCTCAGCTGAAAGGATCTGGCAAGCCTGGAGCCAGTTTTAGCACCTCTTGGCAACAGAGCATGATCAAGCCAAACATATTCCAGTGGCCCCACATTCACATGTATTTCAGTGTCATCTACAGCAAATCCATGACTGAGGATATATAAAAGAAGACAGTGAGAGAGCTGCCCATGGCTTCCCCATGCAGCATCTGTACCACCACATTTCCTGTGCAGATGCCTCAGTTTCAATATTTAGGCATTCTGTGCTGAAAGAGTGAAGTCAGAGGCATCCAGGCCTACTCCTGCCTGCATGCTGCCCACATGGCTATTGTTTGATTTAGTTTATCTACTGCCAGAGCATATCTTGGATGTGAAGATCCACAGGGCAGCATCCTTAGGGAAGACTGAGCTCAGCCGTAAGAATACTTGTAGCACAGGATGTCCTTCTGCACATTGCTTCTGCTCACCACAGACTTGTTTGGATTCTCCAAATCTTGCTTGGGGAGCTGCTGTGTGCAAAAGGCAGTGGGAAAAAAAGCCTCCTAGCATTGCCCAGTCAGTGCTGTCAGGTGGTTATCTCTGTACAGTACAATTTTCATGGTGGTACATAGCTAAGGACAGAAGGGCTTACAAGGTCCAAAATTAGGGGCTCCTTTGCCCAAGACATCCATTAAACTTCACCTAGGAAATGTTCTCACCACACATGTGGCCAGCCCATCCTGCCCAAAATTGTGAAATAGGTAGAACAATTTGCTCTTACTCTGCACCTTCTGCTTTTTACAGCAAGAAGCTTCATCCACAATGTGGGAATCCCAGGCATAATTTCCTCTCCTGAGAGAGTAGGAATATATGTGTCCTAGATACATGTTGTGACTACCAAATAACAGGTTCTATCCCAGGGAGGTGCTCCATGCCCAAAATAAAACAGGGACACTTGGCAAGAAGAAACAAGATTTGGTGGGGAAATAGAAACTGTCAAGGGAAATTCTGCTGCTGCAACAGCAGTGAAGAGGAAGAGGCTGTAGGACAACAGAGGCCATCGAGCAAGGTCACCACTAACTTCGCAGTCTGCAGCAGGGTCCAAATTTTTAGCTTCCCATCTCACCTGAATGCTGGATTTTTAGAAATTTCCATATAAACTTCAAGTAACTTCCTCTTCATGAGGCTGATGCTCCTTTTATGTGCTCTTTTTACATGCCATGCTACCATGAGAGTTATTTAATGTCTTTCACAGTGTCTGATAGCACGTGGCTTTTTCATGCCTTGCGCAATTATCCTGCTACGTGCTCAGGAAATGCGTGTCCCAGGACTCCAGGAATGTCTGTTTCCAGGATGTACCTGTTGGTTTTATAGCATGCAAATATCTCCTAGCTGGTTTTGTAACTTGGTGAAGTTATGAGCCAGTGAAATTAGAGAGTGAATGGCTTTACACTACAGAAACCCAAAGCAGAGCTCCAGCGTGTGTAAATCAGTGTAGCTCCTCTGAGTCAGATGGAGCTAGGTCAATTTATTCTAGCTGAGGAGCTCTTGTAACTGGAGACATAGGCCCCAAATGGCCTGTAATAAGACACCATCCTGCTTTTTCTCTCTTCAAGTGTGCTAGCACTGCATCCTTGCAGATGATTGCATGTCACGCCACGTGCCGGCCCTTCGCATGCAGCAAGGGGCACTGATGTTCATCATCACAAGCATTGCGTGAGGTGAGAGGGAAAAAAAAAAACCACAGCAAGGACTTGGCACCATTTTAGTCTCATCTGAGCCTTGTTTTGGATACTGGGAGTGCTGCACAGGCTCTGCCTGCCTGCTTTGTGCGGGCACGAACAGCAGCCTTTGATTCCCGGGTGGCACCGGTTCCTGCCCTTTGCTGTGGCTTTAAGACACAAAGGGCATTTTAAGTGTCTGGCTGCAGTTCTTAAGAATACCGGCACTTTGGGCTCTTGGAGCAGCTGCATCCTTATCCCCAGCATCTGAAAACCACTTGTATTATTAAAGTGGCAGATTTCAGAACTGGCATTTCCCCACAACCACAGGTATTTAAAAAATTTAGCAAAACAAAATGGCACGCTGGGATGGTTCTTACGGGTCCTGCACAGCACTTAGGCAGGAGACAAACAAATACCAGAGTTGGCTCGATGCAAGATGAGCCTTGGATGTGATTCTTCCTCTGTCTCTGGCAGGATACAGCCACTGTGCTAACAAAAACATGAAAACTTTTCCAGAAACATTGCTCTTGAAACTTTTCATGGCCTTGTACACAAAATGCTGCAAGACTCATAACCTATTTAAGGTTGATGATGCAGAGTGAGAAATAGTTGTCCCCAGGAAGCAGCTGGCTGATGAAAGTTCCACTGGTGTGAATAACCAGCACAATTACAGGGAAAAGCAGCTGTCCTGAACAAACTGTTAATGGGACACTGAGCCTTTAACTGCTAGATCAAAGTGCAAATGTCTCCCAGAGCAGCCCTGACTCATGTTATTTGATGTCCTATGGGAAACGTGCTGGTAAGGCTCATTCCAGCTCCTTAACTCATCAGAAACATTGAAACTGAAGGAGCTCAAGCCTCCAACAAACTGAGATGCTTCTGTTGGTCCTACCAGAATTGTATCTACTACACCTTTGGAAACCTGACCTAACTTGTTTCTGCCACAAGGGCCACCACTGCCACTCACACAGACTGTCTCAATTTTTGGCCAAGAACAGAAACAGCATGAAAACGAAAATCCCATTTTAGCACTCATGTCAATTATTTATTCATGAATGCTGATTTATTCATCAAGATGTCTGCCTTCAGCTGTGATTTAACAGCTTTGCTAAACATGGGTTTCATTTAAGTAACAAGGAACTTCACTCTGGTCCTTCATCTATCTAATAAGGGCCAGCAGGGGTCCTTATTTAATAAGGACTGCAAATGGACCAATCTGAATTCTGGCTTTAATAGACAAAATTAATAGCAAAGATTAATTTCCTCCACTGCAGGAATGAGCATTAGGATGAGTATTATGAGGAAGTCAAACTAAATGATTGTAATTTCTAAGCCTTAATATCTATTTAGACAGTCATTTTCCAATAACAAACAATTAGATCTATGCAAAAGGCAGATAATTAATAGGAAAAGTAAGTGTTCTGTGGATCTTTCTGGACCATAAATGTCTATCACCTGGTTGTCCAAGACTGTGTGGAACCAAGGAGCCCAATTGGCTCTCTCAGTTCTATATTTTTTCTGAATATAAAGTAATTAGTTTATTTTTCTGAGAAGATAAATTACACGAATCCCCAATTTAGACAAAAAATAGAAGCCTTTCTACAGTTACCCAACCATGGACTTTGCACAGAGTGATAGCCACATGCTGCAGGAAGGCTCTCTGTAATGCTGGATATGGTACAGCAGGTCTGAACTGGGATATGAATTCCTGGTCTAAGCGAATTCACTCGGTAAAATGGGAAGTTCTGACACGGTGCTGCTCTTGCACACTTGAGCGGGCTCTGTAAGGATATTTGATACAAATGGTATAGACAGCAGTCAATGCACCTAGGAAGTTGATCAAGATCTAACAGGAAACAAAAAGCACTAAGGTCGTCTGATTGTGATCAAGTCACCATGAACCTGAGCTCTGGTGAAAGTACAGCTTTAGCCCATGGTAATTATAACTCTCTAGTAATGTCTCACTTCTCAGCTGCAGTGTTCTAGGAGCTGAGCGTGGCTCAGATCAGAAGCAAGACTCTGTCCATGCCACCTCTTACTAACACTGCTGAGCTGAAGGACAAAATGACCAGACCAGCTCTGACACAGCCTCCCTGCTGGCATCCACTGTTCCCTCACATCTCCTGGTGTGGTGTTGCCAAGCTCCTTCACAACAGGGACAATTTAATCAGTTTAAATGATCCCAAAGAAGTAATGAAGTGCCCAGAGAACCAACTGAGCAGAGTAGCTGGGTAAAGAGGATATGGGGGGGTAACAAGAATCCACAGTGACATCTTAAGCCAGCCAGAAGAAGACATGCACCCACAATCTAGCTTGTCAAAAAACCTGGAGCTCTGTCACACGGATATATGTGAAAATACCCAAAGCCACATACTGCTCTACTTTCCCCCCCTGGATGTTGTTTATTAACAAATATTTCTACAAGCCTGGGGGAATGACACTGGGATGAAACAAAGTATGCACTGGCAGTGAATATGCACCATGGTTTGCTATATGCTTGCCTGACTTTTTAAGAGCCAATGTTTTTCTTCTTAATTTTTTTTTTCTTCAAAGCCTGGCATACTACCATGACAGCTTTACAGTGAGACTCTAGTCCAACATGCTGACATCAACTAACAAGGCACAGCAACAACCCAGCCCTTTCACATACTTTACGAGTACAGTGTGTTTGTGTTAAGCAATATTTGAAGAAATACTAGGCAAAATAGTTCCCAGGAAGACCTGGATTCTGACTTCATGCAGGCAAAGAAATATATGACAGAAATGGTAAATCCTAATGACATTGCTGATGGCTCACCAAGTCAGGCAGCAGTTGTAAGACTCAAGTTTAAGCAACAGCCCATGAAAGACCATCCTCGTTCCTCTCAGTTAATTTGCTCTACTTTTATGCTGGCAAGTGTTGTTTGGTAACATTAAGCAGCATAATAGGGCAAGAGGTTTGCTTATTTGGCATCTAGTGAAGACAAAGAGGTAAAAAAAGAAAACCCCTGCTAATAATAAAAACTTGTATTACAAAGGGCTGAGGTGTACAGTATGCTCTTCTAGAACCACACATAAACTCAAAAGCATGGCGTGTTGGCACTATCAAAAGTCTGCATGTTTCACAAAGAAAACCACACTTAATCTCTAAAAATGGACAGATAAAAGGTGCAGCACAATCTCTACAGACATGCAGTCCATCACTACTTTACAATGTTCAGGTCTTATGCAATTCACTCAGCTTCCCCCACTCCCCTTTGCCTTATTCAGGGATAGAAATGTTCTGCTGGCTTTTGTGCTGTAGCAGCTGCTCCTCTTGACATTTCTGCTGCAGGCTGGGATACAGACCCTGAGAGTTAGTTCTAATGAAATAGCTAATATAACCCTTCCTCTCATTTCCCAATATTTCATGTGAATCAGAAATTCTAATTTAGGCAATCATTTATCTGAGAACTCTTCCTAGGTTAGTGGAGATTCAAAAATAGTTTGAAACAGCAACAACAAAATTAAGGATGCTTCAGGCTTTGATTTTCTTCCAACAACTTCTGTGGCTTATTAGAAGAAATTAGGTGCTATTTCTACCAGGTATCCTGCAAGGAAATTCAGTCTATTAGTTATCAGCTCCCACTCTTTAGATTGGTGCTCAGGTAAATAGAATAAGGTACAGAAAGCTAATCATAAAATCATAGAATCATAGAATATCCTGAGTGTTAAAGGACCCATAAAAATCATTGAGTCCAGCTGCTGCCCATGCACAGGGCTCTCCAAAAATTACCATGTGCCTGTCCAAATGCTTCTTGAGCTCTGTCGGGCTTGACCTGTGACCTGCTCACCTCTTGTGATCGCTTCTGTGGGGAGCCTGTCCCAATGCCCAACCACCCTCTGGGTGAAAAGCTTTTTTCTTAATATCCAACCTAAACCTCCCCTGACACATCTTCGTGACGCTGGTCATGACAGAGAAGAGATCAGTGTCTGCCACTCCTCCTCACAGGGAAATTGTAACTGCAGTGAGGTCTCCCCTGTCTCCTCTTCTCCAGGCTGAATTAAGTGCCCTCATGCACTTCTCATATGTCTTCTTTAGGTTCTTCACCATCTTTGTAACTCTATTTTGGGCACTCTGTAATAGCTTTATACCTTTTTTTATATTGCAGTGCCCAAAACTTGCACACAATATTCAAGGTGAGGCCACGCCACTGCAGAGCAGAGAAGGACAATCATCTCTCTCAACCAGCTAAATTCTGGTGCTGAGAATATGTGGACATGACAAAATAAGAGAGCATGATTTTGACCCACAGGGTGCATTTGTAGCTCAAAAAGTATAAGGGAGGAAGTGTCTTCACAGAAATTATTAATGTTGCATTTCTGTAACAGAACATTCAAGATGCAATTCATGATAAAGGGGGTTTGTTTTGTGTTTTGGTCATTTCTCCAATGGGCCTGCAGGAGCTGCTCATTAGGAGTGCTCCAGTCACCACTAGTGATCACTGAAGACTCTGTAAAGAAAGTCTCCCTTTGTTCCCATCACACTGCAAATACACAGTCCATGCAAAGATTTGGGTTTTTCCAAGATCCACTGAGACTGCTGGCTAACAAAATCATCAGCATCACACTGAGCAAATTTTTCAAAATAAGAAGAAAGCTGAGTGTCATTCAATGAGATCTGGGAGCAGAGATATCGGTCTTGAATTACCCTTTCTGTGCTTCTGCCCATTACCTGAAGAAATGTGGGACATCTGGGAAGCAGGAATTGCAAATGCAGTCAGTTACCCTCTCAGCTGTGACAGATTTAGTTTGAGTTCTGCTTGTATGGCTCAATAATTTCTTTAGGGAAAGGTGTATCGCAGGAACAATTAATTGAAAAAATGGTAATTAATTGACATATACACCCCATCTCAGCAGTAGAAAATATTTGTTCCTGGCACTGGAAAGAGAAGAGTCTCCTCATCCCAAGTCACTTTACAGCTCCATTAATCACCTGCGTTTGTTCCAATGGAGAATGTGCTTACTGCAAGTACTTTGTCTCATGCCTGCATACATTTCCATGCCCTGACTCCTGCATAGCCTCCAGGAAACTCCTCAGTGCAGGCAAGTTTTTCCACACAGTTCACAGAGCTACACAACCATGCTGCTTGGCCAGCTCCATCAATATCATCAGGCAGCATACTGATACTGCTTTTTATGCATGTAATTTTATCGGATTCCAGGAATGGCCTTACCGTCATTAACCAGCTAAACAGAGTATGTAATTTAGAATATTTCTCAACAAATGCCATCCTGGTGGAAGTTTACTGCTGGATTGCCATGGACCTGTTTCCAAGGTTACATTTCTATTGGCCTGTTTCTGTATGCTGATGTCTTGTACCCACATATCAAAACAGGGTCTAGGAACATACCTGCCCTGGAGATGCACTGGGTTACTATAATTCAGGAGTCTCAGCAGTAAATTCCCACTGGGAATCCCCCAAATAGAAATGAGGTACATCCTGTTGATCATACAGTCTCCCCTCCAAACACTCTCTCTGTCAGCTTCCTCCCTGAAACCTGCATTTCCCTCAAGATCTAGTATTGATTCCTCAGACTCAGCCCAGAGATTATAAATATCCCCAATCTCCCACATTCCAGTTAACATTTTGTGAGAAAAACTGAGGAAATTCAGCAACACAGCTAGCTTTTACACAGCATCCTAAACCAGCTCATTAAATGCAAACAAACAAGAGAGCTCCCCAAACCCCAAGCCCTTTCTGAAATGCAGCTTCCCTCCATCCAATTGTGTCCCACTTCAGAAGTGCTTGTGGCAAGAAAGGCAAACAGGCAGCTCAAGGGGTACCCTCATGCTTTAGCTTTCTTGTGGATCTCCTTCAGACTTCACCCAGGAGACCTTTCAAACCCTCTTTTATCACCTCTTTAACATTGCCGAGTTGCTGGCAAGTTGCCAGTGCTCCTGGAAAAAAAGGTACTAGTTTGCATTCAGAGATAATGTAGTCAATGGAACAAAACCCATTATGCCATCCAGCAGCAGCAGCAATCCAAAAAGTCTTCACATTTGGGAGTATCAGGAGACACAGCAGCTGTAAACCCTGCAGTGTATGCATAAGTGCTCGCCTGTCATCTTAGATTTTAGGGATCAGCCTCCACGCAGATACACAATTTCCTGTCCCCATTCCTGATCAGCAATCACTAATGAAATCTCTTTTGAATTTTTGCCAAGAGTAAAACAATAGGCTGCTTGAGAACTTCAGCTTGAGGTGTGAGTTATTGTGCTTCCTCTGCTTAGCCAAATCCTGTGAGAGAGCTGGGGCAGTACAATCAGGATTCAGGGTATGTGCTGAGAAGAAAGACACACATCTTCATTTTCCTCATAATCCCAACATACTTTATTATCCCACTGGGGAGGACGGAGCTATGGAGATACCATTGCAACTATCAGCTGAAGTTAAGAGATCAGTTCTGACAGCAGCACAGAGTATGTCATGAACTTACGAATGCATCGACCCTGAAGTCACTAACTCACCTTAAAAATTTTGTTATTCTCTTTAAATGCCAGGTTTCACTCTGTTGGACACCAGCAATTATATGATTCCACAAACTAGTCAGAGCTTGGGCAGGAAAATGTGTGGTATGAAGGTGTATCTGGAACATTAGGAAAAGGTTCTTCACCCAGAGTGGGGTCTGTTACCGGAATGAGCTTCCCAGGGCACCAAGCCTGCCAGAATTCAGGGAGTGTCTGAATGATACTCTCAGTCATACAGTTTAGTTTAGGTAGTACTATGAGGAACAGGGAGGTGGACCCTATGGTCCTTATGGATCCCATCCAACTTGAGATATTCTATGATTCTGTATCAGACAATCAATAAACAGGGTCTCCCCAAGGTCTCTCTTTCAGAAGTAGGAGAAACTTCAAAAATGGCAAGAGGGTAAATGAAGTAATGAAATATAACATCTGTTTCTCTAATATTAGCTTTGGTTTTTGTCAGAATTGCCACAAAAATAAAGGCATGAAGGAAAACAAGTAGGTTACATATAAGTAAAATCCTCTAAATGGAGAAAGATGGGGTTTTTTGAGAAATAGAAAATAAAGATGTTTTGTGCTTTGAGAATCCTGAAAGATGATACTATCATATAATCCAACTACTGACTATGAGTATAATTTGTTATTATTTTGTTTCAGTAAACATGTTTGCCCATCCTCTTTTAACTCTAGCTGTAAAGAATTTTTTTTTAAAATGCAATCAACACATATTTCATTGTGCTTATATGCTAGCAGAATGCGTCTCAGTTTTACCACGAATTTCCCATAGTTAGAACAAAAGTCTGAATTTGCAATTGTCTGAAGTGACTGCCTGTTTTTGAGACATACGTCTTTCTGAGTCAGGTGGTGCAAACCAGTCATCATGGAAATCTCAAATTCATTGCAGAACAAGATATGGTGCACTGCGGGGAATGTTCCATGACTAACGAGGGATTTTTTTTTAATCTGATTTTATTTTAAAATGAAAAGGATATAATCCTTAAAATGAAGTGGCTTTTGACTTCTTCTTTCAGATTTGGGAATGAACACTGTATTGGAGTGTGTATCTCCAGTGTGTACTGCTTGAAATTGCAAAGATACAACAGCTTGCCTGTGGAGATCGAAACCAAAGGTCAGTTTGCCTAATGTTGGGATATGGGCCAGGCCTCCTCTATGTTTTTCCCTCTCTCCCAATATCATTCTTGTATCAGTGCCAAGAATTAGGGTGTTCATCTTCTCTAGGTAAACATCAGTTTATAAAATGGAGAATATAATTGCACAGAAGCAGCTATGATATGCTTTGGGATTAGTGAATACCTCCTAACTGAGCTTCAGTGAAAGTGGCAGTTCTGGCATTATTTTTATTCACCTTGTGGAAAATTATTGGAGCATATTTCACATAATTAGGATCAAGAATGGATTTGGCATTGCTTCCAGCAAATGCCCTGAACACTAATCTGGTTTATTTGGCACCACTGATGAAGCTTCTCTTGTGGGGAATACAATGACAACAATTAACCTGGCAATGCAGAACAGAAATGGGAAGTGGGAAATTGTCTTGTCTTTTATCCACATACAGGATGAAGTGTGGCCTCATTCAGCAACAAAGCAGTGCCTTGAATTTATTTTCCTCTTTTGTTTTTTTCTCCCATCTCGAGATGCCCTAAGGAATTTTCTATTTTTTTCCCCATCTATCTGAAAAATCTACATTTTTCATGCTGTTCAAGAGAATCTTAATAAACAGACCTATTGAAAATGTTTGTAGCTCAGTGTATTGGATTGAACTGGGTATTGCTGAATGACCAAAAGACTTTCTCTTTCTAGAATTAGACCAATATTGACTTTCAACAGCTGCCTGTTCAGAGCAAGAAATCAATAGCAGGATTTGGGCAAGGTCTTTAGGTTACTGCATCAGGATTATTATCTTTTTTTTTTTAATTATTGGACATGATACTCCAGTTTTTAGTGAGTCCTGTTTGTTCCTTCTCAGTGAGTGTTCTGGACAACTCAAAAAAACCACCTTTTTTTCTCTTCTTTATCCACTTGTTATGAATTCGGCACTGGCAATACATTTTAAGATTTCCAGGTCAGGTAAAGCGACAATTCATCCATCCATAGCTTTCTTTTCCTTTGATCTAGTCCTCAGGCTAGAGGCCACAATGAGGCTTGGGAAAACCAGTTCTCCAAAGTTTCTTTTCAGGGAGGATGTTTGGAAGAAGAGACTTGCACTAGAAGCAGGACAAAGAGATTAGGTATTAACCTGGGATCTTAAATACAGCAAAGCTTGAGAGACTTAGGGAGATTTACAGACACAGGGAAACATGACAAGAAAGAGAAAGAGTAGAGTGATTTGGTTTCTCAGCCGAGCCCCCTGAGAAAGGGATGAGAAGAACTCTGAGGAGTGAGAGAGGAGGATCTTGTGTACTCAGGGAACCTTGGACTTAACCCCAAAGAACACCATAAAGCAGTGACAAAATTTAAACAAGGAAATATATGGAGTTGCTTATTGCCATTACGCAGGATTTGTTTGTTTTGGTTTTGTTTTGTTTTGTTTTGTTTTTTTTTCCCTAGAGCAGTATATTTCTTTTGCCAGATGTAAGACCTAAGAACACAATAAATTTCTTGCCCAGACTCATATTCTGTCCCTGATCATGGCAGTAGGCAACACCATCCAGGCAAGCATGCTCACTTTATTTGGGAATAGTCAGAAAATCTGCCTATTTCCTCTCTCCCTGGTGGCTGAAAAGGTGAGGTGAGAACCCTGGAGCACTCGCAGCTCTGGGGCTCAGGGCGGGAACTTGCTTAAGCTGCTGAACAGCACAAGGAGGGCAGCTGTGGGGCTGGGACACATGATTTCTACACAAAGTCCCAATTATTTCACTGGAAAGACAGAGAGTACCTATGGTCAAGCAGTGTGTGAGAGGGACTGAGGAACAGTCAAGTTCTGTGATGTGCCTCTGGTAGAGCACCTGAGGCATCTCCTGTAAGCTCAGTGTAGTGGGGCCCAGGCGTAAAACCCTGGTGAGAGCCATGGTAGTGTTTATGGCAAGCAGCTGGAACTGGCAGAATTGTATTTCAATCATATTTTTAAAAATCTTTACAAACACAACATATTTGGGGAATGCTGCCAGGTCTAGTCCCATCCTTTCTGAAATCCTTGAAAAACAGAGGAGAGTCACAGCCTGTCCTGATCATTAACACCCCCCTCCCCACAGCCCCCAAACAGCCTCAAGCAAATGCCAAAACAGAAAGCTCCTCACAGAAAGTGTCCTTCCATTATCCTGAACTGCAATCTGTGCTCTAGCCTCTTCTTTGACAGCAGAAAGGGGATGCAGTAAATCTTGTGCAAGCTGTTCACATCAAAACCAGCAGATGATCTTATAAAATTTCTGCTCCTGGTAAAATACCTTGTTTAGTAGGAGAGCAGCTGCATAGTGCTCCTGGATTGATTGTAGATGTAGCTCAAAGATGAGAGAGTTGCAGCAATTCAGCTGTGAAGCAACAAGTAACTGACTTGCAATAGGCAAAGTCTAGTATGGGTAAAAAACACACTGTAACAACATCCCAGCCAGACAAAAATGAGAAACTTCCGAGAATATGCTGATTTGTGATGTGCAACAGGAACCCAGCAAGAGCCTCCGTGTGCAAACCAAGAAAGGGCAGGCACACATGTTCCATAAGGAGTGGAAATGACTATTTTTCCTAAGCAAATAACTCACTTTTGCCAGGTGTAATTTTTGCCAAGCTATTTCATCATGAACTTGGTCCTTCAGCAACAATCTGTGAGGTTTTCAACACCTCACCAGCCTTGTTGTCCGGTGAGCCAGAGAAAAGGGACTGGTTTATTGCCAACACAGCTGAACTACCACGGCCTCTTTTCCCTATTCTGTCCCTCGAAAAAATAATTTACAAAGCAGAGAGGAGCAAAGGGCAGGACAAATATCACTGTACACAGGGAATCTGATCCTTGCTCTGGAAATGCCTGGTGTAGAAAGAGTGGCAAATGTCTCAGTCCAGACTTCCCAGCTGCCACCATCATCAGGGGACTGAGCAGTGCCCTGCATCTGTGACTGGTCCCTGTCCCATGTTGTGTGTGTCCCCTGATTTTATTCATTCTGCTACTCTTGGAAAGTGGTACACACTGTAGTGCTGCCTCAGACCTTACCCTGTGCACAAGATACTCTGGCTCACTTTTCAGCAGTTTTTGTTAAAAAATTTATTTTTTATGCACACATAGCATTGCATTCCATTTTTAAATTTAGAGGCTCTTAAATCCATCCTTAACTCAAAAGTCTTGGATACTCACCTTCTGGCACCTCATTTTAAAAGCCCTGGCCTGAATGTTTTGTGTCCTCTCTCGTGCCAGACATTGCACAGCCCCCTAAACAGTGACAGATAATGAATGAATTACATATGCTTCAATACCAAGTCTCATGAGCAGAAAATGGGATGTTACCCTTAACCATGAATTTTATTCTCTCCTCTTCTAAAAATCTGTGTAATAACAATTAGCACAGCTCAAACATGTACTATACATTCTCATAGGGTTTGGACACAAATCTATTTACCTCACACTACACCAGAATTAGCAAAATAGCAATGTTCCCTGTCAGCACAAAGAGAAGTGAAAGATAATAAATCACTGACTTGTAAACTGCATCGAAGAATCGATAAAATGTAAATGGCTACAACACAGAAGGTAGAAATACATTAAATATGAATGATAAGAAAGAGTAATAAGACTGGAAACGATAAGGCTGTGTATTTCTTAACATGAGACAGAAGTGATGGAGAATGTTTCTGGACTGGTAGAAGAAGAGAAGCTCTTTTCAAACAAAATGATATCTGACCATGTAACTCTGTCCACTACCCCTCTAATGGAGATAGAATATATCATACGAGTGTCAACAAACTTTTAGAAACTTTACACATCACTGATTACAAATGAAAATGTAATGCTGCCTACACATGTTCTAGCTCTTATCTCTCTTCTAGGGGAAAGCACTAAATCCTCAGCCTGCCATGGAAAATGTAGCATTCAGATATCTGTGACCAGTATGTGCAAAGAAGAGAAGATAAGGTGCATATCAAGCCTAGATCTGTGACAGGGGCCTCAGGGTCTCTAGAGATAGATGAATGAGCGCATATGAAGACTGACTGAAAATCTTCTAATTAAACCTTTGCTTTCCCCAGAAGTATTTGCTCTCTACGGAGTATTTTCTGTTTTGAAAGAAAAGCTCACTGAAAAGATTTTGGCCAATATCCTCAATATCCAGTGCTTACACACACACACACACACACACACACACACACACACACTCTTCTTTTAAGAAATAAATAGCCTGCTCTTGAGCAAAAATACTTTGTATACTTTAAAGACTCCCTGGAGAAAGTTCAGCCCGCTCGCCTACTGTGAAATGTAAGAGGTAAGCTGTTAATGGTTGTAGGATGACACCAGATACACAGGCTGTAAGACAGATTTGGATCTTTGAAGAATAACTGGTTCTGAACAATAGGGGATAAATAAATCAGAACAAAGCCACAGGTAGATGCTTGGATGAACAGTGGCCTGCCAGTCAGAGCCGGTCATTAGCCCATACTGGCAGTGTAGGTGAGATGAACAAGGTAGAGCTTCAACTTCAAACTTCCAGGCAAGGCTCTTGAGTTTCACAGCTAGAAGCATAACAGCTTTGTATGGTCAGCAATTCATCTTACTGCTTTAGAAATTTAAGAATAAAAAATGCAAATGCACCTTTCATGTGTTGATTACTGAGGGATGTACAAAACCATGAACAGTGGCAGTAATGAAATGTCTCCTGGGTGCCTCTGAACACCACGGGAGGACACAGGCAAGGTTCCCTAGGAAACCAGAGATGCAGTCCAAAGCATGTGCAAGTTTGGCCAGCTGACAGTCACCCACTTGTGTTCTGAACATCACTGCTAGAAGGTATGTGATTCGACTCCGAGTGTAGTTGGAAGGACTAATTGTGGAAAGCCTAGAGGAGGTTGGGATAGATTTATTTCTGGTTGCATAAATATTCAGATCTCTAAAAGAAAGAAAAGGCTGATTGCTAGCTATCCAAAATGAGGGGGAGAGAAGGGTGAATAACACCTTCAATTAATCTAAATATTGATCTTAGTCCCAGACTCTGCTGGCCTAAATTCCACCTAAATCCTTGTGCCTACTGTTTTCTATTGGCTGGGAACCCAAAGACTTCAGAGTAATTATTCCAGAGATGTGAGTAAGGCTTAGAGCCCAGAGCCACCAGTGCTCAGCACTAAATACTCAGATTTATGTGGAATCTAGTCCTGGCAAAACTGGGCACTGGGATTTGACGTACCTCCAAGGTGCTTAGGAGGGAAGGTATCTGCAGACCCAATGCTTGACCTTTCCTCTTCCAACTTCTAGAAAAAATATCAATTTAGCATCTCTTAGGAAATACAGTACAGCATCCCTCCTAAGCTTTGCTCTCTTTCTGCATCCCAGCACCTCCAACCCCTCACTGGGTTTGCTCAGAAGAAAGTTAAGGCCATATGTACAGGTGACCCACAGGGGGAATGTGAAGAGAAGAGGAAAAGCAAAAAACTTCTGCCCTCCTTGGCCAGATGATTCCTAATGCTTTGCAGATCCTTCGTCTCTTACTACTGGAAGACTCTTTACAAAGGGCAGAACAGTGGAACTTCTCATACTACTATGGAAGACAAGACATGACTGAATTTCTTTCCAGTTGCATTTCTCTGACTCCCTTAGAACAAGCCTCTGTATCCACCAAAGACTGGAAAGTAGTCACAGAGATTTGAAAATCAGCAAGGCCTTCCCAATGATCTGTGGATGAAATATCCTTAATATCAAATATTTGAGGATTGGGATGGTTGGAGAGGAAAGGGTCTGCCACACATGAACACTCTTACAAAGCTTTCCATGGATTGAAGAAGCACTGTTGTTCCTGAACTCCCCTCCCCTGGTGTGAGATAGAGCAGACAGGTGTGGCTGTAGCTCCAGCAAAAGTAATAAATACATTTAGCAGCTAGATTAGCATAATTGCTTGCCTAGTCAGCTAGCATGCAAAGTGCACAAACAAGTATCATAACAGTTTTATTACATGTACATGCTTGCGTTTCCTTGAGACGTGATAAAACAAACAGATCAGTAATTTTAGAACAAGCAGTCAAAGAAGCTAAAAAGTGCAATGAGTAATTTTAAATGAATGTTAAGAAAATCGTGTCTTTAAGAAATCTTCTCCAAGCTCTGCCCCAATTATATTTTATCAAAGTGAAATATACGATGACAAAATGTATTGCTGGTCACAAAAACTAACATTTAGGTAGCTTTGTGTTCCATTATGAAATATGTTTTGTTTTGTTCCATTATGAAATATACTTCACTGCATTCATTTATACTCTTCAGTGTGAAAGGTGTGATTTGATCTGGAAACATTTTGAATGGGTGATTGCTTGAGAAATGTCCCCACCCTTTTCTTCGTTCAAACAACAGATAAGGAATGTGCCTCTTATTTACAAGTAGAATATTTAGTCCTTGCTGATAATATTGTACAGTGCCTTTTGAAGAGCTCGACTATCAGTGACTTAAAATTGTTCTAAATACATTTCTAACAACCCACTATAATTTCACAAGTATTACATGACCTAGCTAACAAGTTTGTTAGTCAAAACAAATAAGCTAAAACATCTTTGGGGTTACACCAAGATGCACTCAGCTGTTAAACGAAGTAAAATCAGCTGTTGGAGCTTGTTCCTTTTACAAATGGCCCATTGTGTGTGTTTCAGGGGACAGTGAGAGCAGTGAGCAAGACATGAATGAAGCAGTCTGTCAAATCCTCCGTTTGATTTATAATAATGGGGTTGCATTGACATGAGAATAAAATACAGCAAAGCATATGTTCACTATGAGTAATACAGACTCATTTATATATCATAGGAGTAATAAATAAATAGTCTTGATCATTTTCTAAAATAGTCCTACAATGAATGTGGTTATAATGTCATGGGACAAATCCTGTTTCACAGGCAGTGATCAAAGAGACAGAAAAAATATTAACCCTGTCTTTTTCTCCTTAGGTTTCCAGCCCTTAGTCTGGTGGAGGGAGTAGAAACAGCACACGTTTTCCTGTTGTGGATCTAAAGAAAAACTAATCCTGGTCTTCCTCTGGAACAGAGAACAAAAACAACAGTGGCTTTATGACATAACTTGCTCAGTTTCAGTCCTTAAAGAATCTGGACCCTTAAATTCTCAGTCGGATGTTGGCAGGAAATGGCTGGGTACGACTTCAAGAAAACGTTGACACAGTTTCAGAGATGTCAGCAACAAATCCAACTCAGCTATGAAACAGTTACTGTGGGAACCCAGAGAAATACATGCACTTATCTTGAAGAACTGACAACGCATCCACATGAATGTTCTAATTAGGAATCATGACATCCTATTTCTTTTTTTAATACCCTAGTTGTAAATGGACAACAAATGTTATTTACCAGTGATTGAGCAAGAGAAAGTCATTGTTTAAACATGGAAATGGAATTTAAAGTTCTGCATTTAATTATGTTTGGGCTTGCTTTTCATTTGCAGCTAAACCTGGAGATTAAAAAAAAAATGTGGCTCCAATATTGTTTCTTTTTGTAAAATGGGAAGAATGTTAACGAACATACCCAAGCTGCCTTTAACAGCGTGAAAAATGTCTAAAACACAGTAAATCTCCTAGTTGTTCAAATAATCATGCATTGTATGAGCATGGTTATTTTGTGTTTTGCTTCTAACCACTACATTATGTGACAGCTCTTACAAACCAGAAGTTTCTGAAGTCTCATTTCTATTCCTTTTCCTTCCTTTTTTTTTCAGTGAAAATGGCTCTTTACTTATCTCTCCCAGAGACCTCAATTTGTGCACCTATTCAGTCTCAGAAGCAAAGTCATTATAAGAAAACTGCTCTTTTTTTTTTTTTCATTTCCAGCCTGAACTGAGACATTCTAAACATTTGCCAGAAACTTTGTAAATCAGAAATCTGATAAATTAAACACACAGCATTCTTCTCAGACCACCTAGAGAAAAGAAAGACTGTGAAGAGAAAGGAAGACAGAGCAAAAGTAAAAAAAAAAAAACCACACAAGGAAAATAGGACTGCTTACCAAGCTCTAAGGCATAGGCCAAAGTGAAGTTGAGGTGTAGGTGGATACAATTTCTGCAGCACTGGTATCAAAGCCCAGGGCAAGGCTGGAGCTGTGAATTCTTGGGAATGTAGAGCTTCTATCTGTGAAACCTGGAAAACTGCTCTGCCCTTCAGTCTTCATTCCAGGGTATGAGTTTAACCACACAACTCTAACCATTGGCCTTCACTGCACTGGCAGAGGTCATTTTGACTACATTCGTTGAGTGCTGAAAGGAGATGTATAAGTATTAAGTATGGCATTCATCAGAATTTAAAAAAAAAAAAAAATCCAACAAAACTCTGTAACCCCAAACGCTTTGTTGACATGAATTTTTGAAATGTTTCATTTCAAAATGAAAATGTTATACTTGCGAAAATGGCAATACTATCCTTTTAGATGAACATCAGTTATCCCAAAGAAACACATTTTGCTGTGTAAAACATGATTACTGCTGTTCCATGACTACAATTGCCCTCGAAGGTGCAATTCTCAAGCTTTCCTTCCAAGAAATCACTTATTTTTAAATCCATGGCATTACATGGTTGTACAGGTCTTCAGCTACGAGTCTCCACACCACATCTTGTTATTTCCTATAGCGCACTGCATGCAATTAAGTTTAAATTGGGGTATGTGCTCCTAAGGACCCTTCCATAGGTAATGTGTGTTTGAACACAGCTGAAAGTAAGCAGCAATTATGATACTGCAAAAAGCTTTTAAATATTTGCTTTTTAGGACATGATGGTCCTGTTTCATCCATTAAAGAGGCAGGGTGGAATATAGGTCATATCCTAGCCATTAGCACTTACGCTTCAGTAGCAAACAACTGGGGTTAAGTAATCTGTCACATGATCAGAATTCTAATTTTGATTTTAATGCAATAATTGTGTGCTTTTTCCCTGTAGCAGTGCACATATGGCTGATTTTCTACACTTTCTACCACATTTAGGATATTCAAGCCCCATACTTTATAGAGAGTTTAAAAGAATTTTCTGCCATTCATACCTCTCCTTTTTCCTCCCAGGTCAATGCTGCTTTCTTTATTATTCTACCTGGGCAAGGTGACTGGGGGTTTTGGGAATCCAGTTCAGACAAAGTCTTCCCCAGCCAGTGTGACACTTGCACAAGGAAACCTGGAAGTTTGTCCCACACAAAGGCCTCCCAAACTTTCCCAGAACAGAGAAGTACAGAGAGTACTCCTGAGTTAGGCTCCTGACTACTATAAAAAAACATGTTGGCACTAAGGGATTTTTTTTCTACAACTGACTCACTTTTTCCTATCCTGGCTCTTCTAGAAGAGTTACTAGGAATCCCTAAATAACTTGGGCCAAGCCCAAAACCATAAGTGAAAAAGAATGCAAGGCACCAGCCTTAGAACCACTCCTAACTTTACTATGTTTAATTAGTTTATCACTTAAAACACTAATGGCATGTCCACAGATTTTGTGCCTCTGCCTTTCCTTCCAGATTGACACATTTTTATCCTTTCAGACTAAGGCATTATTAGTCTATGTCATACCTTACTTCATTCATCATTTCTATGTCTGATGTTCTTTTAATGTCCTGTTCCTTTCTGAGTGAAGCAGGAGCTTTTGAACTGTGTCATCAGCGCACCAAAACGAGATGTGGGACAAAGGTACCATAGGAAGGGCAAAGTTTCTGCACAGCTTCTGCGCTAGTCAGGACCCAGAGAGGCTGTATGCTTGATCTCAGCCTGATATTTTTGTCCTCCTTGCCTGGCTAAGTCAGCTTGGGCCACATCCCAGTTTTCCTGTCCAAGGGTCTAAGAGTCTCCTGTATCACTGTCCCTGGGATTTGTGTCACCAGGTGGGATTAATTGCTTTGACTAAAAAGCAAATGAGGAGTTAGGGGACACAAAATGTGCTTCCTTCACAGCAGGCAGCAACTCTAATTGTCCTTGGCACCACTTGAAAACACTACTCTCCACCCATTGCAGGAAGCACACACCTTCTTCCTCTGCAGCACTAGAGTACCTATGGCCTTGCTTTGTGTTTCCTCCTCTGTAGTACAGGCTGTGGGTGGGTGTTTGGGCCCTCTTCCTTCCTAGGAGAAGGAGGGAGAGACCATTTGGAAAGGCCTGCAGGAGCATTGTCGAGCAACTATGTGGTGGTGGAAAAGCACAGTATTCCAGATGTGGTCTGAGTGCCAAATAGAGGATGGTAATTGCTTCCCCCCTCTCCTGGCTGTGCTCCTGCTGACAGGGTGCTGTTAGCCTTCATCACTGGCTTGGGCTTACCCCAGCTGTCCACCAGGACCCCAGGCCCTTCTCTGCAGAGCTGTACCCTGCATGGAGTTAGTCTGTCCCAGATACTGTTTGTCCTGGTTGAATTTCATGAGGTTCTTGTCATACCATTCCTTCAGCCTGAGTCCCTCTGAGTGGCAGCTCTACCCTTGACCATATTGGCTCTCCCACTAATTTGCTGTCATCCACAAACCTGATGAAAGGGCACTGTGTCACCTCTAGGCATTCCTACAGATATTAAATAGGTCAGGTCCCAGGATAGATCCCTACAGTACTCCACTTCTTACTGGCCTCCAGAGAGAATAAAGAATCCCTTTAACTGCTGGCCTCTGAGTCCTATCATCCAGTTTTTTACCCATGTGGTTGTCCATCTATCTAGCCCACAATGTGTTCATTTGGATACAAGACAGAAGACAGTGGCAAAAGCATTGCAAAAGTCAAGGTAAATAATAACCTCTGCTCTTCCTCATCCACAAATCCAGTCATTTTACTATAGAAGGCAATCAGGTTGGTGAGGCCCACTGGCTGCTCCTGACCACGTCCTCCTTCCTGTGTTCAGAAAAATGTTCCAAGACGACATGGATTTCCACATGGACTGCAGTGAAGCTGATAAGCTAACAGCTTCCCTTTGGGCTTTTATTCAAGAGTCGTTGGAAAACGCTCCAATGGTTGTGGACACATCAGTCTCCACTATCTTTCAAAGATAAAAGCGCAGTCTTGCAATGAAGCCAGACGGCTCCCTTAACAGATTGGACACAGCTCTGTTGATCCCATGAATGTTTATGGGTCAAATTCTCCCATGTAATCCCTGACTTGATCCTCACCCGTTTCTGGTTCTCCTCCGTGAATTCTAAGCACAGAGACCTGTGAGATCTTGATGAGCTGCCTGGGGCAACAGTGGCTCTGGGTGCCCCAACCTCATCTGTTTCCATTGCCAGATCATTTACTCCATTCAGGGACAAGACTACATTTCCTCTTTTCAGTCTTCTACTCTTGGAGTTGTAGCAGAAGCTCTTCTTGTTGCCTTTGGGATCATTTGCAAATCTTAAATACAGCTTTGACCTCAAAAAAGATTTGATTTCTTTGGCTATTTCCAGCAGTTTCTGCATCAGCCCAGAAACCTGAGTTACCTCCCCTGATCATGGAAATGTACAGATCTGAATGTCCTCCATAAGCTGCAGTATAAATTGTACTCTTCTATATCTGTCCAAAGGCAGCTGCTTTGTTCTGCTTTGTCAGGGAAACTGTTAATAATTTAATAATGAAAGGGAACTAATGAGGCCTATGGATTTGAGCCTCATGCTCCGATTATCCAGTGTCTAATGAAGTGTGAATTTTGACTGAAGCTTTTTCCACCCTGAGGGGAAAAAGCCACTCTCAACCATGCAGATTCTCCTGTGACTAATGAAGGGTGAGCTCACACTGCAGCTTTTGCTGTACAGGGAGTACAGGTAAGGTTACTGTTCACTGCATAGGCCTAGTTTCATGACACTTATGAAAACATATAATTCTGGAAATATCTACCCCTTTAATTCAGATTTGACCAGTGGGTTTGGGAATTACTAGGGAGAATGGACAAACTCACAAAGGCTGGTCCAAAGTCATTATTTAAGCTTCGAGCATTTTGAAACATCCCAACAATTTCTTGCACTATTTTGCATTTCAAACATGTCTCATTGGAAAGGTGCAAAATAATTTACATTAATTGTTAGCCTGATTTTTGAAACAGGTGAACTGTAATGATTCATCTTTTAAAGAATATATCCCTTCTCAAATCCTGTAGACTAACACGTGTTTATACACTCCAGACTTTTGACAGGTGGCTTACACTTTTTGTATCTTATCTAAAACAAAGTTATTTCTAATGATAGCCAGTAGATATTCTGTTAAAACCAATATTATCTACCATTTTCTTCCTGTAGTAGATTATGCTTGGATTTTACAAGGAGGAATGTCGTCTGGTCTGCTTTGGATGCGTGTATACCATGAGCAATCCCTCAAACAGATGCATGAGGCTATTGCTGTCACCTTCCCTAGACAAATACATTCAGGCCAATGACTGGCAGGTGAGGTGTGTTTGTGGCACAGCTATCATATATTAGCTGTCCTGTTTTATAACTGATGTGGGGACCGAGGCACGGCACTTTCGGTGTCTGGTAAACCGGGCGAGGCCAACGAAAAGCAGCAGCACAGGGCCGACCTCCCCCAGCAATCTAGCTGCAGCTTGTGTGATTTTACACATCCATTACATTTCCACTGCAAAAAAACCCTCACAAAATCAAAACAAGGCCCTGTGCCCCTGAAGACAAAGCCCAGTGCAAGTGACTGTATATGTGACAGGAGACATACATTACTTTGTCGGGGGAATGGTATTGGTCTCACCCCAGAAGTATGCGATCTAGTGTAAACAGTGATAAAGCTACCTGAAAACAGGCAATTCCATCCCACTTACAGACTGTCAGACTCCTTCCAGCCCCTGTTGTCTCCACTTAAGTGCAGCATGTTTTCCTGACCCTCTTCTTCGTCTCACACATACTCATCTACAAAGACTCATCCCATTGAGTAAAAGAGCTGTTGTATTGCACAAGTGACCCCAAGTACAGCATCTCAAAATAGCTATGTTGCAGGTGAGAATTTTCTTTTTTTTCCCCTGCAAATGTATCCTTTTCCACCCACCTGTTCTCCCACATAAGCAAACATACGGAAAAGTTGAGTACATCTGAGCACAATATCCTACATGGCAGTGCAATAGATGATAATGTGATTTCTAGCTGATATGAAAAAGTCCTTTACGCCAAAATATTTTGCAAAGAAAGACTTAGTGGCATCGAATGGAATCATCATTTGGTCTTTGTGAGATGTACCTTCTTCAACATGCCAGTGAAAAACAACTGGAAATATGTAATTATTATTAACTAGAGAGACAGAATCTAGATTTAAGTTTTACAACACCATAAGCAATGAGGCATCACCTGATCACAGCAGGCTCCGAAATCCAAGTGGTGCGTATCACACGCTTGTGCAAACTCAGACTTGAGAAATCAGTGATAATCAGGCAGACACAAGTGATGGGCTGGCTATTGCAATCTCCTGCATGAAATCTATCTTGTAAATTCAGCAATCAGTTGTGTTTCATTGGTGCCTGCATGGTGTAAGAGTGGAGAATCAAGACTGATTGGAGTGGAGAATTTAGACCATGGAGTGGTCTAAATTATGACCAAATCATGAAATTCTCATTCTTGTAGGAGGCGGTAATCAGACTAAACATATCCTGAAATCTTAATGATTTTTTACTTTCTCTTTTGAAACCTTAAAATGCAAAATCATTATGTCCTTTTTATTACGTATGATCACACTATTTCAGTTTAGTCATTCCCTGAACTGTATTTTCTGGTGTACTGTATTCACAATGATTGGTTTCAAGCTAAGAAATTCCAGGTTAATTCAATAGCTCCTACTGTATATAAGCTATTAACAAAAGAATGATATCGAAATTTTGTCAAAGCATGGGAGAAAATGAAAAGCATTTCTCAAACATTCTCTTAAAATTAGGCTTAGCTGTATAATGAGGTTTTGTATACTCTCTCCATTTATCTTGAGTGGCCATTTCTATTTGAAAAAAAAAAAAAACTCAGGGCCCTTTTCAAAGTGCCGCTTTCAAGTCTTTTAATTCCCTGGCTATTCAAAGATTTTCCTTCCTTGATCTTCACAGGAAATTCTTGCATTATTTCTGATGCTCCGAGCAACCGCTTCTCTCATCCCTTCTTAGCACCTATTTAGCCCATGTACGCTTCTGTAGCGCAACCACTCGGGGTGTTGCCCTAGCCGAACATGTGTGAGGAAACTCTTCTGCCAGGTATATGTGTACAGGGAAACTCTGAAAGCTCTGCCAGGCTCGTTCGTCGGCCTGTTTTCTCCTGCTAGCTTCAGTGCCATCCTTTCCTTTCCCTTCCTAGATGACCTTCTCCATCCATCGTGCTCCCGCTTTTCCCAGCATAGGAGAATCCAACAACAGCGTGGCTCGCTGCCCTCACACCATCGCTACCCAGGCAAGCTGCCCAGGGCACAAGCGGCGCCAGTGCCTGCTCGGGGAGGTGGTGGATTCACCGTCCCTGGAGGTGTTTGAGGAAAGACGGGACATGGCACTCAGTGCCATGGTCTGGTTAATACCGTGGTGTTCGGTCACGGGTTGGACTCGATTATCTCAGAAGTCTTTTCCAATCCAATTGATTCTGTGCTCGTTGTACTCTCATTTATACGCTATTATTTCTACCCAGGAATCACGGGCATGGGCCTTTCACGACTTTAAGCAGCTCTCCAGCCCAGCGTCCCCTCCAGAGGGACAGGGGGCCGCCAACTCGTCGCTACGCAGGTGGCGGACGCACAGGCTTATTCACCTTCTCCTCAGACCTTCAGCGCTTCGCCCTCCGCTCTTATTTGCCCCATGTCTAAGACGAATTTCTCAGGACCTCCATGAAACCGAAGCCCACGGCGGACGGAACCGGGCGATCCTACCACCCTTCGCTCGGCTCCCCTCTCCTGCCCTCAGGCGCCCCGTCCCCTATCCACCCCTCCGACCGCCATTGGCCCCCGCCGTGACTGCGCTTGGCGCGCGGTCTCCCCTCCCCGCCGCGCGGCGCAGGCGCTGCTGCGCGCGGGCGTGCGTTTGTCCCGCCCCGCCCCTCGCGG